>VXAD01015544.1:126855-180457 GCA_013399195.1 Dicrurus megarhynchus | reverse complement strand
AGGAGGAGGAGGAGGAGGACGAGGAGGACGAGGACGAGGAGGAGGACGAGGAGGAGGACGAGGACGAGGAGGACGAGGAGGAGGACGAGGAGGAGGAGGAGGAGGAGGAGGAGGAATGACGGCTCTTTAGTGGAAGAACTGTCATAACATTTATCCAGAGCTGAGTGACCTGTTCCCAAGAAACACCAAAACTCTCCAGTATCAAGCTGCTGACAATTTCTAAAACCTGAAGATGCTGTGGATGACAGGGGGAGAGGGAACAGAGAGAGGGAGGCTCTGTTTTAAGGAGCACAAAGCTGCAAACATCTCCCTCACAGTCCCGGTCAGCTGGAGAGGCTCCTGGCCTGTGTCTGGTCTTAAATGTTAATGCAGCATGACAAGAGGATGTACAGGGAGAGGGGAGACTTCATCGGGGCCTTGCATGCACCACTGAGCTCTACAGCCTCCTCCCTCCCCTGGAACTGTGGCTGCCTGTGCTGGGGGGAGCTCTGACAAGGTTCAGCCATAGCCTTGGGTCCTTCTTCTGTGCTGTGAGGGAGGACCTGTTTGAGGTCTCTTTCCTGTATTTCAGGAGCTGCACTGAAGCTCATTCCCTTGCCTGAGAGGTGCTGAGGTCTCTCCGTGCCCTGCCTTGTACCTTGCTGATCCTGACCTGCTCCTGGCTTCCTGGACCTGCCTCGATGCTTTGGATTTGTCTGGCATCTGCTGGACTCTTGGCCACTCACTGGACCTGCTGTGCTGTCCTTGCCCATGTGCTGTGGGACCAAGCCCATGTTGGGAGGCTCATATGGATTATCACCTGCATTTCTATTCCCCTTCAGGTCACTGCAGCACCTGAGTGCTCAGTCTCTGTCCTGCACTCCCAGGATTAGGCCTCTGCCTTGGACACAGGATTCTCCCCCTCATTCTCAGCCACAGTCCCAGATGAGTGCCAGCATCTTTCATAGAATCCCAGAATGGCCCGGGTTGGAAGGGGTCATCCAGTGCCACCCCCTGCCATGGGCAGGGACACCTTCCACTAGACCAGAGTGTCCCAAGCTCCATCCACCCTGGCCTTGGACACTTCCAGGGATCCAGGGGTAGCCACAGCTTCTCTGGGCACCCTGTGCCAGGGCCTCACCACCCTCACAGGGAAGGATTTCTTCCCAATACCTCATTTCACCCTGCCCTCTGGCAGTGGGAAGCCCCCTTGTCCTGTCACTCCTGCCCCTTGTCCCCAGTCCCTCTCCAGCTCTCTTGGAGCCCCTTTAGGCTCTGGAAGGGGCTCTGAGGTCTCCCTGGAGCATTATCTTCTCCAAGTCTCTCAGCCTGGCTCCAGAGCAGAGGTGCTGCAGCCCTCGAAGCATCTTTGTGGCCCTTTAACAGGTCATTGAAGGGGACAGAAATGCTGCCACGTCACTGCCCTGCTGGCTGCCCCATTGGTATGATCCCAGCCCAGGCAGAGCCTGTTGGGAGCATCTACACATCATTGCACCCCAACCTGGATACCTCGAGGTGAATCTGGCCTGTGAGGGACGATGTCTGTGCACCAAGGGTTTCACACCAGCTTCTCCAAAGCGGGACCTTTGTAAGGTGTGGGGACAAACAGTGATGGGAAAGGAGGTGACTGTCACAGCCCTGAGTGCACCAGCAGGTTCTGCAGCCTCTTCCCTGCCCCTCCCAGGGCTTTAGCTGCAGGTGCTCAGGGTCAGCCCTGGCAAAGCTGTAGTGTCAGATCAGGCTGCTGTGAAAACCTGAGAATTCCTGCTTGGAGTTTTTGCCTGTGAACCTGCCAACCCTGGGCTTGAGCGCTCTGTTTCAGCACAATGCCTTGCCCCTGGTCCTTGCCTGAGCTGGGGTGCAGATATGGCTCTACCTGCCCTGCCTTGCCAAGCAGCTCTTCCTGGCAGAGGGAAGTAGGAAGTAGTATTAAAAACTCAAAGCTTATTCCCACTCTGTTCATTAAAATATTAAAATGGTGGGATTCTTTGCCAGTATAAATGTGTAATTGATCATTAATTCCCTTCCTAGAGGCATCATGCCCTTTAGTCCCCGTTTCACATGGACTGCAAATGGACACAGAATGAAACCCCGGTGATGGGGCTGCATTTAGCAGACAGAAAGCACATCTGGTTTATTGCTTATGCTGTTCAGCCTTTTAAAAGTCAAAGTACTCGGGGCTCCCTGCTGATAAAAATATTCCGAGCTGCTGCTTGACTCCAGAGCGAACGTAACGTGAAACCTCCTCAAAGCTTAAAACACTCTCACCTCCTCCTGAACTGCTCCTTTGGTTGCACCGCCTGCCCCGGGGCTCCGCTCTGAACCCGAGCACGGAGCTGCCAGAGCTCACAGGGAGGAGGAGTAGGTGCATCCCCTCTGTTTTCTGGCTCCACTCTCTGATCTGCCTCACAGCTGTCCTCACCAACACCATCGTGGCAGAGCGGGACAGGGATGAGCAGCAGGGTGTCAGAAGACGTCAAGCCACTTTTACCTCCTGTAAAACCTGGGCAGAAAGTGCTGAGAGCTGCCTCGAGGATCCGGCTGCTTTCTTTGTCCTTGGAGTGTGAGCCGGCCCAGAGTTGGCTCCGGGTTTGCTCAGCGTTCTTGAGACAGTGACAGCAGGAAAATGGAAATTATCCGTATGTAAGCCATGATAACATGGCAAAGACATGAGAACTCAGGGTAAATTCATAATTTAAAAAACCCCAAATAACAAACATTGGAAAGAAGGTCAGTGTGGGTTTGCATGTTCCAATATTAATACAGGGGAAGAAGAGATGTTTCTTCATGCTGTGGGCAGCCGAACTTTAGAACGCCTTGCCAGAGGTTGTGGGTGTAGAAAGCTTTCCTGGGTTAAAAGGGAAATTAAGACAGGACTTTGGAGAGACCTGCTGAGGATTACCAAGTAGAAAAACCACATAAGGTTCACTGAATTCTCTGGGATGAAAGCAGTTGGAAGCTCTAGTTCATGGGGGAAGTATCACTTATTCTTTCTTTGACATGTGCTTCTGGATACTTTTGAAAACTACTTACATATTCCATCTGAATCAGTATCCCTGTCCCTTTGCCCTTGTGACAGTATTTATATATTAGCAAGAAACCATTAACATGAATATGAAAAAGCTGAATAATTATTTAATGATTCTTCTCATATTAAAACAAACCCTATATCCTGAGCACATTTAAACAAGCCAACATTACATTTCTTAAAGGCATGGATGCATTCAGTTCAGGGAGAACAGTCAGACAAATAAACCTCTCATGTGCTCATCAAATGCTCACAAGATTGAGGATTTAGATTACAAATTATGACATGTTCTTCTGCAATAATGTACAGCAAATAGAAGGATTTACCTCCTGCTACAGTATTAAATAAGCTGTTCTAGAGGTAAACAAATCTGCTTCCCAAATTCCTAGGATATGTCAATTTAAGGCTTTGTTTCCTATGTTCCTCCATCACGGATGTTTTGGGAAGAAATGAAATGAGCATTACAATGTGACTTGGAGACTGTCATTACTGTGTGAATGTAGAGCTCAGCCAGGGTCTTGCACTGATGTGTTGGTGACACAAAATGTTTAATGACATCTCTCGTGACATCCTGTCTCCCTTCTGACAGTGTGGGACAGAAATGTGGCTGCTACAGAAGGTCCTGAGCTAGCTGGTCTTGCCAGCCGCTGTCACAGGAGTGTCATGGTCCACTGTCGTGGGTAAGACATCAACTCTCCACACAGAAAGTGACTGATACCTCCTCCAGCACCTGCTCACTGAGGGTGTGGTTCCTGGACAGGTGTAAAATCCAGCGTGCTGAGGTTTTCATCTTACACTCCTCCCCCACTTTGCAATGCTTTGGATTCACTGCTTGTGTATCTAAGGTCACAGAGTCACAGAATGGTTTCGGTTGGAAGGGACATTAAAGCTCATCCCATTCCATCTCTGCCATGGGCAGGGACACCTTCCACTGTCCCAGGCTGCTCCAAGCCCCATCCAACCTGGCCTTGAACACTTCCAGGGATCCAGGGACAGCCACAGCTTCTCTGGGCAACCTGTGCCAGGGCCTCCCCACCCTCACAGGGAAGAATTTCTTTCCAATCTTTCATCTAAACCTGCTTTCAGATATAAACCCCACTACTCAGACACACACAAGCTGCAGTCACATACCATAAATGTGTGTTTGGGAAAGGCATAAAACCTGTCAGAGCCTTCTCTTTCAGACCAGGGCGTACCTTTCCTTTCAGGCAGAGCTGTGTGCTGTCAGTTGAGTCATCCACAATTATTTACCTTGGAACCAGCACCGTGGCCTTTTAAACCCAGGATTTGTGTCCAGCCCTCCTGCTCACTCAGGAAGTATTGGTGAAGACACCGGAGCTCTAACAAGCCATTATAACTATTTTAACACAACCACCAAATGCCAACTTGTATTCATCCAGAAAGCTGTCAAGGGTTTTGCGTGTCAGTGTGCTCTGTTCTAGTTTAATTTAAAATTTTAGGGGAAGTTACAGTATTTGCCATGCTCTGTTCTTTCCCAGTCATGGCTAGGATCATTAAATCCTAAGAAAATCCCGAAGGCAGGCAATCTAATAAAGCAGCCTTTTGTTCTGTGGCTGGCAGGATAATTCAAACAGGGGGTCAGTCAAAAAAAATCACATTTTCCTGAGTGCCGTGGGGAGCTGAGTAGATGAGTGCTCTGCCTCTTTCTAACCCCCATGCCATGGCAAGAAGAAGTGAATTTGCATTTAATACAGCCTAAAAACCCATTCAGTGAAATAACTGCAAAGTGTTTTCACAGCAAGGCCCTGCTCATGTTGGCTGGCACTTCCACAGCTCCCTGGGATTTAGGGAATACTGCCTGAGTTTGTCTGATCCCCTTGGCTGGGCTGCCTGGCCTTGCGTGTGCCGTTTCTAATGTGTGCTGACCCCACTCCACAGCACCCTGAGGAAGGAAACACTAAAATATATTCGAACCATGCTGCCATTTCAGACTGTGCCCTGCGTTTGGTTGTTTTGTGGGTTTTTTGATTGATTGATTGTAGTGCTAAACACAGAAAGATTCTCCCAACACTTCAGTATTCAGTGGTGCATGTTTATTTTTATGTCTTTTGCCCCAAATACTCAGTCCATGCTTTTCTCTACAGTTTTTTATTTTGACATAAAGATTTTCTGCTTAAAAATGGAAGCAAAGATTGGCTTCAAATTCCCTGGCAAAGCTTCTCATATGGGATACAGATTGTGTCAGCTTATCTGGCTCAAGCCTGTCTGCATGTAACCTTGTTTTCTTTGGAACTTCAGTGGTGCTCTGTGCCTCATTGTTCGCATTTCTTACAGCTGGGCTTGTGGCAAGAGAAAAATCAGCTTTTTGTTTCTCTCCTGCACCACTGGGTAGATCACTGCTGATGTGTAGATGGAAATATTTTTTCCTTATAAACGTTTGGACTCAGCATTCAATCTGGAAGTGTTCAAAGCCAGGCTGGACAGGGCTTGGAGCAACCCGGGATAGTGGAAGGTGTCCAAAGCAGCAACCCTCAGCAGGCATGGTCAGACTGTCAAGCAAGGCAGCCCTGCAGCAGTGGGATGTTTTCATGGGGAGTGGAAGCTGTCAGAGGAGCAGCAGAACGTCAGTGGTTTTTCACTGCACGTGGTGCTGAGCTGGGCAGCTCTTGCTTAGAGACAACAACAACTCAGTAATGCTCAGATAACGTCTCCATGTCAAGATTTTTGAGTTCAGAGCTCCCTTGTTCAGGAATGATTTATTGTTTACTGTTCTTATTCTGCTGTTTTTCAGATGAATGTCCTGGGAGAGCAGTTTGTGTTGTGTTACTGCCACAACACCTGCAGTGAGAAACACAGAATGATATCACAGAATGGTTTGGGTTTGGGAAGATTATTGAAGATCATTCAGTTCTACACCCTGCCATGGGCAGGGACACCTTCCACTAGCCCATGTTGCTCCAAGTCCCGTCCAACCTGGCCTTGGACACTTCTAGGGATCCAGGGGCAGCCACAGCTTCTCTGGGCACCCTGTGCCAGGGCCTCAACACCCTCACAGGGAAGAAGTTCTTCCTAATATCTAATCTAAATCTCTCCTTTTTAAACTTCAAATCATTTCCCCTTGTCCTATCACTATGTGACCATGTAAAGTTATTCTCAGGCTTTTTTATAAGCTTCTTTTAAGTTCTGAAAGGCCTCAGTGAGGTCTCCCCTGAGCTGCCTCTTCTTCAGGCTCAACAATTCCATGAACATGAACAACCACAAGGCACAGGTACCATGTAAGGCTAGAGCCTCCAGACTTGTTTCTATGCCTGGACCCCCAAAAGGAAGATGAGAATCTGCTTTGTATCCCAGTTCATCTTCTGCAGCAGCTCCTAATCAAAAAGAAAAATCCGTCACCTGGGATGTACAGTGGTACCGAGTTTGTCTTGAGGCACCAGCACAACAACTGAGCTACAGAGCTCAGCTGGATTTCAACCACAGGTGCCAGGAGAGCTGGGTGAGCCGGCTGTGGTGTCTGAGCTGTGTCACTGGAAAAATCCCACTGTTTCCCTGGCTGCTGCTGGAGCTCTGGCACAGCTCCCACTGCTCAACTGGACAAGTGCTTCCACCCAAAGGCCCCCAGATCCCATCCCCAGCCTTATCCCCATCCCCTGCCTCATCCCTGCACCCCATCCCCATTCCAACACTCCATCCCCATCCTCATACCCACCTGCATCCCCATGTTCACACTCACATCCCCATCCCCGCTTATCCCCATCCTCATCCCCCACCCCGCACCTATCCCTATCCCTATCCCTATCCCTATCCCTATCCCTATCCCTATCCCTATCCCTATCCCCACACCCCATCCCCATCTCTATCCCCATCCCCACACCTCCATCCCATCCCCATCTCCAGCCTCATCCCCATCCCTACACCCTGTCCCCATTCCCATTCTCATCCCCAACCCCATCCCCATCCTCATTCCTGATAGGGAAGACATGTGCTCATGTCTTTACAAATAATTCCATGGGTGACGGGATGGGTGTTAACATCTTTGAAAAGGGGCTTAATGTCTCTACCAACTTCGGGCAGCAGGTTTGTTACAGAACTCAGACAGCCCGACTCCTGAAACAGACAAATGGGGTCGCACAAGGCTGAGTTTCTGAACTTTGGGGAAAAAGGACAGGTTCGAGGGGGAACATGCGGTAGGCGATTCGGGAAGGCTGCACCTTCCTGGTACCTCAGCAATGGGGAAAGGAAGAGGGAAACGTGGGGCCGGGAGTTTGGGATAAAAGGAGGCTGCGCCCTCCGAAACCCCGAGAGAGAAAACTCCGCGGGCTGTGCCCCGGTGGCCTCTCTCCCTTTATCCGAATAAAGTTGCTGCACTCCTCTGTCTCCTTTATGGACACCGGCTTTTCATAGCGGAATTTTCCGTACAATCCCCACAGGCCACCCCCATCCCGAGGGACCCCCAGCCCTATTCCCAGTCCGGTCCCTGCCCCGTTCCCAGCCCGTTCCCTCCCGCTCCCCCCGGTCCTCCCGGCGCTGTCCCGGCGGTCCCCGCGCGGCCGCTCCGCGCCGCCGCCTCGGTGCTGAGGCGGGCGGGGCCGGTGGTGAGGGAAGCCGGAGGCCGAGGCCGCGGGGCTGCCGGGGAAAGGGAGGTGAGCGGCGGAGGGTCCTGGGTGGGTAGGGGGACACTGACCCTGCTGTTCATCCTCTTCCTCTGCCCCCGTCCCCTCCGTGTCCCCGGGGCGGGGCGATCCGGGGCGTCTGCGCGGCTGGAAGGGTGTAGGGGTAGTGAACTGGGAAGGCAGTGGGGTGAACTTGGGATGTGGGGGGTGTTTAGGGGGGTTGAGGTGCTTGGGAAGGCGATGAGGGGAGTTTGGGGATGTGGTGGTGAGCAAGGGGATGTGTGTATTGGGGTTGGGATCCCGTGGCATGGATATAGGATTTGGGGGTTCCCTGGAGTGCTTGAGGGGTAGAGGAGGAGGCGTGGGTTGGGCTGGGGATGCCTTGGGCTATACATGAGCAGGGATAACGTGAGGGTTTGGGAACTGCGGGATGGGAGTAAGATTTGGGGGTGTCTGGGTGCTTGAGGGATGTGTGGAAGGCCTTGTCAGTACAAAGCAGTGCCCTGAGTGGGGGCATGCGTGTGTCTGCTTTCAAGGTGTCCGAGTTTATTGAAGAGTGTGGGAAGGGGGTTCTTTTAGGGATTTTAGGATGCGTAATGTGAGGGAGGAGAGGTGTGAGTAAGGTGTAGTTATGTATAATGTGGAGCGGAACAGGATGGATGTGGGATGGGTCCTTCACCATGGGCTGGTGAAGGTACAGGGATGAGCTGGTGGGATTTGGGAGGAGTCAGGGTTCAGGTGGGTGGGGTGGGTGAATATTTGGGAACAGGTGAAGTGGCTGGTGTTTCTGGGAGAAGAAGGTGGGGCAGAGCTTCAGAGCATGACAGAGTTGTCACAGTGTGATTTGGGCAAGGGTTTGGAGGATTTTCTGTTGGGATAGTGGGATTGATGTGGGAGCTGGATGCTGGGGTTGGAGGTTTGTATGTGCTTTATTTTTGGTAATTCACCGGAGTGTGTGCAGACAGATTTGTGATGGTTTTCCACATGCTTCCCCTTGGGGATAAGAGTAAGCCTGTAGGATTTATAGGAGCCTAAAAGCTCTGGATATGCACAAATCCTGTGTTAAATTTTGAGATAGCAGCATGTTTCAAATTGCTTTTACTCAGTCTCTGAGAGTGGCTCTGGTTGTGCTGTGGGCCTGGGATGTCTGTGGCTACTCAGCACTGCTGGGGGCGTGGAGGGAGAGCGTCTAGGAAGGGTCAGGTGGATAGTGGTCCAATCTTAGAAGATGAGAAATCTAACAGCATTTTGGATTTGTTTTTCTATATATCTGAGAAGAAGATAAAATCCACTTTGTGATCCCTTAGGGGTGTGGTAAAATCTCTCTCATGAACCACATCCTTGTTGGGTGAGAACCAAAGCAGCACTGGAGCTGCAGCTCAGGTTTTGTGTTTGATGAGTCAACCTGAATCTCTTTCATGTTCTGCCATTCCACCTGTAGCTGTCCAGGATTCCCTCTGGAAATCACCTGCCTGAGGAAGGATGCTTTAGTGCAATAGTTGTGGTCATGTATCACCTGTCCAAAAAGCTTTACATTCTGCTTCAAGACCATGGTAATATCCGCTAAAGCTTTCAGCTGTTCCTTCAGCAGGAAGGTCAGAACTGGGTTTGAAGCTGGACACTTCTCGAGAGCAGTGAAATGTGGCTCTGAGCAGGGAGAGAAAGCAAAAGCTGGAGAGGAATCCTGGTAACATTTTTTGTGAGTGTTGTGCCATTCTTGGAAGGAAACCTGCTTTTGATGGTTTGGTAATTTCTGAAAGAACCAGGTTTTTAACATAATCCCTCTCATGAACTCTGCACTAGTTTTCATTTGCTTTCACAGCCTTTTGAGCAGATTGTTTCCTAAGTCCAGGCAATAAAGCAGGAGTTTGTTGAGCATTTGGAGAAGTGTGGCCTGGTGAGTTGGGTGTAATCTTCTTAACCCAGAGGAGCTTGCATAACATGCAGTAAAGTGCAGGAGGTCTGATTGAGGCTGCTTTGATAATCCCCACACAGCCACTGGAGAGAGTTGGCTGCTCCTTAGGAAATGAGGGAAGGAGGAATTGTGCTCCAGGTCACTTAGATACAGTGAAGAATTGTTTGTTCTGAGATTGGTGCTGTTAATGTGAGTCTTGCACTAAGCAGTTTTACTCTGAAGCCTTGTTGGATGTACAGGTGCTTCAAGTAATGAAAAAACAACTTTGTTTCCTTCAGTCATAAGTTCCAACTTGTTCTTCTGAAGTAATTGCTTGAAATACTTCCCAAGGTTCTGCTTTGTGCCAGGACAGGTGGTCTGATGCTGACACGATGTTATTAATTGTGAACTCTGCAAGATTTGATATTGCTGAACCCAAAGCCTTGAGGACATTGTCCAATTTCAGAGCCAAGGTCAAAGAGCTGCCACGTACAGGCGGGGGCAGATCTTTGGGCTGCTGATGGTGTGCAGACACAGAGGCTGCAGGAGGAAAGGGCAGCCAGTGTGACACAGCGACAGCATTGAGTCAGCTGCTTTCGTGCACACCCTGATCAGCCCGGCGAGTTGTGATACTTTGTGCTTGGTCACGGGTGACGTGGCAAAAGTGGCTTGCAAGTGGTTAAAATTCCAAGGGCAGTGACATTAGTGGCTGTTACTTGCCAAAAGAACACAGCTCTAGACTTCATCTGATGGGCAAGTAGCAAGGGCTTGTGCCAAAGGAAAAGGAAAACCCAAAGCCTCATTTTCTGAGGAAGGAGCATGGACTCGTTTCTCCAGTGAAGTCTGGCATTTAATTTGGAAGTCTTCCTGGTGGGCACCTGATCTTTCTTTCCCAGACCAAAGGATCCCTTTGATGGGCAGCTGATACTCAGTGACAGCCTTAGGCACTGTAGCAGGAAGGTTTGTATGTCTTGGAAAGTTGGAAAACTCTCTGTGTGCAGTTGGTTAACTGTAGGTGATGTTATCCTTGGTGGTTAATAAACATATATTTAAATTTAAATTCCTGCTGTTAGTGGCATAGGGAGCGGAATAATTTTATAAGCTTGATAGATTTTAGAAAATATCCTTCATTTCTAAGTTTTTTTCATTTTCCTGATCGTCTTCTGGCTGTTTTGGGGTTATTTTGGAGCTAAACTTCATCAGCATTACCGACCCTTCACCCTAAAACTGTGCTGTTCTGAGCAACTGTGCTTAGAAGTTGGCTGTGTTAAACTTAATATTTCTGTTAAAGTTCATATTTTTGGGGTTTATTTCACTTTGATGTAAAAGTTTTCTGCACTCTTTTATCAATGGCTACGAGCACCACACATTTAAGATTGATGGGGTGTTTCAAGCTGATTTATAATCATCATGATTATTGTGGAAATTCTTTTTGATGTGTGTTGAAGTTTGTGACTTTAGTTTGCTTTTACAACTTAAGTGACAGCTGGAGAACTGTGAGAGGGATTGTGGAAAAAAAATCACATCTAATTCTTTAATCTCCGTTTGAAAAGTTCCAGATAACACTTCTCAAGAGATGTCTGATCTTCTGTAGTTTTAATCTGCTTTTCTAAGGAAACAAGTTTTGTGCCATTGTGCTTTCTGCTAATTCCTCTGATAATTATCCTCTGATAATTGCAGTTGCTTTAACGTGCTGGCACCTTGGACAGAGGGATGGTTCCCACAGTTTCTGTGGGAATGATTCCTGTGGGGTAGAAGTGAGACCCTTTAGCGCTGCCTGTGGCAAGAACTCAACCCTTGGCAGGCATCAGGAGAGTTTACGGTGCCTGAATTAGAAAAGGTTTTGCTCTCTGGACTTCTTAGACAAGAAAAGCTCGTCCTGATGAGCCACATTTCAAAGGCACTTTGAGCATCCTAATGAATTGTGTGATACAGGGCTGGTCAAAGCAGTCGTTCTCTCTATCAAAAGTTTGAGTTCACAATGTGATTATTTTCCTTTCTGTTTAGTTCCCCAATGCTTTATTTCTGTAGTTTGCCTGAAGCCAAGTAAATGCCTTTGGTTTTCCTTTTTTCCCTTTTTTTTACCTTGACTTGTTTGTGATAATCCCTTAAAATCTGCTGATTTAGAGCTGCTCTTTTACTGATACAACTTAAAAAAAATTATGATTGGGACATCATAAATATTTTGCATATCATTCCACAGTGTCTTTGAGTGAGTCGAGAAATGAATATATTGGATAAGAAAAGGAATTGTTTTTTTTCCTTGAGGCAAAACACTTCCTAGGATATGTTTACCCACTTCACAGGAGATCCGATGGTAAATACGTGTGTAAATACAAGTAATTAATTCTTTTTTTTAACTAATTTTTAATTAGTTCATTCTGATTCTCTTTCAGAGATGATGTGAAGTGCTGTTAATCCTCTGACACCGTGCCCTGGATCCTCATGGTATGTCTGAAGGACACATCTCTGCATGTTCTGAATGTGCCAGGCGAAGCCCAAGAATAACTTTCCACGGGAGTTTGTGACCTCTTAAAGAGGAAGAAGTCGAGAGAGGGCATCTTTTATTCTATATTTAGCCCTAGGTGAGTCTGTAAAAAGAACCTGACAGGCTCTAGCCTAAAATTTATTTTTGGATTTGTGTGTTACACTAGGAAACAGAGAACTGCCACACTCAGGCAGCTTTTGGCAGCTCCAGTGTAGATGCAGCACTTCAGGGGGGCTTAGCAGCTTCCAAAAACACCTGTAAGAACTTTCCTCAGCATTTCTGATCCTCTGGGTAAAGCAGGAGGGCAAGCAGGAATATTTTTCAGCTAAATAATTCCCCTATCAAATCCCCTGCCTCACCTTTTAATCTGGGAGGCAAAAATTGGACAGAGCCACCACGAGCTTTGAGAACAGTTTGGTTGCCTCTCAACGGCAGAGGTGTCACCAGAGGTGCTGTTCAATTCCGGTGGTGAATTAACGCTCATCCTGACGTATTCCTGCCTGGAATTTTGGAATGAACTGAATTTCAACCTTTCATTTCCAGGTTGTCCTCATGAATACTCCCGTGGAGAATGTCCATGATCTTCTTTGCCTGTGTGGTGCGGGTGAGGGATGGACTTCCCCTCTCAGCCTCCACAGATTTCCATCTCAACCAGGACTTTCTGGAATGCAGGAAGAGATTAAAGGCGTTATCCTCACTGCTGGCACGGTACCCGAGTCGGGGCACGGCAAAGGGACGTAACCTGAGCATTCAGTGAGTTCCTGCTCTGCTTTGCTTGGGCTTTTTGGGCTTTCATTTTTGAAATAATTATCTTGGGGATTAATTGAACTCTGGGTATGGTCTGCAGTGCCTGATTCCAGTTTGAAATCCCACAGTGCTTGTCTAGGTTGTAAACTCCGGGGATTTTGAAACCTTGTTCCTCAGCTCCTGCTCAGTGTAGTGAGCATGTGCTTAGTTATACATTTGTATATATTTATACATGCATATATTGTATTTTATATGTTAATTTATATAAATATACTTACATGAGTTATTTTGTACTGTATTTATACACATTTCATTGTATTTATACACTTACATTTATAGATATACATTTATATATGTATCTATTTACATATTCATATCTACATATACATGTTTACACTATATTTATACATATTTAGCTACATATTTTTATATGTTTTCTTATTTTATTTATATATATTTTACTCGTTTTAATTTTGATTCTATGTAGCAAAGCCTCCTGCCCAATGTACAGTACTTGTTACTCTTAGGAACTGGAGTATCATGGATTTCTACAAATCCCTTTTGTAGAAAAGAGGGCATCCAAGTGCCTTGGAATGACTTAGTTTAGGAGAAGAAATTTATTAAAGAAATTGCAGAGAAAGAAATAAAGAAATTAGTTTAAACTCATTTAAGAAGTGAGTTTTAGCTTGTGGTTGCATTTCTGGTGAGCAAATGGAAGAAAACTTTTAAGTGCCCCTAAGCTAAAACTAAGCATCCATTTTTGGGGGAGTTAAAAAATACATGAATTTGCACTGAAACAGTTGGAAAAGCAGAGATTTTTCATCTCAATTCCTTTTCAGTCAAAGCAAACTCGTGGCCTTTGATGCCAACAAGTCCTGGTGCTTTTATCTGCTGTGGTCTGTGCAGAAGCAGCTCAGCCCTGGCTCTGGGACGAGAGCAGTGCAAATGGATACGTGGCAAAAAGGCCATAAATCATGGGCAGCTTGGAAAAGGTGGTTTTAGGCAGGCATGGTGTTGATCCCCAGCTTGAGCTGGGAGCAGCAGGAATTTGGGGAATCTACCCATTGGAACTGGGCTGGCAGAGCCAAGCAAAACTGTCAATCCCAAGAACACAGTATAGCAAGTAAATAAAAATGCGGTGAAATAGAAACCATGAGTAGGAAATGAAGGTGGGATAAAATATAGGAACAGTAGAAAAGAGACAAATGGTTCTGTTTCAAAACTTGGGTGGTGAACTGATTTCCTGCTGACAAATGGCTGGGCTGCAAGGGAAGATATCCCTCAGAAGTGTCCTGGAAGGTTTGGACCATCTGCAAGTGGAAACTTTCACATAAATATGGATTCAGTGTTAGAGGAACCCCTTTAGAGTAGAATTTTTATTGTGATGTAGCAGTAAGCGTTTGAAAATCTTGGGTTGTGCAAATTAGCAAATATCTCTTGCTGTTAATACGATGTTGGGGAGCAAGGAATCCATCTGCTTCCTTGCTTTTACTTTTTTTCTGCATTTTCTTTCAAAATTGGTTTTCTGGCCATCTTGGTTTTTATTAATGTGATTTAAAGGCAGCCTGGGAGAAGAATGTCCTCGATTTGTACTGATGTACCAATTTCATAAAGTCTGTGTTGTGATCTTCACTGTGCTCAGGCATCCTGGATGAGTGAGGAATAAATAATTGTCAAAAAATAAATAGCTCTACAGGGATTGCAGGACTTCGACAACAACAAAAATGACATTTTTTGCAGTCTGCTCTCTCAGCTCAGTCTGTACATTTTGTTTCGACAGCAAGCACAGCTTCATCCTCACATTCAGCAGGACTTTCACCTTTTTATGTTGATGTGATTTTTTTTTTTTTAATTTCTATTTCAGTTTCCTTTCTTCTGGGGATGTTGCCTGCATGGCAATCTGTTCCAGCAGCTACTCAACCATCATGGCCTTCTGCTTCCTGGAAGAGCTTCGGTGGGAATTTGCTGCTTCCTACAACACAAGGAGCATCAATTCAGCTTCCAGACCATATGCTTTTATTGAATTTGGTTTGTAACTTTGTTCTCTAATAGTAAAAATCCTCTCTCTGCCAAATTGGTGGTGTTAAACAATATCTCCTGGCCAAAGCCTGATGATAAAAGTGACTCTGAGTGTGCCTTCGCCTGCATGTGGAGGAGAAGGGGGAGATCTTAATGCCTTAAACTATTTGAGGATTTGGTTTGTAGTTCCTGAGAGTTCATCTGTTATGAGCAAAATGCCGTGGTGAGTGATGAACAGGCAGAGAAGAAAAAGGAAATTGATATCTCAGACACTTTCTAACTTAATTAAAAAAAATCTGACGAGTGGAGACAGATGAGTACAGGAAAAAAGGGAGACAGAATGGATTATTATGGGCAGCTTTATTTCTGGCATGACTTGGAGTCATAATGCCTCAGAGCCATGCCCAGTGGTTCTTTTTTAATCTGATATAATTTGTTTTCTTGCCAAGTAGCAGCTGCTCTACTGAACCTCACACCTTTGAAAGACACAATTCCCTTGCAGTGAGAAACTTTTCTGGAACAGGAAAATATCCTGCAGTGGGTTTGCACACTTCTGTCTAGATTTCAGTAACAGTGTTAAACTCAGGCTTAAAAGCTTGAGAAATCCATCAGGAAAGCTTCTTAGAGAGCCATGTTGGATTTTGGGTGGATTCCCTGCAGGGCCCATTACAGCCAAGATGTAATTTCATATTGAGGTCCACATTACTCCTTTCAGGGCCCATTACAGCCAAGATGTAATTTCATATTGAGGTCCACATTACTCCTTTTTTTTTTTTAAACTTGAGTAGGAGTTGGGGAATTTCTAGCCTCTTTTAATTGCATAAAGCTTTTTTTTTTTAACCAAAAAAACCCATGTTTTGTCAGTTTTATTATTATACTTTATTATGTTACTGAGTGGCAAATATTGCTGTGTGGTTATTTATTTATTAATCATCTTCTTTCCTGTGTTTGCATCTAAGATGCACTTGATGCTCGAGATCTTAACCTTTTGTTTGGTAGTTACAGATAATTTTTATTATTATTTAGATTAGATATTAGAAGAAATTCTTCCCTGAGAGGGTGGTGAGGCCCTGGCACAGGGTGTCCAGAGAAGCTGTGGCTGCCCCTGGATCCCTGGAAGTGTCCAAGGCCAGGATGGAACACCCTGGGATAGTGGGAGGTGTCCCTGCCCATGGCAGGGGGTGGAATGAGATGATCTTCAAGGTCCCTTCCACCCCAAACCTTTCTGTGCTATAAAATACCTACAAGAAGTATTTTTGTTCCTTAACCACCAGTGGAATTTTATACCTGAAACCAGTAAGAAAAGAAATGAAGGAATTAAAACAATCCAAGAGAACGCTATGATAAGATAAAAATATCACCACAAGTAAGGTTTTAATAACACTAAGGATTAATTAAGCAGTTTTCCAGAGGTGATTGCAGCAGGCTTTCCTGTTGTTTCAGACAACATCATTCAGAAGGTGAAACACCATTTCAACAGCACCCGTGGCTCCCGGGCCAGGGCCAAGTGGGAGAAGGTGGAGGAGGAGCTGAAGCTGCAGCCCCCGGTGCAGCTGCAGCTGGAGGCCACAGAGCTGCTGAACGGGCTGAGCAATGGAGGGCACGCAGGAGGCCATGTGGAGGTTGGTAAGTTGCTACTACACCAGGTGACAGGAGATTTCCTCACCCTCGTCCTGCACAGTGGCAGGTTCTTTTTGTGCTGACAAATGTGTGTTTACATTGTGTGAACCCAAAAAAAGGCTTTTTCCGTCATAGTAAACAACAGATGGGCTTTACATTGCAGCAGGTATGCAGCAGAGCTTTAGAGGCTGCTGTGGAGCCTTTTTCCAGCCTTGCATCAGCTTCTCTGTATGGAAAATATAGGCTGGGCTTGATATTTTCCATGTGAAATTCTCTTCTTTGAAGACCCTTGTTTGTTCAAATTTCTAAAGAAGCTCCACTGACTCATTGCTTGTTGCAAACTCGTAATGAAAGATCTGTAATTACAGCCTGAATGAGTTTCTTCAGCCTTGAGGGAAGAAAAGATGAGAAAAATACGAGCTGAGGGTAAAACTCTTGTTCCGAGATTGTCTGGCTTGAGTTGTTCTCCCCTCCTTGCTTTTTCCTTTTACCTCATTTTGTAAAATTTAACGCATTTGACTAAAATTTTGAAATAGGATTTGGTTATCTGTATAAACAACACAGAGGCTTGACAGGGGACTTTTTTGTGACAAAACCTGACATTTTACCTGCTTTTGAAGTACCAACCTCTACTTCTTTATTATAAAAATGGTACCTCTCACTTGTGTTTCAGTCGCACAGTCAAGGTCCTGCCTGCCTCCTCCACAAATGAAATCATACAATTATTTAGGTTGGAGAAAACCTTTAAGATCATTGAGTCCAACCAGAAACCAAACCCTGCCAAGTCCACCACTAAAGCATTCTCTATTTTAATCCTGTTAGCACAGTGGTTTAAATGCAGCTGGAGTGCCATGAGCTTGTATTTCCTTTTTTTTCCTTGTTGTTCTTGGCTTACGAAACACTAAAAAAAATTAAGTTCCAATTACTCAATCTTATTGTTTGTGATAGATGAGCTGGAATCTAATTTGACATAGGTATTTTAAATTAGAGTATGGAAGGGCACTGGCCAGGAGGAATTAAAAATAGAATGGAAACCACTTTATTTGCCAGTCAGATTTGTGTCTGCTCCTCAGAACTGTGCTTGAAGGTTAAATCTTTTCATGTTGTGACAGGGCTTGGAAATCTTTGCACTTTTTTTTTTGAATTTTGAACAGCTTCAGTACCAGTAAATATTTGTGATGTAGTCTGTGTCAACAGATCAGAAATATATTTTCACTTCTCTCTTATTCCTAATTTCTTTCCTTTACTTTCCATCTGGCTTTTTATTTCTGGCTGTTCTCTCGGGTCTAACCCAAATGCTCTTACAGATTGTTCTGCCTTTATTTTAAGGATCATGTTTATGATCATCTGTTTGCCTCCACTGGAGTCAGCTTTCCTGGCTTGTGTCTCTCTCCTCTCATCATTCCCTACCAGCTGAATCCCACTTTGCTGCTCTAAGTTTAGCTGTGTGCATAGTGTTTGTTCCATATTAATGTTATTTATATGATGGCTCTGCTCTACAAGAGACTGTTTGAAATGCTGTGGCTGCAGGAGAGCAGAATTTAATTGTGACTGCACTCCCTGGTGCAGATCGATCGATCCAGGGATGATCCAAACATCCCTCTCCCCACATGGCTGGAGCTGCTCCTGGCTTCTTTGGAGCTGGGTGAGCTCATCCTCTGGCTCCTCAGTTTGGTGTGAAAAGTCAGGGCAGCTTTGTCCTTGTTAGTATTTATGAGAACAAGAGATTTTTCTTTTCTTATTTCCATTCTTTCTGCTGTTTTGTTCCTTCCTTTGTTAACTAAACCCAGCCCAACTCTTGCTACAAAACCCTCTCCTGGTACCCTTGATCAACACAGCCCTGGCTGCTGCTGCAGACCCGACTCGTGTCAGTGTGGGCACAGCTGCTGCTGCTCCAGAGGACACTGGGGCTGTGTGCAGGGGACTCTGAGGGGCTTTCTGGGAAGAGGGAAAGTTTTCACATCACGGCTGGCTCCGGGAAGCAGCAGAACAATTTGTGCCACTTGGCTTGTGAGCGAGCTGGTAAATCCTGCAGCTCCCCTTGATGAGTGTTCTTCATCTTTTATAGGCACACAGGGAGTCCTTCAGAGGCCTGTTCAAGGGGTTTTTTTTGAAGCTGTCTCACTCTCTGCCTTTCGTGTGCTTGTGTTTTAGTTTAAACTGCTGGAGTGTGATTTCATTTCTCACTGCTGGCACTCTTTCTGCAGAGCTTTGAGCGAGTGACTGACTCACTGTCCAACCCTCGTGCTGTGCCTGCAGGAGGCAGCTCCGAGCTGCTGCACACTCTGGTGTCTCCCTCCAGTGAAATGGCCAGAGGCCTCTCCAGAAAATCTTTTATGGGCAGAGGTTTCAATTTCTTCACTGTGTGAGGGTGTTTGCACAGAGTTGTTCTGTGCGGGTTCAAACCTGCTGGTGCATCACCCACAGCTCCCAGAACGTTTCTGTGAGGATCTTGTGCTCTGAAGTGCACAACTTCTGTGCTTGAAGAGTCAAATCAATGTGAAACCTAATCAGTGTTTATTTGTGCTCGTGCAGAGTTGTGCTGTCTCGAACTAAGAGTGTTTGTACTCTCCTTTTCCCTTATTTAATGTAACAGGCCATTCTAGTATGAAATCCTCTTTATAAAAACATGCCTGAATTCACCCAAGGAAGTGAAACAATTTTCCCTTAGCAGGACCCATTTCACTTCTCTGTGCAATTTCAGTTTGTGGGTTAAACCTCAGAATTTAACAGCAGAAATAAATCTCTGCAGCAAACCATTTCAAGACCAGTTTCACAGAATCTGAACCCCGACCAACTGGATATTTTAATCTCCCCTGCATCTGTGACAGCAATTCTTTTTATCCTCCTGGACTAAAAAAATGTAACTTTTACATAATATTTCATGCTGCAGAAGCAATATATTGAGACCTACATTGTTCTTCCCTAGGGACTGGGAACTCTTGGCACGTGTAGTTTGCAGGATCCTGCTCAATGAGTGTCACTTGTGCTTGATAATTATAATTTGTTTGAGAGACATTTCATGCCTCTGAAGTAAACCTTAGAATCTGAGGAAAAGAAACAGTCTTTATTAGGAAATATCTGTGGGAGAGTTACACATATATATAGCTGCAACATTATTTAATGAATCAAAAATAGGAAGTAGGAATAGCAGGAAAAAATAGCAGGAAAGTGAATTCTGGGGTCAGGGAGTGAATAAAGATGCTGCTACAAGTTCTTTTTAAATGTCAGTGTGTCGCAAAAGCAAAGCCCAACTGCCTGGGAGTGACAGAGTGACACCACTGTGAGTGTAATATCCAGTAATGCTCCCTAAAGTGAGGCACATCAAATGGAGTTAATACAGTTCCTTTTGCAGTTGCTTTGGAGCTGGAATTGCGGATGTGTGAGTGCATGCCAGACAAATTAATTACAGAGATACGGATGAAAGGTGCTTTATATCCCTATATCAATTTGGCACCAAAGCTTTTTACATCCATCTATCTTGAAGGAGAAGGCAGGAGTGTTTTCCTCTCTGAAACCGTGTGGTGGCTGTTGTGGTGTTTCACCTGCCACTGAAAGGAAGCCAGAGGTGCAGTTGATCTCTAATAGTCAGGATCTGGATACACCTGGACGGAGGGAGAAGATCCTGAGGGCTGGGTCGTTTTCTTGAGGGCTCATTCATTCTCTCCTGTGTCTTGGGGATGTTGGTGCAGGAGAAGAGCTGGGTTTGGTATCTGAGCTGGAAATTATAATTTTTTATTAAGCTGACAGTGTCCTACTTGTGGTGATCCAAGGGCAGGGATGAAATGTAGGTGAGGATCAAGGTGTGGAAACTGTTGTTGAACAAGTGAGGGAAAGCTGGAGGTGGGCTCTTGGACAACCCTGAATTAGAGGCAGCAGACTCCAAAGCTAAACACACGTTTATGATAATTGCTTTGACCTTAATTAGGGATGTATCAATGAGATTATCCTGAAGAATTGCTGTTCAGCAGTGTGGGTGTTAAGCAGTAGCAGAGAAGGTGGGAAAGGAAGGAGGGGATAATTCACTACCTGTGAAATGTGGGCAGCCTGAGCCCTCAAACTGCCAGTGGGAAGAAATACTTTAATTACTGGTTAAGGAGGAGATGAATTGCTGCCTTGCTGTGATGGGTGGCTGAAATATAAGCCCTTTCCCACCTTTGGGTGTCTTTTCTGCTGACCTGTGAGGAGTGCTGAGCATCGTCATCTGCTGTAATAAACAAAAAATTATATATGTGCACCATAATAGAAGACACTGATGCCAAATAGGTCAAGGAAAAGTCTGTTGCTGACCTGTTTAAAAATACTCCAGAGCTCTTGCTGATTTCTGGATGTCTGAAGGACTGAAAAAAAAAGGGGGTTCTGTTTATTATCTCTCTTCCCTGGAGCAAGCATGAAAGGTTTTGAGAGTGTTTAAAACCCCCATGAGGTAATTGTGGTGTTTTCTATTAAAAGATTGAAAGTAATAGTGCAAACTTTCACTGATGTCTGGTTTTCCTTTCTTTTTAAGCCCCTACTTACAGAATGCAGCCCGTGACCCCCCTGGGGATTCTGTCACTTGTTCTGAACATCATGTGTGGAGCTCTGAACCTCATCCGAGGAGTTCACCTGGCAGAATATTCCTTTCAGGTAACCCTGATTGCACTCAGACCCGAGAATGAGTCAAAGGCAGAGAGTTTTTGGGTAACCAGTTCAAGGGTGGCTGTTCTGCCCCTTAGCAGAGCACACATCTTTCCTCTGGAAGTGTTTTGTTTATCCAAGGAATGTACAGTTGGTCACTCACCTGCTGCACCTTGTGTGTTTTGTTGGAAATCACATTTTGCATTTTATTCTTTTCTAGAGAGGTTAAAATTTTGAGAAATACTTTATTCTTACCAGGCTGCCTGGATTTTTTTCTCCATTGTTTTATTTTATTTTAGATCCTTTTCGGTAATTTTTTTTAAACAAACATGAGACTGTAAACAACTTTAAAAAAAGGGAATAAAAGGTGTCCTGATTGTATCCTGACACAGTTTTATTTAGCAGGAACTGTCACAGAAGCCTCAGTTCTTGGTGTCTTATCCAATGATATTGATCTGGGTGTTTAACACTATGACAGTCAATCAACATAAACTGGGATAAGAGGTTCTTGACTATATTTATAATGTTCTCAGATATCAAGCAGCACTTGCTAAAAGCTGTCCCTGACGTAGTTGTCACTTCTTTTAATCCCAACAGGAGGACCATGAAGGAATTGGAAATGTGATAGCTTTTTTTCTACCTTTTCTAGCCTGTGTTTTTCAGGTATGTTAACTGCAAATAAAATCTTTTTTTCTGGTTATTTTGCTACCATCATTCACGAGACAGTCATTTTCAGCCAAGCAGAGGTTTTTATTATCCTGCCTAGGTGATTCCACGGATTTATTCCAGTAGAGTGGCACAAAAGGAGTTCAAGGCACGTTTTGACCCTTGGAAAATTGCATTTTCAGTTTTTTTCAGTGCTTCCGTGTTTTGACAAGTCAGAGGGGGCTGGGTGTGATGGATAAACGCCATCCCAAAGTTGGTCTCTTCCCAAAGGATGGACACCACATCTTCCTGTCAGGGTCAGACTTAGTGATGGGCTTTGGGAGCACGACCACCTTGAAGGCTGAGCAAATATTGGACAGCACTACTGGAAATGGTCTAATTTCCATGAAAAATTACATTGAATCCTGGTGGTTCCTTAGATTTTTTCTATAATGGGGTTATTTTCTCTGACCTTACACGGAAGGGTTTGAATGAGGAAAATATAACATGCTCCAGATGAAAAGCTCCTTGAATTCCTAAAACAGGGCTCCACAACCTTTAACTTGAGGGCAATATATGCTGGAAAGTCTTCTATTCTTAGCCTGGCATTGCAGGAAGCTGCTGCTGCAGTTTTGTTCCTAGGAATAACATTAATGCCTACAGTGTGTTCATTGCCCTTGTTGCATTTGGATAATGGTTTGGAGACCACTGTCTGCAGCCTTTGATGTATTTATGGGGTTATTTATTGTATTTTGATACAATTTAGTGTCTTTCAGCCCTCCTTCACCTCTGCTCATGGCAGAGCTTTGAGGTGAATAGATTGATTTAGATCTAGTAGGTTAATTTAGATCCAATAGGTTAATTTAGATCTAGTAGGTTTAGACCTAAATACTCGATGCAAGCTGTTTTTCACAAAGAAAAGCTCTGTGCTGCTTCTTTCCCTGTGAATAGCTGAATCCAGGGAAGCTGAATAAAGGAGAGTTCTCTCTTCTCCTTTTGATTTATAGCAGCTTCTTCCCAAAATGCTTGTGCATAAATTGCAGGGTTTCTACATGCTGACCTCTGCCTGTGGCTCAGCACAAGCTGTGACCTGAGGTGAGAAAGGCTGATCTGTCACTGCCTGAGGGGAAAAAGTGACTCCTCTGTCAGCACTGGGAGCTTTTCATTTTCTCCTGTGAGGGTTTTGCTCTTCACGTGCTCAGCAGATGGGTTCCAGCTGTCCCAGGCAGCAATTCCCAGCTGGACCCCTGGTTTTGTGCACACAGCTCAGTGCTAACTCTCTCTCTGTGGTCCTTTTGCAGTGTTACCTGTACCTCTTCTACAGCTCAGCCAGGAAAGTGAAGACATTTGTGCTCCTTTTCTGTGTCTGTTCATGCAACATCTACTTGTATGGATTACGGAACCTCTGGCAAATCTCCTTCCACATAGGAGTGGCTTCTCTTTCTTCTTACCAGATCCTGACAAGGCAGCTCCTGGAGAAGCAGCCTGACTGTGGCGTATGAAAAAAAAACTTGGGGTTTGCTACTCCGTTTTTACAACTTTTTTTTTTGTGTATTCACCTGGCCAAAAATAGCTCAGAGTGTTTTTTAACCATCCCTGGCAATGGTTATTGCAAGGAGAACAGTTCCAAGCAACTTGGGATAGGCAGGGTGCTGTAATTCTGTCCAACACACAGCAAGAGGTGCAGCTGTATTTAACATGGCAATGGTAGAGCTTGTCAGGTGTCACCAACAGATGGAAGTTCTTACCATCAACAGGCTTTTCCTCCTTTGCTGCCACTATCCAGACAGCATTTTGCCATTTGTCTTACTGGCTCTGTGACAGTTTGGCAGATCAGTCTTGCCCTGCTGCTGCAAATATTCAAATTGTGTAGTAAAATGGAGGTAAAGTGGTGGGGAACATTTTTATCTCTAGAATTTGTTAAGATTCTTGGTAAATGTGAGTAAAGGGGTTGTTTGCTATAATTAGGTGAGTTCAGTATCAGTGGGAAAAATGGTGAGGGTGAGCTTCAGAGTCACTTTTCTAGGTTTGGAAAACCTAAGTGGCTCTTTTATAAACCATAAAGTCTATAAATATCTCCTTGGCTGAACAGCACATTGCAGTTAGGTGTGTGCTCATGGGTTAATTGCAAATGTGCTTGGGGCAGCAGAAAATAATCCAAGTGGGTTTAAGTGATCTGTCAGCTCATGTGGCCTTTGTTTCCTTGGCTAAGGTCACTTTTAGGATAGGGGCAGTTCCATGTTTGCTTGGTCTGTATGGATAATAAATCTTCCAAGCCTATTTATGACAGGCCACTAACTCCTTCACCTTTCTTTAGAAGAAAAATGAGTAGCTGGTGAGTAGAAAGCCATTTCCAGGAATGGAAAGCAAGAGCAGGTTCTCTTTGTTCTATAAAACACCTGTAGTGGTGAGTTCTCACACTAAGATGACTTTTGAGTGTGCACTTTGGAATAGGGGACTGCAGGGCTGGAATTCCCAACCTCTGCTGCACTGGGTGTTCTGCCCTGTCATGGATCGAGGTGCACATGGGCATTGGAGGGCACAGATGAATAATTTAGGCTGGCTGTTAAAAAATTGCATAGCAGTTTGGTGCAGCTGTCCCTGAGGGGTTGTAGAGATCCAAACTGAGATGTAGAGAACTGTAGGTGTGTTATTGTGGAATTACAGTCCTAAAATTTCCTTTTATCTTTTTTTTCCTTTCTGGTCATCCCCATTTCTTTCACCAAAGATTTATTTTTCCTCTCACGTAATCTCTACCTCTGGTTGCAAAGAGATTAACATGCAGCAGAGTTGTCTTTTTTGCAGGAACACTTAAGAAAATTCCTTTCTTGTATCTCAGTGAATTTTCCTGAAATCTCAGGATGCAAACACGAGGATCAGTGGGTGACTAGAGCAGGAATTTGTGGTGCTGTACCTTGGGAGCACTTCTGGATGCAGCTGAGTGCAGGAACAGCATCCACAGGCAGCCCATTACAACCTGGTCAGTCTCTAGGACATCAGGAGACTTAGTGCCAGAGCTTTTCCCAGGAGGAAAATGTAGGGATTTCTTTTTCACTGCACTTGCTGTAACAGCAGCATGATAAAAACCTCCAAACTATGAGGAATAGTCTGGTAGGAATGGTGGAGGAATATTTTAGCCAGGCATTTAAGGACACAGCTAGAGCTGTGTGCCATAAGGGAAAGGTTTTCTGTTGTAAGGGAGTGGATTAAAGTTGTTTGTCTGTCATTATCCCAGTTTTCTGTCAGAGTGCAAGTGGAGAAATGAAGCCAGAATTCAACCACTGTCCTTAGGACACCAGGATGACCCCACAGATGTGAGGGGTTTTGTACTGCTCTTAATTTTCATGCTGTTCAGTCCCAGTTTTCCTTGATAAATTACTTTTGGAGACTGCAGGGAACTCAACCATGAGTTTGGATTACAAGTTTAAAAAAAAAAAAAAACAACCTGAAAAAAGAACACCCCAAAAATCTGACACTGGAAATGTAACACTTGGAGGATAATGGATCTGATGACTGATGGTGTTTTCCAGGAGCATAAACTGGGTTCCCATGGGGAATCATCCTGTGGGGAAAGGATGAAGCATTTTATACTACAGACAGACAAAACTGCATGAAAAGGACTTTAGGACAGGAGCCAACTCCCTGCTCTGCCTTTTTAGCCTCAGTCTGGCTGAAGAGTCCAGAAGAGCTTTCCTGTTTCTCCTGGGCTTGGCCAAAGGCAGCCCTGCCCTGGCCTGAGGCTCACAGAGCATTCACAGCTGGGCATTCCTCAGCCTTGTGCAGAGCTGACTGGAAAAGCTGTAACATTCCTGATGCTTCCCGAGCATCCAGCTGCTCTGTCCTGACACAAATCCATCCCTGAGCCGGGGGATGTCAGCCACAGCTCTGCAGAGGAGTGCTAGAACAGGGTTTTTGGAGAATTGTGCAATTAACAGAGTGGAGAAGGGTTAAATTCAGCTTTTATTGAATTGGTTTTCCTAAAAACATTTCAGTAAAATCAAACCAGATCAGCTGGTTCAGTTCTGCCTTTGCCTAATCTTATATTTTTTTTTGCTTTGTGGATTTTTGGGGGATGTGACTGAATCTTTAGATCTTTTCTACCCAGTGACAAAGCTCTGGTTTGGTGTTGGTCTTAATCCCTTTGCAACCCTTTTTTTTCCCCTGTAGTATGTGTAAACCATATTAAGGAATCTACGTGGATTGGGTTGGGATTCCAGGACGAGGCAGAGCACATGGAGTCTGACCTGTTTTTATTTTTAATTTGGTATTTATCCCAGATCCACGTGGTATTTACACAGTTAAACATTCTCTCCTGGTGAAACAGCAAGAGGAATAGAATAGTTTACATTGATCTCAGTGCTTTAAGATTTAATAAAAAAGAATGACTTGCAGTTTGAGAATGTAAAATCTGACTCATAACGTGGGATTATTCCTGTATTGAATCAAATCCCCAAAGAGGAATCCATCCCTTTTTGTTCAGCTTTAAACTGGTTAATGTGGTTTGAATTGCATCTTCTTCATTCTGTCAGTTTGCAAGATAAGTCTTTTGGAAACTCTTTTCCTCACCCAGCAGCTCAGCACAAGAAAATTGGCAAAGAATAAACTTCAATACTTTCAAGATTTGCAGTGCTTAGTCACTTTATGAAGCTGGTAATTCTCTGGGTTTTTGTTTTCTTTTTCCTTTTTCCCAAAGACCTGTGGAGTTTGCAGAAGGTGGGCTGGTACCTTTTTAGACATTTTTGCACTGTATTAATAATTGAACCTGTGTAAATGTGTATAAAATCATTTTGCATGTGTATGTATATATGTACATATATCTAATAAATGGCTTTTTTTGTAATGGTTGTCTTTGTTCTGAGTTTGAAATGAACTGATTATATTAGAAATTACCTGACTATATTATATTTCATTTTTGCAGACATTTTTGGTGATCCCTGTGGCCAACTTATCAGTTGAACCATAGAAACATATTTATAAATAGATGTATAGAAATTTAGTTACCCAAGCAGGAGATTGCAGGAGGCTGTGAGAGAATCTCTTTTGCTCTTTATTTTCAGAGACTCTTGGAGGCTTTTCCTGCAAAACTTGTGTGTTGAAGTGCATGAAATGAGATGTAACACACCCCAGAGGTGCCTTTCCAGCTGCCTGGCAGGGAGTAGTGGGGATGTGGCAGTTTGCAGGTGCATTTTTAGCCTTAATGAAAACAAGCCTGTTAATTAGTCTGTCCCTATTAAGAGCTTGTGGACTTCTTTGGGGGTAATTTCAGCCACCTTTGGTGGCTTTCACCCACAGATTCATCAGCTTTATAGCAAAAAGGGGCTTAATGTGACAGAAAATTCAGTTTTCCCACCACTGGAATGGGATGGGTTCATGTGTGTGAGAGATGCTTTGTGTGACAGGACTCAGAGGATTCTGCTGAATCAGGAGCCAGAAAATAAGGCAAAAATCAAAGAGCTGGAGGAAATCAGGCTTGTGGAACTACTGGTTTCTTCACATTTTGCTCCTCCCTGCTTCTCCACAGGAATGACACCTAGGTACTGACAGCTTCAGACTGCCAGAGCGCAGGGTTAGATTAAATATTTGCAAAATCCTTTCCTGTGAGGGTGGGGAGGCTCTGGCACAGCATGCCCAGAGAAATTTTGGTTCCTCATCCCTGGAAATGTCCAAGGCCAGGTTGGACATTGGGGCTTGGAGCAACCTGGGATAGTGGAAGGTGTCCCTGCCCATGGCAGGGGGTGGGAATGGATGGACTTTAAGGTCCTTTCCAACCCAAACCACTCTGGGATTCTGTGGCAAAAGCAAAACAATGCTCAGAGAGGAGAAGCCCCTGGAATGAGGAGAGAGGCAGAGCAGGGGCTTGTGTAGGCAGTGGGTGGGAATCAGCAGAAGCTGATGGCAGGGGAGGGATGAGAGAGCCTCATTCTTCTGAACTGCTCTGCCCTTTGAAATCCAGCTGTTATTTTTGCTCTGTAAATAAATGATTGCTCAAAGCCTGTTTCTTCTCAGGATGCCATAGAGGGGAACAGCAGCCTCTCCCTTTCTTCTGCAGTGAGGGGAGAAAGCAATTATAACTCCCTTTCTCTTTTGAAGATGCTGATAAAAGGAGGTGGGAGGATCAGAGGGTCCCTGTGCCGAAAGAGAAACAACTCCTGAGGTGATAGAAATACATGTTTTTATTTTAAACAAAGTAACTCCGCTTCTGCTGAGCGCTGACTTTCAAAGGTGACCCAATTGCATGGAAAAACTGTTTGTGAGGAGGGGGGAAGGAAACCATGGCCACAAATCAGGGGCAGGCAGAAGGTGGGGACAGTTGAAGCGTCCCTCTCAAGTGGTCATGTCTTTAAAAGCCATGGGCCACTTGTCCTGAATTCAGGACAGGGCTTGGAGCAACCTGGGATAGGGGAAGGTGTCCCTGCCCCTGCAGGGGTTGGAACTGGATGATTTTTAAGGTCCCTTCCAACCCAAACCATTGTGGGATTCTGTGATTCCCTTGAGCCATTTTTCTCTAGCCCTTGGAAGAATCCTTTGAAAAGTAACGAAATGGCAACACCAAGCAAAGAGCCCTAAAAAGTCTTTGCTTCCTGTTCCCACTTAAAGGACATGATAAGCAAAACACAGATGCCTTTAAAATTCCCTTTGGTGGAATAAATCTCTTTTGATAAAAGAATGATAAAGAAGGCTTGAAATAATGACCATTAGAGGGTAAAGCACCAGTCAGTGCAGCACGGAGAGCTGAGGTGAATCCTTTCATTATGAGGGGAAGATATGAACATCCCAAATCCCATCTCTCATGGGCTCTTGTAGGGAAATAATAGAACAAGTAGGCAGAAAGTTCAGCCCTGAAATGCTTTAGTGCCCACCAGAGGGCACAGACCTGGCTTGCTTGGCCCCAAAATATTCACATTTACGTGCTGGATGAGGTCAAAAGCCCAACCAAGCTGCAGTGAAGGTGCTGAACAAGGCTGTGCAGGTCACACCGGGCTTGCAGCAGCTTGTGTGCTTGGTGGGGTTCCATGAGCCCTGAGTGCTGCTCAGAGGCTGTGACAGTACAACCACAGCTGCTGAGGTGGCAGGGACTGGGTCAGTGCCAATCCCTCATTTGGGATTTGCTGTCTTCGCTTTAGGTGTGACCCAGATTTATGTACAAGTGATTGCCAGGTAACACGGGACAGGACCAGAGGAAGCAGCCTCGAGGTGTTCAGGTTCTCCCTCAGCCAGGGGAGGATTAGGTTAGATTTTAGGAGAGATTTTTTTTACAGAAAGGGTGGAATTGGCTGCCCAGGGAAGTGGTGGATTCAACATCCCTGCAAGTGCTCAGAAAATGTGTGGGTTTGGCACTTTAGTGGTTGATAGTTGGACTCGATGATCCTAAAGGTCTTTTCCAACCTTAACGATTCCATGATCCTGTGGTACAGCACCAGGGTTCCCTGCACATGGAAGATCTGCTCTGAGCATCCCCGGGAGCTGGGACACCCTTCCAGAAGATGGGTCAGCTCCAGGGCCGTGCCTTTCCCCTGCCAGGGTCAGCTCCAGGGCCGTGCCTTTCCCCTCAGGTCTCAGTTAAGACTCCTGAGAAACACCCAGGTGGTGCCAAGCAGGAAGCTCTGGTGGGTGAGGCTGGGTTGTTGGTTCGGACTCAGAAGCCAAAATTCCCCTGATGACTCAGAATCAGAGACTCTACGAGGCTGAAAAAGCCCTCCGAGGTTTGAGTCCGACATTGCCAAGTCCACCACTAAACCATGTCCCAAAGTGCCACACCCACACAGTTTTTTAAACACTTCCAGGGATGGTGTCCTGCGCTGATCCTGAAGCTTCTGCTTTGTGTCTGGCCCATACTTGAGTCATAATGGCATTTTTCTGCTCTTTGAAGCTTTTACTGGCTCGTTCTGTGGCTGCTGGGGCTGGAAGGGGCAGGTGAGGAGCAGCAGCCCTTTGTGGTTAATGCACCAAACTGAGCGGGGAGAAGCCTTGTTCCCCCATTCCCAGGGCTCCTTGGCCGTTAGTTTTTTTCACACAGGATTTCCTGATCCCCCCAAGCATGAACAGGCACACAGCACTCCCCTGGAAGTGCTCAAGGCCAGGCTGGATGGGACTTCAAGCAAGGAAGGTGTCCCTGTGTCGGAACTGGATGATCATGACGGTTTTCCCCAACCCGAACCACTCTCAGATCCTCTACAATATCAAGGAATACCTCGATTTAAAATAAAACATTTGAAACAGTCTTCAACGCTACTTCTGGAGCTTTCTGCTTCTCCCTTTTCCAGGCACTGGGAGGCACCAGTGCACAAGCTAAGCCGTGCCCAGGCTGGGAAGGGAGCCAAGCCGCTGCCAAGGGGAACCTGCCAATTCTCGTACCTGCCCCTACAAATGCTACACTTCCCCCAGCAGATTTTGCTGCACGACTCCTGAAACGGAGATAAAACTCCCTGGAGACTGTAGGAGGATCAATTCAGGGCTGCAAATCCGCTTACCTGGCGGGGCTGGGACCAGTTTGTCAGCAGCGAAGTCACCGCGGCTTGGGGATTTTTATTTTTATTTTCTCGCTCGTCTTTAAGGAACAAAGCCTCGCTCTTTGTGCTGAACAGTGGCGCTCCTGGTCTGAGCGCTGGGGTTTTGTTCTCAGCCTGAGGGGGTCAGGAAGGGGCTGGAGGCTTTCTGACAGGAGGCCGGCAGCGTGGAGGCACACACCCACACGTTCCTGGTCCTTAATCCATCTGCAGAAACGGCCTGGGAAGTTGAATTTTGGAACGGGAGCAGAGGCAAAGCCTTGTTTGCACAACTCTGCTGCTAAACGGGCAGGGGGTGAGGCTGCCCTCGCTGTGCAGGGAGGGGGAAGGTGGGACACCCGGATGGCAGCGGGTAATCCTCCCCCAGAGGACACAGAGCGCTGCTCCCGGGCAGGAGCTGGGCTGCATCCCGGGATCCAGCGCTGGGAGGGGAGGCTGGAGCTGTCCGAGGTCACCAGGCTGCTCCCAGTGACCAAGCGGGGCTTGAGGGAGGCTTTGCTGGTGCTGAAAGGGACCTGGCAGAGTCTCGTTAGTCCTTCCCAGCAGTGTGTGCTCAGTGATTAACTTGTTTTTAGAACAACCACTTCTTCCTCCCTTTTTCACTTCCAGCAGTGCTGATTCCTGATCTCCTCCTCCACGGGGGCAGGGGAATTGGGTGGGTGTGAAGAAGGAGCTGGACCTCCCTCACCACAGGTTCACGTGTAGCAGCACAGTGGGGATGGGCAGGATAAATGGAGGAACAGGAGGCACAGAAAAACAGGAGCAGGGACACCTGGGGCTGCCAGACCCACCCTGGTCACCTCTGCTCCAGCCTCATCCTAATGCCTGAGCTCCTCAGGGCACGTGGGGAGGAGAGGTGACTCTGGATGCGTCTTCCTGGAGAAACCTTTGCCATGGCAAGAGGAGGTGGCACAGAGTGACAAGGCCAGGTAAACAGGATGGATTTTTTCCCAGCTTAATCCCACAGTAAATTTGCTGCTGTTGAGGAGTTGAAGGGGAAGTGCCCGGGGAGGAGAGTCCTGTTGGCATCTGCCAGAAGTTGCCTACTTCTGGTATCACCTGGGGTTTGGAAAAACATTCTTTCCCAGCCACAATTGTAGGGATTTTTTCAGCAATTTCTTTCCCTGTAGTGTTTTTTTTGGGGGGGTGGGGTGTTGTTTTTTTTGTTTGTTTTAAATCTCTTCCTGATCATTGCATGGAGAGTGCTGAGCTGTCTGTACCACATCTTCACTGGCAAAGAGCAAAGCCCTGCTGGGGCACCTCCAATCCTGGGCTCAGCTCCGGGCCCCTCTTGACAAGAAGGACACTGAGGGGCTGAAGCGTGTCCAGGGAAGGGAATGGAGCTGGGAAGGGGCTGGAGAACTCCTGAGGGAGCTGGGAAAGGGCTCAGCCTGGAGAAAAGGAGGCTCAGGGGGGACCTTGTGGCTCTGCACAACTCCCTGACAGGAGGGGGCAGCCGGGGGGGTCGGGCTCTGCTCCCAGGGAACAGGGACAGGAGGAGAGGGAACGGCCTCAGGCTGGGCCAGGGGAGGTTTAGATTGGATATTAGGGAAAATTTCTTCATGGAAAGAGTTTTCTGGCATTGGAACAGGCTGCCCAGGGAAGAGCTGGAATCACCAGTCCTGGAAGTGCTCAAAAGCTGTGTGGATGTGGCACCTGGGACAGGGTTTGTGGTGAACAGGGCAGTGCTGGGGTGATGGTTGGACTCAGTGACCTTAGAAATCTCTTCTAGCCTTTATGATTCTGTGATTGTGTGATTGCAGTGGGCAGGCCCAGGCTGGATGTTGGATAGAAATTCCACTGGGAGGGAAGTGAAGCTCTGGAACAGCTCTCAGGGGCTGGGGTTTCTCCATCCACCTGTCTTGGCCTGGCAGAGCCACGACTGCGCCAGTGCTGGTGTCAGTCCTGCCTCGAGCCACAGCTTGGACGTGATGTCCCTTCCAACCACATCTCCCTGATTTAATGTCCCTTCCAACCACATCTCCCTGATTTAATGCCCATTCCAACCACATCCCTGTGATTTTACAAGCCTGCCACACGCTGTGATTTAATGTCCCTTCCCAGCATCTCTGGGACTTCATGAGCCTTCACCATCCTGTGACTGGGGGCTCTGGATGCTGCTCAGCTACTTCACAGCCCTCAGGTCCTAAATTAGCACTGCATTAAAAAAATCCCCACCAAAAACCCTAAATCAATTTTTTTTCCATGAAGGCTCTCTTGATAGATACTGAACATCAAAATTTTTTATTTTTCCTGTATTTTTTTCCCCCATTATCAGGAATCTGACTCAATAAACTTCCAATTTATAAGTTTCCAATAGGTTTATGGGAGAGTTACAATAACCTGCACCACCAGTGCCTTCCCTAGCAGGAAGGAAATGAGCTGTGGATAGGAGAAATGTGGTGTTGTTCTTGTATCTTTAGGTAATTAATTTTTTTCTGATGGTTGAGACACATCAGCCTCCAAAAAAGACCTAAAAATGCTTTTTACTGCAGATTTGCCTGACTCCATCTCCCCATCCCTGGAAGTGTCCAAGGCCAGGTTGGATGGGGCTTGGAGCACCCTGGGATAGTGGAAGGTGTCCCTGACCATGGCAGGGGATTGGAATTAAATGATCATTAAGATCCTTTCCAACCCAAACCATCCTGAGATTTTTGGATTTTAGACGATGAACTGAGCTCATTTGGTTGTTTCAATCACCAACAGAAAAAATCCAAACTTGCCTTTAAAAAAACCCAACTTCAAATGCTACAATTTCATTCAGACTGATGCTTCACTGTCAGCCTCAATCTCGATAAAAGTCAAAAAGAAAACATCCCGAAAACGAAATATTTTGTTCAGCTCAAGACAGTTTTTGTCCAGGAAGGCTTAGAAACAGCAACAGTGGGCTGTGATCAAAGGGTTTAATCACACAAAGATTTTAAAGGCAGGGTATAACTGCTCTCAACCCTTGTTCTGACAGTCTCAAGTCATTAAAATTCACTGCTCAGTTTTGTGGAGACCCCATTGCCTTTTAAGACCAGCTTAAAAATGTAAGTGCTTAATAAATTAATGATTGCAAATTAAGTCATCCTTTGCTGCCTGGTCAGCTGTGCAGTCCCCAAATCCATTGATGTGCTGAGGAATTACTGGCTCCAGTTGGTTAATTACGGCACCTCCTGCCGCTTTAGGCCCGCTTGGGGATGTGGGCAAGAAAGGAAAAGGGCTTTGTGAGAATATTTCTGAGCCAGGTTATTCAGCAGCTCTTCCCCCTGGATCAGATCTCTCCATCCATCACTGCCTGGGAGGAAAATCAATCCTAGAGCAATGAGCACATTCAATAATGCAAAAGGTCATGGCATTAAAGGCAGTGTGGAGGTGTCTGCAGTGAGTGATGGGCTTTGCCTTTTCAAACCTGCACAGCCCCACTGCAGCCTGGCAGCAGCAGCTGGGGCACCTCCTGCACACCCACCTCCCTCAGCGTGTGATGGTCAGAACACCCCTGGTGTGAGGCTTCCTTTCCCACTGGAATCCCCTCTGTTTATTCCCATGGAGAATTGGCCAGGAGGGATGGATAGCCCAGAGAAGCTGTGGCTGCCCCTGGATCCCTGGAGGTGTCCAAAGCCAGGTTGGAGCAATCTGGGAGAGTGAAAGGTGTCCGTGCCCATGGCAGAGGGTTGGAACTGGATGATTTTTAAGATCCCTTCCAACCCAACCCATTCTGGGATTCAATGGTTTTCCAGCTCCCAGCTCAGTGTTTGCAGTGGAACAGGTTGTGGTGTGGTGGGTGCAGAGATTTATGCACAGCTGAAAGACCAAAGAGCTCTCCAGAGTCCCTGAGAGCAACTTCTGAGATGGCTGTGAAGGGCTCAAGAAAAGGATCCCAGCTGGGACCTGTGATGTTCCATGAGGTTACAAACAGAGGGAAATGGGTGCACCAGGCAAGCCCCAAAGGTTTTCCTTGGCCCGTGGATGCTGAGTGCAGCAGTAACTTTGGAGAGCAAACCATCCCTGCCAAGGCTCAGTGAGCCCTGCTGGTGAGAGCGTTTGAGAGCTCAGTAAAAGTCAGGAGAGAAAGGAAAACTGCAGGTCCTGGGTGGCCTTTGGCTGGTGGGAGAGCTGGTCACTGCTTGCAACACTGAAAGAGAAATGAGGATGTAAATGTGGGAAAGATGGAAAAGCAAAGCTTGAGGAGCTTCAGAAGAGGAGCTGGAGTCAGGTTAGGAGATACTGACAGACTGGATGATATAAATGGAGATATCAGGACAGACTGGATGATATAAATGGAGATATCAGGACGGATTGAGGAACCTGAGCAGCAGGACTGAGTCCAGAGCACCTTTGAGAATTCACCTCCTTTCTCTAGTTGGCTTTGGGGACAGATTTCTAAAACTCATCTTACTGAACCCAGCTTACAGCATGGCTCAATTTGACAGTGTTTTTCCAATCTGAAGACTTCAAGGGTTCCTGTTTCGGAGTGAGCACCCCAGGGATCATTGGAGAGTTCCATAAACCAAAGGGGTTGCGAGGCTTTGGCACAGCTGTGGAGCTGAAGGGACCTGTGTTCAGCTCCTGCTCTCCAGGAATTCCCTGTGTGACTCCAGACACACTTAGGGCTGTGCAGGGTCATGCAGAAATCAGGTTTTATGGCCAGCCAGTGTTTCTGGGCTCAGGGGAGTGAACTGGAGCTTCTGCTCTCCAGGATCAAATTCCCTTGGGATCCACAGATCCCACACCGATGTGAGGCTCTTGTCATCCACACTCAGGACATGGGGATTTCTCGCCTTCTCTGTGCCTCACTTCCTCCTACATCGAACAGCTGCAGAACCTTTTTGTGGAACTGTTCTCCTTCAAAGAAAAACTCAGTGGGAAAATGCCTGTTTTGAAGAGATTTCACTCAAAATGACCAGACAGCATTTTGAAACTTCCAGCGAAAGAAAAGTGAAAGTTTTCCTACAACATTCCCCTACATTCCTCTGGGAACAATTAAACAGCCCTCAGCAGAGTTTATTAAAAAAACTCAACAAACAAATCACCTCAGCTTTTTTTTTTTTTTCCTTGCTTCTGTTGTGTCATAGCAATATTTTTGCAGGCACACCTGAACAGAAAGGAATAATCTGACCTCCAAGCAGATATTCCCTCCTTCTGTATTAAAAGCAGGATTTTCAGGAGTGCTCTGAGCTGTGTGAACTTAGGCCAGGTAGGTTTTTATGGCAGGTACCCTATTTGCCCAGAGAGAGGCCAGCCTGTATGGCTGCAGCCTGCAAGCTGTGATTGCAGATGGGCAGAGTTTCAGTGCCCAAGTGCCTGGGGGCAAAATCCACAGCTGGTGTGGCAGCAGATGTGGCTGCACAGCCTCTTCCCAGGGGAGCATCCAGTTCTTCCTGCCATGAAATGAACTTTACACGGGCGGGGAGCGATGGGACAAGGAGAGACAGCTTTAAACTAAAAGAGAATGGGTTTAGATGAGACATTTGGCTGAAATTCTTTACTTGGAGGGTTTTAGAACAGGGTGCCCAGAGAAGCTGTGGCTGCCCCTGGATCCCTGGAAGTGTCCAAGGCCAGGTTGGTTGGGGCTTGGAGCAGCCTGGGATAGTGGAAGGTGTCCCTGCCCATGGCAGGGGGTGGCACTGAATGATCCTTAGGGTCCTTTCCATCCCAAACCATTCTATGATTCCATGATTCCCTGAACTTGCCATTCTAACAGTATCAAAGTGTGTAGATCCACTGGAGGGAATTCTCTCCACAGCTAAAGCAGCTCTTTCCTGATTTTCACCAGGTTAGGACTTAGGTGATCTCCTTTAACCTGTGAGATCCAAGTTAAGCTGGAATTTCTTATAATTTCTCCTCTGCCTTTTTATTGTTTCATATAAAACGTTGCTGGGCTGCATTTCCCTCAAAACCCCCCCAGCAGAGGAGTAATTACTTTTATTGGAAACGCTTCCTGATCACATATTCATTTACCAGCTGCTAAAGTAAAATGAACTGGGCAAAGTGCCACTGGAGACTCGGATTCACAAGCTGGGGAAAGCAAATGAAAGAACTGCTCAGTGTGCAGTTGCTCTCCTTCTCCAGCAATTCATTATCCTCCTGTTCAGCTGATTTAGGGAGTTAAAAGGCAGTCAGGATGGCAGCATGTGATGCTTTTCAGCACGAGCACAGCTTTGGGGTTGCCAGATTTACCTTTGGCTGCACTAAAAATACTCTATGTCTTAAATGTGATGTAATAAATAAAACCAGAAACATTTTATTCTTATTTCTTGGTTGCCCTCAGTCACTCTCATTAGTGTTGTCATTGACCCATTTTCATCCCTCCTGTCTTTCTTTCTCCCTCCCTCTATTCCAGTATCAGTTTTCTGGACCCCATGAAAAAGAACCAGCCCCAAACCACCACATGCAGAAACCTCCCATAGGTCACAGAGACACCTCTGACACCTCCAAACCCACCATGGAATGGTTTGGGTTGGAAGGGACCTGAAACATCATCCCTGCCATGAGCAGGGACATCTTCCACTATCCCAGGCTGCTCCAAGCCCTGTCCAGCCTGGCCTTGGACACTTCCAGGGATCCAGAGGCAGCCACAGCTTCTCTGAACCAAATTCCAAGCTTATCTGTAGGTATCCATGAGGAAAACATCAGTACAAGATTGCCCAAATCCACGAAGTCCTGGACAAACACACCAGAAAGAGAGATTTCATTGCAAGTACTGCCAGAGATGCCAGCAACATGAAAAAAAACAGCCAGAATGAGCAAAACAGTCAAAATAGTACAGCCAGAAACCCTCCAGGTGAGTATTTCTCCAGGTGAGAATATTCCTCCAGGCTTCACCCTTTTGTCTCTGCTCACCCAATGTTCACCACCAGGAAAGACCAATAAAATCTGTTGAAACATGAGCCTTTCACATCAAATAGATCAATCTACTGGAAAATCGATGGGCATTGATTTTATGGTATATTACATTTCCCCCTCCCCGTGCTGTGCTCATTCCCCCCAGGCAGTGGCAGGCAATAATTAATTAATTAATTAATTAATTCGAGTCCCACTGCTTCCCCATCCCATTATTTTGTGTCTCAGGAGGTCTGATAAGCTTTTAGCCCTACCTGAGTTCTGCAGGTGTGAACTACTTGCTACTTGCAAGTTGCCTCAATGTCTGGTGTCATTACATTTGGGGTATTTCCCTCTCATTTTATATTTACCTTCAGTATTTATGTTTTTATTTCAGTCTGAAGGCTTGAACTCATCCTCTTTGGCTTTATTTAACACATGAAGGGAAGGCACTGGTTAAAAACCTGGTCTAGTGGAAGGTGTCCCTGCCCATGGCAGGGGATTGGAATGGGGTGAGCTTTAAGGTCCCTTCCATCCCAAACCATCCTATAATTCTATGATATCACTGCAGAACACGGGAGACTTCTCTGATTTTAAATTTAAAAGTTACTTGATAGTCTTTCCATCACTGTGCACCTCAGGTGCTCTTGGACACTGTGGATTCATTGTGGTTTTCACCCAGAAATTCAGACCAAACCTGTCGGTCTCGAGACGGGTTATTAGACTCATAAAATTCAAACAGAGAGTGTAGTACACATCCTAGACAAGCAGACACTGGGACTGGGATGAAAAAGGCTTGAATTACTTGAAGGGAGCTTAGCATAACTGCTGGTTTTCTTGTGCAAAGAGGTTTCTAACAAAGCACACAACAGCAGCGCTTAAAGAGAAATGATTTGTGGCGTAAGTGGTGTGATAAACATCTGAATATTAATGTGGTTCTGGTGAAGAGCCCTGCAAATGTGTGTCTTTGAATGTTTTTGTTCCTTAAGTTCTGCATGGGGAGGTTCAGGAGCCTGAATAAACATGGCTGGTGCTGTTTGAGGTCTCCTTGTTTGGCCCCGTAGTCCAAACCCAGGAGGGTTTGGGTCTCCTGTAGGTCGTGTTCCAGTCCTGTGTGGACATCTCAGATGTCCCAACACTGAATTGTGGAATCACAGCATCCCAGAATGGCCTGGTGTTGAAGGGACCTTAAACATCATCCAGTACCACCCCCTGCCCTGGGCAGGGACACCTCCCACTATCCCAGGTTTCTCCAAGCCCCGTCCAACCTGGCCTTGGACACTTCCAGGGATCCAGGGGCAGCCACAGCTTCTCTGGGCAGTCCCAGGCCTTGTGTTGCCCTCATCCTTTTATGCTCATCTGCAAACGTGATTTTTTTCTTGAATCACCGTGTGCAAGAAAGCACCTCCCACAGAACTCAGAGACCTCCCACAGAACTCAGAGCTCCCTTTCTCCCAGGCATGCAGACATCAGTGAGCACCCACACAGCTGCTGGGGTTGATAGTGGGGTTAATCCTACCCAGCTCCTCTTGGATCTGCTGAATGGCTCTGCTTCAATCAACTGCTTTCCCATGTTACTCAGATTTCTTGGTCTAGGCTGTCACAGTGGTGCCAAGCCAGTCCAGCTCAGTTGTGGCTTGTTCTCAGTAAGTGAAATAATTTCTTTATTTCTCTATTTCCTATTGCTACGTTTTGCATTTACTTTGAATTTATTTGGGATCAATTGACCATTTCATAAGTCAAGTACTTGAGGCAGCTGCAGCCCGGTTTGAATGTGTGGACCAGGTGACAGTGGGGTCATTCCTCATTCCAAGGCTTCAGTGGCCTTGGCCTCATAAGTCTCCTTCTATTCTTGCACAATTTCAAGGTCTAAAGCTTTAGGAAAAGCACAAGACTGACACATATTCCTGAGCTGGCAGCAGGGTGAAGATGCATCTCGTGATGATGTAAATCTTTGTGTCCCTGTGTTTGCACTGGGAGATGTCCCGGAGTCACAGAATGGTTGGGATTGGAAAGGACCTCTGGAGGTCACCAGGTCCAACCAGGACCATTCCCCCTTCAAGAAGCTGAATTTTCTTTTGAAATACAACTTTTGTCTCTAGAGCTTGGCTGAATCCTTTAAGAAGAGTGATGAAACCCATTTATCTTTGCAGAGGGAGCTGTGCCAAGAGCACCACTGCGTTGTCTTCACACGGGGCGTTTGCTTTGTTCCGAGGTAAGTTATGTCTGGGGTCATTTTAACAGACTGCAAATGGGCTGCAGGAAACAAAGCAGACAGTCAGGGTGTAATGAAGTACCTTGCATCCCGAAATTGTATTCAGTCTCAAGCATCCCTCTCATCCATTAGGTATTGATCTGGGGGGAGAACACAGAACACAGCTGCCAGCTGGCCCCGATCTGTTTGAGCGGCGTAAATCCAGAGCAGCTCGTCGGGAATCGATGAAATCCCATTGATTCAGAAATGCTGCAATTAAATGAGCTAATGGATGAGGGTTTTGGGGGAGGCAGCTGAGTGACAGTGATAGGATCAGCCTGGAAAGGTGGCAGAAGGGGTGAACTCAACAACTTCGAGTTGGGTGGACCATGAGGGGGTTTGGGCACGTGGTTTTTTGGGTGTGTTCGGCCAGGACTTCGAGGGGACATTGCTCTGTTAGCAGTGACATGAGCTGGTCTGGAAAAACCTTTCCATTGTGGCAAACAGAAGACTCTCCAGATTACAAAATAAGAGGGCCAGAGGTTGAGCCGAGGTGCCAAAGGCTGGATCGTCCTCACCTCTAAATTGCTTATTTTACTCCCAGCTGCACCTTTCCAAGAACGAGGAATGGTGGCCAAAAGTGGAGGGACTGATTCTCCCCCTGTAATCCACTCTCCTGAGCCCCCACCTGCAGTGCTGCACATCTGGGGTCCCAACATCAGGATGTGGAGCTGCTGGAGTTGTTCCAGAGGAGGCCATGGAGATGCTCCAAGAGCTGGAGCTCCTCTGCTCTGGAGCTGAACTCATTCAGCTCTGTTGTTCAGTGTTGGGAGAGAGAGCTGAAGGGATTTTATTATCCTTGAGAAAGTGGAGGGAATAAACTCTTTCCCATATCCAAAGGGAGAAGTACAGAAATCGTAGATTTATGCTACGACAGGGGATTTTTAGTTAAATGTTAGGAAAAGCTTCCTTGTGGTCAGGCTGGTTCAAAATCTGAAAGGATTTGGGAGAAGTGTAACTGTCCCTGGAGGAAGAAACCTGGAAAAACATTATCACAACCATTAAATATCATCAGGATGGTTTAGGTAGAACCAACAGCTGATTTCAGTACCTATTCAATCATTTTTCCATGGAGAAAGCAGGGAGAGGAGCAGAAACAAAGCCCTGTTCCTAAGAGGTGTGCAGAGAAGATGAACTTTCAAAAAGATCAGGAGCCATGGGATTAATTCCTTGCCCTGCTGTAGAATTCCTGACTTCCCTCCACAATTTGTTTAACTTTTCCTTGCTTCGACTTTCTGCCCTTGGGAATGGTTTGGCAGTAAGGACATAGCTGTCAGAGGAGCTCAGGCACAAGGACTGGAGGATTTAGGGTGCCATGGTCTGGGGCAGTGGCACTGTGAGCAGCCTCATGCTGTCCCAGAAGAACATGAAACCTCATGCTCCACCCAGAGGGAAGTTTGTTCCCAGCACTGAATGTCTGAGACTTGGAGAAAAGAGTTGAAAAAACACCTTTATATTGTGTTTTACCCTAATCCCAGAATCCCAGAAAGGTTTGGGTTGGAAGGGGCCTTAAAGCTCATCCAGTCCCACCCCTGCCATGGGCAGGGACGCCTCCCACTGTCCCAGGCTGCTCCAAGCCTCGTCCAACCTGGCCTTGGACACTGCCAGGGATCCAGGGGCAGCCACAGCTTCTTTTAATTCAGTTTCATTAGGCTGTCATGAGACACTGAGCTGTTTTTAAGCTCGGACCTGCCTTGTGCTTTATTTGCCTGAGCGTGACCTCTTTGTTCACCAAAAATGACGTCAGATAGGACTGGGAGACTTTGGACACTTGCCTGAGGTGTGTGGCCATGCCCTGGGAATGACTGGGATGCACAGAGCCACACGATAGCTGGGCTGGGAAGGATCTTTGGAGGTCTCCAGTCCACCCCCACTGCTGAAACCAGGATCAATGAGGGCAGGAAGTCCGCAATCAAACTTGGAATAGCCCAAGGATGGAAGCTCCTCAAAATTTCTGGGCAGCCTGCTCCATGGTTTCATCCTGAATAAGCTTTTCCTCATGTTTAAGTGGAATTTCTCATATTTTGAGTTGAGCCTGTGGCTTCTTGTCCTCTCAATGAGCATCACTGAGAAGAATCTGGCTCCATCTTCTTTCCTCCCCCCACATCAGGAATTTGTAGGCATTAATAAACCCCCCAGAGCTTTCCCTTATTCAGTCTGAACAACCACAGCATTTCCAGCAGAGGATCAATCTTACCTAACATGTAAAAATTAAATTTCAAATCTAAACCTGTCACCCAGGAGTCCCTTTATAGGAGAAATAAGACACCAGAGGCCGAGAATTCAGCTCCCTCCTCCTGCAGATCTCAGGTGTGATTCAATTCCCACACACAGCTGCCAAACACCATTTGGGATGGCATCTGGGACATTTCTGTGGGACTGGCAGGCATCACAGAGGATTTATGAGTGACCAGCACCCTTCTGAAAAGGCATCTGGAGGCCAGGAGGGATATCTTGGGGGTCCAGACTGGATTTAGGAGGACAGAGCCTGCCCTAGGATTGGGGTTTATGTTGAAGGAGGGGACAGCAGCATGTGCCCAGCTGGATTCCAGGTGTAAGCTTGGCTTAGCTGTGGGTGCACAGGGACTCCCAAAGCTGCTGTGAGGATCCCAGTGTCCCTGGGGAGAGCAGAAGCTGCCACATCAAACCCTCACCTCATCCACCACACGTTTCTCATCCCAAGCCTGGCTGGTTGGGATATGCTGAACTCCAACCCCCCCGGCCCCAGCAATCCTTTGGGGAGCTTTGCAAGGAGCTAAAATCACAAACAACCTAGAAAAAGGCTTAAGTTATAGCAGAGGACCCACCAGCCCATGCAAATTTTGGTGAGGGAAGGTGTAAATTCACACTTGGACGCTGCAGAGCTGAGTGAAAGCAGAGTGGGAGCTGAGGTGGCTGAAATTTGTGTGCCATTGGCAAACAGAAGGTGCTGATTCGCCTTTTTATTTTCCCTGCTGGTTGTGTCAGTACAAAGGGGATGTAAAAGGTCTCAGGGTGCTGGTGCCTTCCCCCCTCCTTGCTCTGTGGCAGCAGGGGAGGACTGGGACAGGTTTTATGTGACCAAGGTGAATGTAGTGCTTGTTTTCCTCCTGTGTTCCTGCCCACGTCAGCCACGAGCCAGCAGGGACAGCCTGCTCCTTCCCCTCCTGTCAAACACGGGGGCTCGTCATTCCAGCTCCTGGTGAAAAGGCAGCCAGAACTGTGAAACTGGGTGTTAGGAGAAAGCAGATTTAACCCTGGTTGTGGGTGGTGGAGCAGACCCCTCTTCTTTAGCAAGCTCAATATGAAGTGCCATAAATATTTTTAGTGAATAAACAAGATTAGATTTCTCTTGCTAAAGATGTAGAGAGGTTGGAAAAAAAAAAGCCTTTCCTTGAAGTATCACAGGATTATCAAGGTTGGAAAAGAACTACAAGACCATGGACTCCAAGCTGTGCCTGATCCCCACCTTGTCCCCAGCCCAGAGCACTGAGTGCCACGTCCAGGAATTCCTTGGGCACCTCCCGGGATGGGGACTCCAAACCTCCCTGAGCAGCACATTCCAATGCCTGACCACCCTTTCAGTGAGAAATTTTCCCTGATATCCAATTTAAACCTCCCCTGGTGCACCTTGAAGCTGTTTCCTCTCATCCTGTCCCTTGTTCCCTGGGAGAAGTGACCAACCCTCCACCTGGCTGCCCGCTTCTGTCAGGGAGTTTTAGAGAGTGAGAAGGTCCCCCCTGAGCCTCCTTTTTCCATATTAAACACTTCCAGTCATGTTAAATGAAGTTATATTGAGTGAAGCCACAACACTGCTGGTTTCATCATCATCAGCTGGGGATCCTGAATGGAGCAGATTTGTGAGGGGAGGCTACTGACCCTCCATGAAGGACGATTTCCCTCTTTGGACACCTGGGATGAATTTTAGCTGAAGCAAAACAAGCTCTTTCCCTGTGTTTCACCCTTTAAGGGACAAGACATTCCCAACACGCCACATATCCTGAGCTTTTCCTTGCACTGCCAGTGGATTTCAGCTTTGGCAGAGCTGGCAGCATCTTTTTGTTTTGCCTGACAGTTCAAACAGACTTTTTTTTGTTTTAAATCCAGGGAAATGTTTAAGCCTCCAAAGAGCTGCTGTGCATGGTGAGGAGGAAGAGAGAGTTTTTTACCTCCCAGAGGAGCAAATCTGAGCTACTGATCAGCCAGGCACGGCTCTCCTTGTGCCTGCCAGGGGATGGGTTCTGTTTGGGATTGCCAGGGAGCACCCCAGCTCTCTGGGGAGCGTGTGACTGGTCCAGCATGAGCTGACACCCGAACAAGGGACATAAATATCCTCCTTTCTGGGCAAATATCCACCATTTTGGGCAAATATCCACCTCTCTGGGCAAATATCCACCTTTCTGGGCAAATACCCACCATTCTGGGCAAGGTGTGTAGTTGTTTTGGGTTACAGAGAGTTGGTGGTCAGGAATGCTTGGACACAGCCTCATCTGCAGACTTTAGGTGGGTTTTAGTAGGGCACACAGGTCACTCCTGGGTTAGTCTTAACTTCCATCCTAAAGAATGCACTTTGACACTGCTTTGTGGTGTGAAAGGGACAAGATAGACAACTTCTGCCACTGTATTTCTCGATCATACAAGTGCTGGCCCCTCTGGAGGGAAATCTCGGTGTCTCTTTTTGATTAGGGTTTCATTTGCTAACCCAAAGCAGGCTGCGTGGTTTTAAACTTCCACTGAAGTTTCTCATTAGAGAATTAAAGCCCCAAATACCTCCTGGCACCAAAAATCCTGAACCCAAGTGCAGGATTTATTGATAAATTGCATGTTAAAGGTCACATAAACCATGAAGCATCACACTGGTCTGCAGGAAAAGGTCAGAAAAACCGGCCCTTGAGACTGGTGGCTTTGCTTTGGTGTGAGGGGCAGGCAAAATTTAAATTGTCCTGTGCTGTTTAATACCTGTACAAACCTATTTGGAAGGGCCTGGCTGTGCTGAGCAGTGCTGGACTGGCCCAGAACACCAGGTACAGGCACATATGGAGCAGGGAAGGAGCTTTTTTGCATCTGTGATGACAAAGAACCTGAGTTAATTCCTCCTCACGCTGCATTGCCTCCACTCTTTGACCATTTTGCCCTTTTGGGTCTCTGTTTCCTATGTAAAATGGACATAATAATTTTGTAGTGTCTGAACTGTGTCCCTGGGAGGGTCTGCTCTGCCTGTGGAGTGGTGAGGAAGGGTTGGTTTGGGCTGTTTTGGCAGGGGAACGCTCAGGGGCTGCTCTCCAGAGTAAATCCAAAGTGACAGAGCAGCAGAGAAGTCCTGTGTGTGCCTCCATGGGAACCTGCTCCCAGAACACCTGTCCCACAGAATTCACCGGGATCCAGGTGCTGTTTTCTCTCGTGCCATTAGGTGGTGGTGGAGGAAGCAGGACACACAGGATCCGCAGAGTTTCAAACCGGGAAAATCAGAAAATTCCTTAAACTTCTCACGAGGGAAATATTTCTTTGCTTTCTGCTCAAAGAGATGGAGAATGGATAGGGGAGGGTGATTTTGTATGTGAGGGGTTGTTGGGGAAGGGGGAGCAGCCCAGCAAACCCAGTCCCTGCTCTTGGAGAGGAAAGGGAACATCAGGTGGGCAGGACACAAACCTCAGGCTTTGGGCAGGGGAGTCACAGGGAGAGGAGAGGGAGAACAGCAAGGGTGAAGCCCTGCAGATTTTCTCTCTGGTGAAAATCTGGGAAGGAGAGTGGGAAGGGGTGGGAGGCACTGGAGGGAGATGAAGGACGGTGGGAAGGGGTGGGAGGCAGCACTGGAGGGAGATGAAGGATGGTGGGAAGGGGTGGGAGGCAGCACTGGAACCAGGCAGGGTCCTGGCAGCTTGATCTTGGGAGCAAACCCTTCCTCTTAAGGGCTGATGTGTGAAAACTCAGACTTGGGGAGGAACAGGAAGGGGATAAAATAAGACAGCTCTGAATAAGCAACCGACTACACACAAAAATCTCTGCTTGCTCTTCACGGCTTTGATTGACTGTGAGGGGCTGGTTTGGAAAATCATAAAACCATAGAATCATTGTGGCTGAAAAAGTCCTCTAAGATCATTGAGTCCAACACTTCAAATGATGCCTGGTGTTCCTTGTCCTCGTGCTGGCACATCAGCAGCCAAGGAGCCCTGGTGGGTACCAGGAACACCCCCCAGGGAATTTGTCTCGCTGTGTAAAACATTTGGGTCCTCCTCGGTGTCAGGAATGAGGGACTAGAGCCCCTAAACCCAGCCTAATGCAGCAGCCAATATTTGTGCTGCTTTTCACCTCTTTTATTAGCTTCACATCTGTGCTGTGACCCAGCAGGGTTGGATTTCACTACCTGAAGTGCATGGAGGGGCTGCACACACTTGCAAGGATTAGGAGCTGTGAATCGTTGGCATTTGGCATCTGTTCCTGCAAAACCCCAGACTCAAATTGTGCTTTCTGAGCTAAATTGGTGATGGGTGGGATTGAGCCAGGACAAACCTCCAGGGAAAGCCAGGACCAGGACTGGAGAGTAAGAAACCTCTGCAACCAGGATGTCCCACATCCTTGCCCGAGCCTTTAGCAATGAGAAACTGACTTAAGGCCTGAAAGCTTCAAATGCTTTAATATGAAAAGCTTCTAGTCCTTCGGATGAGAATTTTCTTTTGGATATTTCCTTTTGGATGCCCTTCTCCAGCTCCCAGCAGGGAGTATCCAGCAGAATATCTCTCATATCCTGGGTGCCTGCATGCTGTCTTTTCCTTTCTTTTTTTAATCCCAGAGGCTTTTCTTCTTGCTCAGAGGTTTTTTTTCTTGCTGAGGCAATAACAGCCCTTCTCATGTGAAGGACGCACTTTGGTTTCCAGCCTGCCTGTGGTGTTTGAAGCTGCTCTGTCTCACATTGAAGTACCCTCAGAGCTGGATGATGGTCCTTGAATGCTGAGACCAAACTCAGATGGTGCGTGGGGAACCAGAGAACTGAAAGGAATAAAATACGTCAGATTCCTGGAAAGGACCTTCAAGATCACCCAGTTCCAGCCCCCTGCCACGTGCAAGGACACCTGCCACCAGACCAGGCTGCTCAGAGCTCCATCCAGCCTGGCCTTGGACCCTTCCCCCTGCTGCCTGAGGATGAGGGATTGAAAACAGCAGCGCTGGGCACCCAGCCTGCAGAAGCTGCTGATTTTGGCCAGTCTGAGCCCAGAACTGCCCCTATTTCATTTAAACTGCTTTTCTCTGAGCAATGTGTAATTGCAAGGACTCTTGTGTCAAACCTGGCTCTCACTTTTCAGAGACATGGATGTTTCTGCTTGGGCCAGGCTGGATCTTTCTCCATTAGCATTATCAAACCTCTTTGGAGAGACATTTGGTCATGCCAGGCACCCTAGAGACCACAAATCCATCATAATTTCATTTTTGACATAGTTTTCTTGAGCTTCCCCAAAGAAAGGACAAATGGATGCTTTAAAACACCGTCAGTCACTGCACTGGTGTGTGTGTATGATTTGTGTGTATTTGTGTGCAATGCAGCCTCTGAGAGGCTGGAATAAATAAATAAATATTTGCCTCAGCAGGGCTTTAGCTGGGCCTGAGTTAGCTGACCTTGAAGCTGAGATAAAGCTGTGACCATCACCCCATTTCCCCGATTACTCCCAGAAGTCTTCATGGCTTGGCGAGCAGAAATGGTGCTACCAGCACAAGTCAGGGATAAATGCTGTCCCTGTGCTGCTCTGGTGGCCAGTGAAAGCCCAGGAGTCACATGTTTCACCAGCTGCCACTGGGTTAATCAGGATTTGCTCACAGCTTGAGAACTGGGACCAGTTTGTGGTGCTTTTCCCCAGAGGAAGGACACAAGGAAACAGCTTAGTCAGGTCAGCATCACTGCACTGAGTAAATTCACCACCTCGTTCCTTTTACTTTTTCCTTTCCTGTCTTGTAGGGAATCTCTGCAGCATGAAACACAATTGACCTGGTTTCTTCTGAAAGGTATAAAATAGGAATTCAGGCTGCCCAAAGCCATGAAACCCCCAACTTTATGTTGTTGTACCACAGGTGACACTGCTCTGGCCATGGCCAGGGACAAAGCTGCTGCACCTAAGGGGGGCTGTTTAAACACAGTGAAATGTTCTTTGTGGAATGGTTTGGGACCTTAAAGATCACCTGATTCCAACCCCTTGCCATGGGCAGGGATGCTACCACCGAGATCAGGTTGTCCAAGTCTTGTGAGGGATTTTCTCACATCTGTGAATCATCCTTGTGGTTACCTTCTGAATCGTCTCCTGTTTTGTTTCTTTTTTAAACCAGCATTTTTTTAAAAAACAGCTCCATCACTGTCCTCTGTCTCTAAATTGTGTTCTTCAGGCCATGTAAATGACTTCTTAGGGAGATCTGTGTTCCATTTGCATGTTTGTCATGTTTTTGACTCTTTCAAGCAAAATAAAATTAGCCCAGATTGCCAGGATGTGTCTGTGATTACTGAAATTACCCTGACTGAGGTGAGACCTCTTAAACATCTGGCACTAGTTGGCAGAGCCAAGGTGCTGGGAGCTAAAACAAGCTCCTTTCCCCATCCCATCAGCTGGGATGCAGCTCCAGGAATGTGTGTCCAGCTTTGCAGGTCTGACCCACTCCTCCTGGTGACTTGGGAGAGCTAGTCTTGGCTTTGCTGGGGGCTGCACTGAGTTTCATCACTGTGATGATGACTGGCAGCGTTTTCTTGGGAGGAAACTCAGAAGCTCCCCTTGGTCTTTCTATTGACTACCTTTGGTCTATTTCTCTCTTGAGCAAAACCAGCCCAAAAGGAGAAATCTAATGACTTATCCAGTTATTTGTACTCTAAATGGACAACTGTCAATTTTCCTTGTGCTGTTACCCTGCTCAGCAAAAGCCGCCTGTCAGATCAAACAATTTATTAAGAGTGACTGCGATGGAAGGGAATCATATCAAATCCCAGCCTGGATAGGAGCTGTGTGTGCCTTGCTGGTTATTGAGTGTGGGCTCTCTCCCTGCCTGCCCTCAGCAAAGCCACAATTGTCACTTCTGCACAGCCTGAGGGGGGGAAGAGGAGGAGGAACTGTCTAAAACTTCTGTCTAAAACTTCATGTTGATTGACCAGAGCTTATAGATCGTGTCCAGGGTATCACGGCTTGGAGGTATTCATTACTGGCACGGGAAAAGCACTTGTCGTCAGCAATTTTGGGTCTGGAAATGATTTAATCTGTCAGACTTTTCTGGAGACTCTGTGGACTGCTCTACACTGAGGAGGAGGAGGAGGATTCACTGAGCTTGGAGCCCTGGAGAGAAGCCTGGATTTCGGCTTGTCTGGTTGGGAATGCGGGGACCAGCAAATGGCTCAGGGACAGCTCTCTGCAGGGCTCTGCTGATGATAATAAATGGCTGTGGCCAAAAGATAAATCTTCATTTCTTGGCTTTCTGGAAAGCCCTGTGACCCACATCACAGGTGGAGCAGCACAAAGGTTTGGTGCCAGGTTCCTTCCCTGGGATGAAGGGATGCAGTACCAGGAATGTCATTTGTTGTGTCCTCAGTGATCTGATATATCTCTGCCCCATGTTTTTGGGTGATATCCTTTATATTTAAGCTGTGTAAAGAGCTTTGACAAGAATCACAGAATCACAGAATATCCCAAGCTGGAAGGGACCCACAAGGATCATTGAGTCCAGCTCCTGTCCCTGCACAGACCCATCCCCAAGGGAGCTGTTTTCTCCTTCTGCTCCCACATTCAGCCTTCATTTGGGCATTTTGAAATATTTTCTTAGTCCCATTTAAAAGAGAAGATACTTCCACTATCTTCGCTTAATGGATTCCACAAACTGAGTTGGTGTGACCTTGGTACCCTTTGAGCTCCTTTCCTCACTCTGCCCAGCCCCAATTATTTACAGAGCGCAGTGATAAAGGAAAAAGGACAAAAGATGAAGTCAGAAAGCCACTGAAAGTCCTGATTGTTGTATCACCCAAGCCTTTAATAATTCCTGGTAATATCTGATTTATGTAGCACCTTTTATGCTGAAGAGGATCCCAAATTCCACAAGTAAGTGCAATGCTGTGCTAATGAGGTCTCAGCTCTGCCAAGGATGCAGCCCCAGGCTCTGTAACTGCAGGTATTTCTCATCAAAATCTCTTTGGTTTTTCTCTCCCCTTCATCCTGCATCCAAGTGCTTACGAGGCTGCCTTGAGCAAAGGTGGGTCTCTGGCTGGGTCAGACTCACAGAATGGTTTGGGTTGGAAGAGACCCTAAAGGTCATCCAGTTCTAACCCCCTGCCATGGGCAGGGACACCTCCCACTAGAATAGGATGCTCAGAGCTCATTGCTTGCCTGAGATGGAGGAAAAAGGCTGAGTTAAATTGTAGGATTGAGGAAAGACATTGAAGTGAGAAAGAAATGCCTCAATCAACCCTTGGGATTAAATTCTGCCTCTCAGAGTCGGTGGAAGCAGAAGGGACCAAAAAACCAGGGCTGGTCTATATCAACAGGGAGGAAACAAGAAAAAAGGGAGGCTGAGAAGGTGGGGGTTGTGAGTGGAGGTCTCTGAAGGTGCTTATGTGAGGCATGGGCAGAGCCATTAATGTTTTCTATTTGGGTGTAAAATTATCAGCCCCAGATCCAGAGAAGAGGAATAGACTGCCCAGAGAAGCTGTGGCTGCCCCTGGATCCCTGGAAGTGTCCAGTGCCAGGTTGGACACGGCTTGGAGCAACCTGGGATAGTGGAAGGTGTCCCTGCCCGTGGCAGGGGTGGAACTGGATTCTCTTTAAGGTCCCTTCCCACCCAAATCGTTCTAGGATTTTCTGTGATGTGGGAAGTGGGCACTTCCCTCACTGGGTCATTTTAGGGATCAGTTCCTATGGACCATCACCGACCCCAGCGATGGGAGCACCTAGAAATTGTCATGAAGTAAAGGGCAAAGGAGTGAGAGAGGCTGAGCTGCAAGCAATGAGAGCTTCTCATTTAAAATAATGGTGGATTAAAAATCAAAATGTTATTGCTGCCATAAAGCTGATACATCTCCCTTGCAGTTTACTCCCTCTTTTAAAGGTTGACATTCACAGGAGCTGTAGTGGTAATAGCAGCAGCTTCCCAGTGATTAGGAGCTCTCAGAAGGATCTCTGTGAGCCAAGCACCCGTGATTTTTATTAGCACTGATGGTGTGTGTCAGTGGTTGGCCTCTCTTTATGCCGGCATTAACAAGAGTTGGGAGAAAATTGTGTTGTCAAGAGCAAGCCAAGCAGAAATAATGGCACTTGAATTCTTTCTCTGCACCCATGAAGTGACAGCATTTGTGGTCTTTAGCATCTATTTCATGTGCATGTGTCACAGCCAAAGCCTGGCCTTGCAATATGCCAGGTTCTTTAGTATGGGTTTAATTTTGTCCACTATGAAGTAGTTTCTGGGGTTAAGACCTCATTGTTTACAGCCTCCTTCCCGACATGTAAAACCTGGCCTCCAAGCCACGTCTGGACTGCAGAGACTCCACACAAGTTTCTCTATCCTGCTCTTCCAGGGAAGTCCCATCGTGTTAGAGAAACCCAGCCGCATTTTCAAAGCAGGGATAACCACTTGTGTTTCCTGTCTGTGCCACGGCTGCAAAGAGGGAGTTATCCCAGGTTTCAGGAGCTCAGCAAATTTCAGGAGATGTTGATTTACCCCCATGTCCTGCCTCTGCCTCCCTAAGTGAGCCTGGGGGAATTGCACACTCCATCTGTGCCTCACTTCCCAGTCTATAAAAGGACATGTTCCTCTCAATTTTTCTGTCTTATATTTGGATTTGGAGACTTTTGCAGCAGGAATTGTCCATTACTTTGTGCAGTTTGTACCTGCAGCAGTGAGGCCTTGATCTACTCCAGCATCTGCAGGCAAATGCCAGTGCCTGGGGGAACTGCCTGGGGGATCACAGCAGTTCTGGCTTTCAGGAGGAGCTGGTGGCTTTGAAGCACCCTCCTGATAAGAGGACACACTCCAGGATAGCAGCATCCCTGGTAATGCTGGGGTGACTTCCAGGAAAACATCCTTCAGGGTGAAATTGCAGCAGCCACAGTCGACTTCTTGCCCTAATCCATGACCCCAAGAAGCACGGAATTTTTCGTTCCTTTTTGTCTTGTGTCCTTATTTAACTTAAAAAGCAAGGCATTCCCGAAGCTCTCCTCAGTTATTCACCCCTCGCTGTTATTCTCTGGAGAGTGAACTCAGTAGAGCCCTCACTTCAGTTCTGAGTATATTTGAAATCCATCATGACCAAGCTCTAAAACCCCTATTTCTTGTTCAGCTGCCTGGCTGTGTGTCTGCCCAGACACGCTGTACCTCCCAATGCATTTGTCTGATGAGTTAAAGGACCTCAGCACAACTGATTGTTCATGCCCAGGAAATCAGAGCTCCCATCCATCCTGCTGAACGAGGAGCATTTATCAAGAGGGAGAAGCCTTGCTGCCTGGTGTCAGGTCACTCCTGCCTTGGGGGCTTTCCTTGAGGCAATGGCAGCACAATTTCTTCACCAGATGCGAATGCTGAGTATTGGGGTGTCCTCGTGGGTGACTCTGGAGTGACAGGGACCTGCACCCAAACCTTGATGGGGAGGGAGGCCAGGGACCTCCGCATGCTGCGGTTCTCTCAGGAGGGAGGAAGAGAATGTGTGCCCTCTACATGAGGCTCTGTGCCCAGGGCTGGGGGTGTCCTGGCTGTGCCACGTCTGGTTAGATTGTCCTGGCCCCCAGAAAACCTTCCCCCAGCACCACGTGGAGTTGCGGAGGGGAATCTCCTCCTCCACCTGGAAACACTGGGACATGAGAACTTTAAACCGGGTCCTCACATAACATTTGGCACCGATAAAACCTGGGTTGGCAGGTAGTGTTCTCCTAAACATGGTAATTTATAGCACCTGAAGCAAAGGCTGATTGGTGGCACAAAGAGAACTTGGCTCTCCCCAGACAGTGGAGAAACACTGGCAGCGTTTCCAAACCATTCCCTGCCTGTGGATTCGTGTTCAGCATCAGCTCATCCATGCACCAGGGGTTTTTCAGGTGTCTCACCAAGCTCATTGCTGGGCTAAGGCAGCTCCCAGGAGCACCCAGCTTGCAGGAGAGCAGGTGATGGCCAGGGCACATCACAGCAACAGAGTCTGTTCTATTTTCTCTACAGAAATCAGTCTAAAACCTGTCCCAATCCCAACCTGGTTAAGACCTGTGTTTTTCTGTAACCAGGGTCATCCAGTGGCATCCTGTGGCTCAGAAGGATTTTTGAGACTTTCTCAATTAATGGGTCAAATCACAGAATCCCAGAATGGTTTGGGATGGATCTTAAAAACCATCCAGTTGCCACAGGCATGGACACCTTCCACTATCCCAGGTCGCTCCAAGCCCTGTCCAACCTGGCCTTGGACACTTCCAGGGGCAGCCACAGCTTCTCTGGGAAGCTGTGCCAGGGCCTCACCACCATCACAGGGAAGAATTTCTTCTTCACATCTACTCTAAATCAATCCTCTCTCAGTTTAAAGCCCTTCCTCCTCATCCTATCTCCACAAACCCTTGTAAAATGTCACACCTCCGTCAACAGCCTCAGATGGAGGAGTGACATTTAGATTTGCACTCCTGGATTCAAAATGATTCATCTCAGTCATGCTGCCATCATTAGGGCTCATAAGAATGAGGTACTTTACATGCTTACAGCTGCATTCCTGTGCCTGAAACAGGCAGAAGGAAGGGGATTAATTAAGGGTATTTAATGGCTTTCCTTGCACACTGCACAACGTTTGTGCTGGACCCACGGACAAGTTGCCATCGATCAGCTGAGTGACGGTGACTTGTCACAGGGGAGCTCTCAGCAGGAGAAAATAGTGGGGCAAGGAAAGAGATGAAGAACAACTCACAGTGGCCCAAGCCAAGAACACATCCATTAACCAGGGACTGAGGGCTCATTCCATAACTTGTCACCCATTAAAATATTGCAGCTATATTGATGCTGATGTACTGCCAGCTGCACCAAAAATAGGTCAAGTGTGCAGCTTTTAGTCCCCCAGGAAAAAATAATCTTCATGCATTTAAAACACTTCACCGTGACTCACATCCCTTGCTTGGTTTTTCCGTGCCCTCAAGACGGAACATTTCACCAGAGGTGTCTGGCACACCCTGAAAGCAATAAAACCCCTGAAAATAAAATTAAGATGTGCTGTTGAGGGGGTCCAATACATATGCCTCAACATATGTCGCAAATGAGGTGAAGAAAATTCCTATTAAAAAAACTGTCCCCAGAGAGGCTTCACCCGGCAGACAGTCAGGGCACAGAAAAAACTTTTATGATCAGACTGCGAGCAGCTCCCCGGCCCCACACACACCCCTCACACCCTCCCCGGCCCCACACACACCCCTCACACCCCCCCCGGCCCCACACACACCCCTCACCCCCTCCCCGGCCCCACACACACCCCCACA
>VXAD01015544.1:93503-126777 GCA_013399195.1 Dicrurus megarhynchus | reverse complement strand
GAGTACCCGGATGCCCGCGAAAAAAGCCCGCCAAAAACGGGCGCTCGAAGCCGAGTCGGGGAAGGCGTGTGGGGGCACATAAAAGCAGCTAGCCGCAACACCACGAGGTCTTTTTTTTTGTTTTTCTTTTTATTTCTGTTTGCTTTGGGCCGTTTGGAGGGTCAGCTTGGCCCCTTCTGCTCCCGCCTTCGCGCCCTCTTCCCTGTGGTCCTGTTTTCCCTGCCCGTGCCTGCTTTGCCCTCCTGTGCCAATTCCGGGCACTAGCTTGTCGCCGTGAGGATCTCGCGCTCTGCAGCCGCCGCCCACAGCCAGCTCCCAGCCGCTGTCGGAGGGACGCTGCCGCCGGCACTTGGAAATCGCGCCCAGCCCGCCATGGAAGCTACGCAACCGCCCCGCGGTTCGCAACCCGTCTGCCAAACCGATGCTGACAAATACCCGGGGTTCTGTGGTAACGCTGTCCCCTGCCTTCTCTTTCTTCCCCCCTCTCTTTTCTCTCTCTCTGCTCCTTTTTCATGTTCCCCGCCTCCCTCCCCCCCTTAATAAGAACACTTAGTTGGGTGTTTGTTTGTCCACGTTTTTTTTTTTTTTCTTTAATTTTATTTCAATAAAGGATTCTCAGATGCAATATTGCCGTGTTAGTGCTTGATTTTTCGTCAGAAAAACCTATCGAAAGAATCCTTCCCGGCTCCCCTTTTTACAGTGGAAGGGGACTGCTGTTCATCAGAGCCCTGTGGTGTGAGAGCCCCTTCAGCCCAGGAGTCCCAGGGGTGAGGTTGTGAGGGTGTTGTCAGCCTGATGCTGAGGAGCTTGGGGACAGCAGGGCCAGCGGGGGCTGCTCCTGTGGCTCTGTGAGAGGGTGGCAGGGCTGGCAGGAGGTGACTGCAAAGGTTTGCATGGAGTGGGCATCCCGTGGAATTGGCAGCTGGAGTGGATGTGGTGCCTGCTGGGGGAAAGATGGTTTTCACCTTCCTTTGGATCCCTTTTATTGATGATTTATTTATTGACAAAGAAGGAAGTAGAGGGTTCTTGAAATGCACTTGATTTGGAGAAGAGTGGTTTCATCAGCCTTGCAAACACACTGGAAAGAACTGCCTGGTGAGGCCAGGCTTCTGAGCATTGATTTTGAACCTAAATCATAGAAATGTGGAAGAGTTTGGGTTGGAAGGGATCTCTAAAGGTCATCTAGCCCAACACCCTCGCAATGAGCAAGCACATCTTCAAATGAAAAAGGTTTCATTAAGACAAAAACAAACACAAAAAGTCAGTCAGAAAATCAGTGAGGTGCTCATCCTCCTAAGCTCAGGCAGTCCAGGCAGCCTCTGCAACAGGGCCATCATTTCCTCTGCCCAGCCTGTTTTACCTACTGAAACAAGAGGGGAAGAAGAGTTTTTATCTAATATCAGATGTTTAAAGGATAACTGTCAATTTCAAATTACTCACCCGGGCCCTTTCTACATCAGACACGAGAAACAGAAACTTCCAGAGGCCAGCTCATTTTCTGATGACATTTTTTTAGGCAGTTGTGTGGTATTCAACCATGCATCGGTAGATTTATAACCTTCACATAAAATTTAAAATTGGAACCAACAAACTGGATATTTTACAGATCACTGACCAGTTACTCTACATCCTTAATTTCTAGTTTTTGCATCTTTCTTTTTCTTTTCTCACTGCTAGCCCCTCTGTTCCCAAGGTGCTGGTGCAGATCCCACATTCCTTGGTCACAGGGGCATTTGCCACCTGTGCCCTCATGTGTCCCAGGAGCTCGTTCATGCCCCTGACTCTGCCTCACCAAGCTCTTTGCCTCGTTCATTAACATAATTACTTCCCTGCATTAGCTTACACCTGCAATAAAATCTCTGCTCCTCCTCTTGGAAACCACAGAGGTTGAAAGCTTGGTAATAAAAATCATCAGTGCCTTAACAAATTACTTTCCCCTCAACTATTTGGCTGGTTTGGCAGAGCTCTCCTTCCCTGTGCTGAGTTTTTCCCAGCGTAGAGGCACTAAAAACTCCTTTATTAGTGAGCTCACCTTGATGGTGATGGCCAAGAGCAGATGTGAGGTGAGGCAAGAGGAAATTCCCTGCATTGCATGGAATAACATCTATTCCTAAACGCAAGGACAACATTCAGTTCTGGAAAGGATGCTGGGAAGAACCAGAAATTGGTTTTTAAGAAGACTTTTTTGTACAATTCCGAGTCCTGTGAGTTCTGTGCTTTGCCTGGGATCGAATTCTTTTTACGAAACAGCTTCCATTCAATTATTTTTGCCCTACTCTGCCTATTTCTGCCTCCCATGGGAATTACTTCACAACTGGAAAATAGTTCTTGCAGTAAAACCTCCCAGACTCTCTGTCCAGAGGGGGTTTGATTGCTGTCTTTAAAAGGACATTGCTGCCAGGGAGGGGTTGGATGCTAAATGGGCTCTTTAACCTAGACAAGAACACAACAAAGCCAGGAGAAAAATATGAAAAGTGAGAGCAGTTCACTTATTAGAGCAAACTCTTAAGGGAATTATGGTTTCCTCTGTCTCTTGAGGTTTGTGATCAGCTCCAAACACGTGTTTAATACCTTTTAACACAATCTGGGGTATTTTAAATATGTTTATGGGGCTGGCAGGATGTACAGGGTGCTCAGTGTCTACTGAAGTGGCAGCTGAGGACACAGTGGAGTCCCATGGCTCTCAAATAACAGTAGAAACCTGATTTTGGGCAAATAAATTATATCCCTGGGCTCTGATAATGGGTTTAGGGAAGAAGCTGGTACTTTTAGGGAGCAATATATTTGACCTATTTATGTGTCCTCTTAAAGATGAGGTGAATTGTCCCCTTGACCGATTTCATGTGAGCTGAGGAGCTCAGGGAGAGGCATCCAAACCCCAGGGAAAGCCTAAGGGAAGAGCTGGAATTAACCCCTGAATTTCAAGCCATCTCCATTTCCTGTCTCACAAGAACAGCCAAAACAGAGCCACATTTTGCTTTTATCTTACCTGGGAAGTCGTGGTGACCTCGGTGCCTCAGCTCTGCCTTGGCCATTTGACACCTCCTGTGCCAGGCAGGCAAGTTGCCCTGACTCTGCAATCAGAGTAATTAGGGAAAGCAGTGTTTTGAGCTGCTGGCAACCCTCAGAATAAAACATTTCATTTGAATCAAAGTGCTCTGATCAAAGTTGGGGAATTAAGATAACAAAAGAGCAATTAGGGAAATTTTGCAAATGAACAACTTGTGTGGGTGGAAATAGGTTCTTTCAAAAATGTCATCAAAACATCTGAACTATTTAAGAATTCTCCTTTTCCTTTTGTTTGGAAATTACTCATTTAGGAGAACATCGAAGGAACACGGGTGTGTCTTAGGCTGGTGTCACCTGTTCTTCTCCACTTCTCTTCTCCTGAGGAGTGTCCCAAATCCCAGGGTGGTGGGGACAGCTCTGTTTCCCAGCTCTGTGACCCAGATCAAGGCCTGACTGCTGAAGTTTTCACAGAAATTCCCAGAGCACTTCTAGGGACAAAAGCAAACCAGCTGTTGTACAGCAAAGATTATTCTTTAGGCTCTCACTCCCTTCTGAAGATCAGGGGGTGTTGGAGATTGGGGGTGTCCATGGATGAGGAGCTGGACAAGCCCTGGCTGTGTGGATTTGCAGCCCTGGGAACCAACTGTGCCTTGGACTGCACCAAAAACACGTGGGCAGAGTTTGAGGGGTGGATTCTGCCCCTCTGCTCTGGTGAGATCCCACCTGCTCTGCTGTGTCCAGCCCTGGGGTCTCCAACATAGGATGGACCTGGAGCGAATCCAGAAGAGGCCATGGAGATGCTCCAAGGGCTGGAGCCCTTCTGGAGCCAGGCTGGGAGAGCTGGGGATGTTCACCTGGAGATGAGAAGGCTCTAGGGAGGCCTCAGAGCCCCTTCCAGGGCCTAAAGGGGCTCCAGGAGAGCTGGAGAGGGACTGGGGACAAGGGATGGAGGGACAGGACACAGGGAATGGCTTCCCGCTGCCAGAGGGCAGGGTTAGATGGGATATTGGGAAGAAATTCCTCCCTGTGAGGGTGAGGGGGCCCTGGCACAGGGTGCCCAGAGAAGCTGTGGCTGCCCCTGGATCCCTGGAAGTGTCCAAGGCCAGGTTGGATGGGGCTTGGAGCAGCGTGGGATAGTGGAAGGTGTCCCTGCCCATGGCAGGGGGTGGGAATGGATGATCTTTGCCGACCCTTCCAACCCAAACCATTCTGTGATTAAAAAACAGATGAATGTGGCCAGACTCCCAGGGGCTGAAAAGTTCCCTGCTGGGCTCTGGCAGAGTGTGAAGTGTCCCACTTTGCAGCTCTGCTTTGCGAAGAAAGAACCCGAGGGTGGAAAACAAAGGAAAGCAAGCCTGGCAAAGAGTGCAGGCTGCACCTTGCTGCAGGCAGAGGGGTTTGTCTGTGAGACACCCTGTCTCAGGCTGATCAAAAGCCTCCGTCTCCCTGACAAGTGAAGTGATTTTCCTGGAACGGGGAGAGGAGATGAACTTTCAGTGAATGCCTCAGAGCGCAAACGAGTGCGGAGCGCGGGAGTCGCTCTGACTTTAATGAGTCCAGCTCAGGCTGAAATCATCCCTTGCAAGGAGAGGGACCCAGAGCTGCCACTGCTGGGATCGCGCAGCAGGAAGCAGCTCTTTGGATGGAATGCGATTCAGCCAAGATCATCTCCTTATGCAGCTGAGGTGATCTCACAAACCCGTTCCCGAGGTCCGGAAGGAAAAGCACACCTGAGGTCTCCAGGAAACACTGGATTCCATCCTCTGTTCTGGGAGTGAGGGCTGGGGAGTGGCCTTGGGAAGCCCCAGTTGCTTCAGTGGGGTGATCAGGTTCAGATTTCCCAGGAAAATAATTTTCTCCTCAACCTTCAATTTATGCTTTTCTTGCTGTAGCTGAGCACCCATCCTCAGCACACAGATGCTGGTTCTCCTCAGCCCCAGGCAGTGGGAAAGGGCCTGATATTCCCTTTGGAGATGAAAAAGGAGGGTTCCTTTCCCCTCATCCCAGTCCTGTGGTGTGGGGACACAGTGATGTGGAAGAGAAGGGTCTGGTCTGTTCATGGGATGTGGTGGGGAGCGACAGGGACCTGATTCAGAGTGAGGGTTTTATCTTCATTTTATGCATCTGAAAGTCAGATGAGTTGCTGCACCTGGGTTCCTCCTCCTGGGATCCCTTTCTAACCAACAGCTCTGAGTAGGCTCTTCCAAAGGGTCTTGGTCAGACTGACCTGAGTTTCTTATTTTAGGGTGAGGTGAATTCCCCTCTGGGCATGACCACTTCTCTCTCTTGACTACAGAAGGAGACTGCAGGGAGAATCTCAGGCTGAAATATCTGCATTTTAGACCCAGAAGGAGGTTCCCACCCTCACCTTCCCTGCTGCCATCAGAGCTGCACCTCCCCCAGGCTTTCAGGAGAGCAATAATTGCAGGGAATTTGGTCCACAGCACATTGCAGGATCCAAAATATCCACTGCATCTTTAATCTTTTGTATGCTAATACACGTCTAGACAAACCAGGACAGCTTGTGCTGAGCTCAGCTCCCTGCTGCTCCTCTGGGAGACTGAAAATTACATGAGCAGCAGTGAAGAGAATTTTATTTTATTTTGTGGTGGAAAGTTTCCTGAATTTTCAACACCAGGCTTTCAACTTGGCAAATTAAAATATACCCCTGGAATAGATGAGGGACTCGTCTGAGGGAGTCTGTCATGATTGATTATGTACAAACACATTCTACATCCACAAAAAATAAAAGTTAAGTAGCCCAAACCTAATGAATGCAGCAATGAAGGTTGCTCACCCATCCTGGGATGGAGGTACAAGGTTCATATTCTTTCTGCCCTGTCCTCCTTTTATCCTTGTTTTCCCATTAGTGGAAATAAAATGGGAAAAGGAAAAAGTGAGAGGAAACCAAACATCCAAAGTGCTGAATAAGCTGCAAGCAGTTCCCCCCTGAGACTTGCAATCAGAAAAGGGTTTTAATGGTCCCCATCCAGTCCTTCCCTGCCGGCTGTTCAAAGTGCATTTGGAAATTGTGATTATACCACAGCTCACAGTGATGCATATCCATCCTGAAATGCCCTCCTCTGCTGGGAATACAGGATGGGCTTCTCTATTTCAACCAAAATAATTCAAGAACCTTTGGAAAGGACATTTCCAGCCATAGGTCACCACGTCGCCTGGAAGCTGCAATTTAGGAAGAAAAATGTGATTAAACTTCTCTCCATTTCTGATATGGGGGTATGTGGCAGAGTGTTTAAAGCTGTGGAGTTACACACGGCCTCAGCACGCTTTGAGGGAATTTTGTGTGTTCCCAGAGGAGAGGCAATAAAGCCAATTCAGTTGCTCCCCTGTTAATTGTGTTAGAAATCGGGGAATTTTGCTGAGCCAACGTCACTAACAGTGATCAGAGACTCCTCAGCCGTGGTACTCAGGAGCTGGGAAAGCTGGGAAAGCCTCCTGGGCTGTTCCTTTGATTGCATCAGGATGAGATGTCAGGGCAAAAAGGGAGCTGGAGGGATGGAGACATCACAGCTCTGATACATTATTGAGATGCTACGGTATTGGAGCTAAAATTACACAGAGAAAATGAGGCTTCCTTGGATTAGGCCAGCTCTCGGTAGCTGTCCAGAACTATCTGGAGCTATCTGGAGCTCTCTGGATCTCTCTGGAGCTGTCCGGAGCTATCTGGAGCTCTCTGGAGCTATCTGGAGCTGTCTGGAGCTCTCTGGATCTCTCTGGAGCTCTCTGGAGCTGTCTGGAGCTGTCTGGATCTCTCTGGAGATCTCTGGAGCTGTCTGGATCTCTCTGGAGCTATCTGGAGCTGTCTGGAGCTCTCTGGATCTCTCTGGAGCTATCTGGAGCTGTCTGGAGCTGTCTGGAGCTCTCTGGAGCTGTCCGGAGCTCTCTGGATCTCTCTGGATCTCTCTGGAGATCTCTGGAGCTCTCTGGAGCTGTCTGGATCTCTCTGGAGCTATCTGGAGCTCTCTGAAGCTATCCGGAGCTGTCTGAAGCTATCTGGATCTCTCTGGAGCTCTCTGGAGCTGTCTGGAGCAGCTGTTTGAGCACCACCAAGAGAAAAGTACCAAGGTCCTGTTGGGCACCGTGGAGGCTGAGACCCAGCAGGGAAAAACTGTGATGTTCCTGCCAGGAAAAGGAGTGTGAGTCTGGCTGCCAGCTCCTCAGCCAGGAAACAGCTGGCTCACACCAACCTGGCTGTATCCTAGAGGCATCCACTGATGGAGAGATGCTGAAAAACTGATGGTTCTGGGGAGATTTCAGGAGGGTTTTGGGACTGAAGCTGAAAAGCACGAGGAACCAGGAAGGTTTGGGGGCACAGTGGGGCAGGTGGGGAGAGGGGAGGACACCGGTGTTCAGTCAAAGAGGGAGGAAAAAGAGGAGCCACCCCTTTGCTGAGCACGGGACTACCTGGAAGGGGAAACCATGACAGCAGGGCCTGGAGCTGCATAGGAATTATTTCAAAAACTGTTCAAAGTTTTGGGGCCCCACTGCTGGGGACTCTGGATGGTGACTTGAGAGCATCCTCTGGCAAGAGATTCCTGCCTTCCAGTCATCTTTGCAGCTGGAGAGCTCTGCTTCAGGCCTGTTTACATTTGATAAAACTCTAAAACTTGCCCATCAGTGCTGGCTCAAGTCATTGTGCCAAACTTAAACAGGCAGTGGTACTCATCTTCTTCCCAGCTTATCCCTGGGCAGCCAGGGGATGAATTCTCCTCCTCAGCTTGCTCAGGGTGGGAAAGAAAACCCAAACATCCCCTTCTCCAACAGCTCATCTAAACCTCCCCTCTTTTCATTTAAAACAATTCCTTGTTGTCCTATCACTATCTGCACTCCTAAAAAGTTGCTCTCTCTCTTTTTAATAATCTCCCTTTGGATTTGGGATGGGTTCAGCACATTTTCTTGCTGATAGGAGTCAGATCAGCATCCTTTTGGCACAGCATTCACAGGGAGTTATGTGGTAGCTTCAGGAGGTGTCCATGTGTGTGTCCCCATGTCCAGGGATGATCTCCTTGCTGCGAGTGAGGCTGGTGGTGTCATCAGGAAAAGGACAAAGACCCTCTGAGGAGCATCCCGTGGTGGAGAAAGGAGCGGTGCTGTCCTTCAGGGCATCACTCCTCCCTCCTGCTCATGGGCATAGCACAGTAATGGTGCAGACGGATGATCTTCACCCTCTTGGACCAAAGCATTTGCATCTGTTTTAATCCAGGCCTGACCTGCTGTTTGCAGAGCTGTGTCCTGTCTCCCTCGCTGTCCAGCACTGCAGCTCCTTCAGAACAGGGCATTTGTTTCTCACTGAGGGGGTGGAGGGGAAGGTGCAGGCAGCAGGCTGAGCAGTGTTCTGCAGATTCTGGGGACAGCTATTGTGACAAATGCACAAACCTTGTTCAGATGGAAAGTGCTGCCTGTAGAGATGCTGTCACAACAATGGATGAGTGCATTGCCTTATCCTCTTTCCCACTTGTTTTGGAGTGCTAGGATTGTGGTGATGAGATTGTGTAATCTCATGGTTTGGGCTTTTTTTCCACATCAGCTACCCCTTTTTGTTTAGGTTAGCAACTCTGGAGTCCCTCTGAATTTCCCCACATTTCCAGTAGTCCCTAAAAATCAAAATCTCAGTGCCAGTTTTGGGATTTTGGGAGCAGCTGAAGAATGAAAGTGGTGATGAAAACTGAATGTGTTAAGTGGCACCAGAGAACCAACCTGGTGTCTTTTCCTCCTCCGTGGAAATTTGCTGTAGGGTAGATTTAGATGGGATTTTGGGAAGGAATTGTTCCCTGTGGGGGTGCTGGGGCCCTTGCACAGGTTTCCCCATCCCTGGAAGTGTCCAAGGCCAGGCTGGACAGGGCTTGGAGTAACCTGGGATAGTGGAAGGTGTCCCTGATTGTGGCAGGGGGCTGAACTGGATGATCTCTAAGGTCCCTTCCAACCCAACTGTTTGATGGTTCTATGATTTCCCTGAATAGATCTAAGTGCAGACTGCACTGAAATGTTCTTGAAAACATTTTAAATTTGCAGCCCAAGTTCAGCCATTACTGTGGAAAACACCAGGGAAGCAGCAGATGTAGCAGTGGATTTTTCAGGCTTCTGGGTCTTGCTGCACTCCCCAGACTTGATACAGCACCACAGAGAGTTCAAACAATCCCCCAGAGAAAAGAGTCTCTCAAACAAACAGGACAGAAATGAATGTTTGCTTAAAATGCTAAACATATCCTAATTAGTAAATAAAGTGTAATTCAAATAAGGCTCAAGAATTCCTGCCTGTCACCGTTATGCCACTGGTGATATTTCTGTGTATAGCAGGAGAGATGAAAAAACCCCACAAAACAGATGGAAATCAATGCCAAAGGAAATAAAGCTTTAGATTAAAAATGGAGATTCAGATTCAAACTCTTTCTTTGAAGATCCTTTGGAATCAGCAGAAAATAAATCTCCCCAAACTTAATAAAACTCAGTTTCCCAAGAGCAGGGTTGGTTTTCTTTACAGGTAGGAGCTTAAGCATGGACACAGCCACAATAGCCCCTCTTTTATTATCACAAACAGAAAACGACATGAATCTGTTGAAGACAATTGTAGGAGCAGCACACAACCTTCACCTCTGGGCAGCAGATCCCCATAACTCTTTACAGCACTGAGTTATCTCAGTTTGTACAAGCCAGGCTGTTAATCATTTATTTGATTCTGTTTCCTGCTCTGTGACCAAGGAAAGTCTGTGGCCTCAGTTTTCACTCCTGAACCTTTCACCCCTTGCTGACCCTTTTCTGCTGACATTACTGAAGTCAAGTGGGGTGTTTATTTTCTCTTATTTATGCTCCACGCTGTGTGTTGCTCTCTGAAGCTCTGATGCATTAATAAATATGCTGCCAATCCTAATATATCCCATGCTGGTCCTGGGGCAGAGCATGGCCTCGGTGGGAGCTTCTCCTCCACAGACAACACGAAGTCAATTTATTTTTCCCCAGGTAAATTTTTGCCCTTCATTGCTGGGAGGAAAATCAGAATCCTTATGGAGAAAAGGAGACTCAGAGGTGACCTTATCACTCTCTACAACTCCCTGAAGGGTGGTTGTAGTCAGGTGGGGCTTGGTCTCTTTCTCCAGGCAACAACTGACAGAACGAGAGGACACAGTCTCAAGCTGCACCAAGGGATATATAGGTTGGATATTAGGAAAAAGTTTTTTACAGAAAGAGTGATAAAATACTGGAATTGTGTGCCTGGGGAGGTGGTGGAATCACCATCCCTGGATGTGTTTATAAAAAGATTGGATGTGGCACTTGGTGCCATGGTTTAGTTGAGGTGTTGGGGCATGAGTTGGACTTGATGATCTTAGAGGTCTCTTCCAGCCTGGTGATTCTGTGATTCTGTGGTTATTGGAAAGGGGCCATGCTGTGGTCAGGGACAGAGATTGGCTACGAACTGAAGGAGGGGAAATTTAGGTTAAATATTAGGAGGAAATTGCTCCCTGTGAGGGTGGTGAGGCCCTGGCAGAAGGTGCCCAGAGAAGCTGTGGCTGCCCCATCCCTGGAAGTGTCCAAGGCCGGGTTGGATGGGGCTTGGAGCAACCTGGGATAGTGGAAGGTGTCCCTGTAGGTTGGAACTGAATTAAGGTCTGTTCCAACTCAAACCTTTCTATTCTGTAATTTTACCACTGAAGGCCTCCAAGGGCTATGCAGTGCTTTTATCCATGGATTCCCAGGCGTGGAGGGGACTTCTGAAGGTTTCTCCCACACCTGCCCTTTCCAGTCTGCGTACAAGAGATTGCTTTGACACCACTCTAACCGTGTGGCATTTGTTCTGTGGCACCGTGCCAGCCTGCCCGGGCTCAGGGGGATGTCCCAGGCTGTGCAGGACAGGCAGGGGGAGCACATCCCCACCTGGGTTTGGCTGGGTGTCATTTGGGCCGTGTCTCCTTCCCCAGGGGTCCCTGCTCTGCCTCAGGTGATGCTTTGTGCTGCAGTGGGAAGGGAAGTGCTGAACAAACCACAGGGGCTCCTAAATTAACTTCTCCCACATCATTTTCAGGGGTTTTTCTCTTCCTGTTTCAGTCCATGTTGGACTCCACATCTTAAAGAGTTTTATTATTTATGAGTCTCTATCAGCTGAAGGGAAGCAGATCATGTTTTATTGATGTCCTTTCAGACTGAACACAGGCTGGATGCCTCTTGGAGCATTTCCAGTCCCACCACTTCGTCAGTGATGCAAGGCTTGTACCAGCCTTCCCCACTGCAGAAAATCCTGCAGATTTCCAGAGTTTAGCTGGAAGTTACTATCAAGACATTTGCTTTTTAAGAAAAAAAAAACCCAAAGATATTTTTCCCTCTTTTTTTTTTTTGTTTGTTTTTTTGTTTGTTTGTTTTTGATAGGAACTGATAAATGCACACACAAAAACAAAGGAAGATTAAAAAAAAGATGAAAATAAGTGAACTCAATTTGCCACAAATCCCTTTTACTCCCCAATTTTTCCATGTGTGCTGTTATTTCACACCTGACCTTTGATTTTGCATGTCTGATGGGTTATTCCCCTACCTTTAATCAAGGAAACAATTGGCAAATCAGGGAAAAACGGCCCTGGGGGATGCTCTGGGGCATTCTGGGCTTGAAGAACATTTTGTAAAAGCAGTTGTAAACTCGGGGACTTGCCTTGCACCTTGTCCTTATGAAAGTGGGGCTGCTGCTCTGGCCGTGTTAAGCAATAAATGGTGAAGTGTGTAAGAAAACAGCTCCAAAACATTCCAAATGCTCCAGTTTCTCCGAGGCTGCTGCATGTCTGATACACAGAATTACAGGCATATGTTTTGTGCTCATTAACATGCAGAAGGCAGCAGCTTCTGCCCTTTTCCCTGGAGTCGTGTTCTCCAAACCCAGCAAACTGCACACGACTGCAGTGGGAAGCTCCAGGCACCCGGATTTCACGGGCAGGAGCAGCAGGATCTGGTGGCACACAGGGAATTCCTGTGCTGCAGATGCTGCCCTCGGGTACAGGCACTGCCTGCAAACCCACAGTGGTAAGGGGTGGGGGGGAATAAATCCATCTCCTTTTCCTGGGAAATTTGCAGCATCGGGAGCTGCCTTCCTGATATTTTTTGTGCAGACTGACAGCAGGAGTTGTGCATGCAGATGATGTGCCTGTGGCTGCCCTAGTTTTTGGCAGGTTCAGGAAAATCTGGACGAAGAGAGGAGTGATGGTTTTGCTGTGCCTCATCCCAGCCCTGCTTTTTATGGAGTCGAGGGTGGGATCGCCCGGCATCAGTTCAGCTCTAGGGAGGGTCCTCACAGTCTTTGCAGGTGTGTGGATAAAAGGATAGGAGGTTTGGATAGCAGGCTTTTGCTCAAGGTGACTCCCTGGGGAAGGGGCCAAATTCCTGGCAGATCCCACCAACCTTGAGCAGCTGGAGGTCAGTGTTGGAGGGGGAGTGGAGAGGTGGTGGGAGCTGCAGTGGGTACAGCCAGACATCAAACCTTCATCCTGAGGCTCTGCCTGACCCAATTGTATCAGCTCTGTTGGGCAAAGCAGATTAAAGAGGTCTCCAGCCAGAGCCTGGCCTCATCCTGAGCACAGCTCCAGCAGGAGGAAGCTGTTCAGGAAGCTGGGAATGTCTCTCAGGAGGGCTGGTGTATCCAATCCAAGCTTCCTCTCTTTTCTCCTGCAAGGACAAAGCTTTCTGGTCACTTCTGCTCGCAGATCTGTCCAGTCTCACGTGTGGAAGGAGAGCTGGCTCGACCCTGACCCTCAGGGAAGGTGGCACCTCAGCCTGGTCCCTGGGCCATGAGAGCCACAGCTGAGCTGCCCCTGGTGCCAGCAGTGCTGGGAAGGGCACAGAGGAGCTTGAGAAAGTGGGACTAAATCATAGAATGATGGAATGGTTTGGGATGGAAAGGACCTTACAGCCCATCCAGTGCCATGGGCAGGGACACCTTCCACTATTCCAGGCTGCTCCAAGCCCTGTCCATCCTGGCCTTGGACACTGCCAGGGATCCAGGGGCAGCCCCAGCTTCTCTGGGCACCCTGTGCCAGGGCCTCACCTCCGTCCCAGGGAGCAATTTCTCCCCCATATCCAATCTAAATCTACTTTCTTCAGTTTAAATTCATGATGGTTAAAACTGTGCACGGTACTTACAGCTCCAGTCTCTCTCTATGGCCACCTGTGCTTCATCCCAAAAATATCTCGTGAAAGACTCATCCTGTTAGAGCTGTGCTGTGGGGATCTTCTTATCTCAGGTCAGAGGGAATCGGGAGGAGGAGTCAGGAGGGTTTCACACTCACTGCTGAGAAACCATCTCTGTCTGAGCTGCCTGTTGCTCTGGGATTAGAAAAATAACCAACCTGAGCAACTCCCAGACTCTTTCTGTGGTTCTTTAAGCTTTTTATGCCTCCAAGGCACCCCCTCTTAGAACAACTTTACAGTTCTAACCCAAGGCTCCTTTCCACTCTCCAGTTCAGGGAAGGTTGATGTCCTGGAGGGGAGCCTGCCTTTGTGCTGAGCTGTGGATAAAATCCCTGTGAATCCCCTGCTTTGTTAAAAGCTGGACTTTGTATGAAGTGAGCCCAGCTCTGGGATTTTCCCAAACACACCCAGCACTCGCTCTGACTTTGATCAGCAAAGAGAAGTCATCTCAGGAGGGTGTTTATTTTTTTTTTATCTTGGGTTACAGCTCGAATGCCTTTAGTGGGCATCTTCAAAAGCTGCCCTGTCCCCAGCTGCTGTGCAGATAACAACGAGCTGCTCTTTGAAGCTGGGATCTGTGTGCCTGGCATGTCAGGCCTTTGTAGCACTGAGGATCCTTGCTTTGGGATCAAGGACCCCTCTGCCTCTGTTAAATTACATGCCAGACACGAAGCTGTATCCCTCTGACTGGAAACAAGAGAGACCGAACAGTTTGGACAAGGAAAGTCCACAAAAATGAAGGGGAAAGTTGGGCTCATTATTTTGTGTCCTGATTTTGGCAGGGGCAGAGTTAATTTTCTCCCTAGCAGCTGGTACAGTGCCATGTTTTGGATTTGGGATGAGAACAATGTTGATACCACACTGATTTTCTGGTTGTTGCTCAACTATGCTCACCGTAAGTCAAGGAATTTTCAGTGTCTGCCAGTGAGGACAAGAAGCCATTAGAATGCATTTGTTATGAATATTCATTATATTAGTTTAAAAATTGCTGGTCCCAAAGTTTATTTATCTGCTCTCAGAGGTTGCTGTGCTGGGTCTTAGAGCTGTGTTGTGTGACACTTGCAGGATGTGTTCCCCATTGTGCTATTTGTAACCCATGGGATCTGGGATGAGGTTATCCCATTGTTGACTCTGTAACCCTGACAGGATGGAATTGCTGGTTGTGGAACTAATCTGGTGTTTGTACTCATTATTCCCATCACCTCCAGACTTCGGGAAATTATTGGAAATTTATTGGAAATTATTGACAGTTATACCTTTTATCTTTTCCCTTCAGAGACTCAAACCTTTGTCCTCCCCCTCTCCTCCAGGCTACCTACAAGAGCTCTTGAGAATTCTGAATATCCTTGGGATGTTCAAACCATCATGTTCCCAATGCTGGAACTTCTGAAGGGGATCCAGGCCTTCAGCTTGAACAACTGTTTCAGAATTCCAAGCAGAGATCTGCCCCAAGGCTGGATAATTCCGAGTGGCAGGATGTGTGGGATGGTTTGGGCCTAGGACAGTGGGCACTTCCAGTTTTATGGAATTTCACCTCTGGACAAGTGCAGAATCTGGCCAGAATTATTATCCTAGAGGAGTAAAAGGGGGAACCCCATTAATGGGCTTTTACATGAGGTATTTTGGTGTCTCCCTGGGGTGGGAGAAATGGCCGAGCTTCCTGTTTGAATAATTTTAAGGTTCTGCAGAGCTGTTACCAGGAACAGGTGCCACCTGCTTCTCCACACCTCCTTTCAAACGATGTCTGGTTCTCTGGAGCCCTTTTTACACTCGTTCTTGCTCCACTGATGGAGCTGGATTAGGAAAAAGCACCTCCTGGATGCCCTTTGTTCATTCATGATGGTGCAGACCATCCCCTGCTCCTCCCAGAACTCATCCAGCCCATCCTGAAGGAGTTCTGTGCTACCAATGCCACCCCTGTAGTTTGTGGGGTAGCGCCATGTGGGATTTTTGATCCTTTGCATCTGGAAAGAAGGAGAAGTGTGAGCATCGTGTGCAGAGCCACATGTTCGTGTATGGCCAACAGAAATGTCAATCATCCCAATCTGAAAATGCTTCAGTTCTGAAAATCCAGGCCTGAACCCCTGAAGGCATCGGCTAGCACAGCTCTGCAGCCTGTGAGGTTCTTAATGATGCCACCACATTTTCACTAAAGAAGATGCTCCAGTTCCAGTTTTTGGAGAAGATGAAGGGTGTGAAGAGTGGACGCATGTGGCAGAGGAACATCACAGAACCATGGAATTGCAGGATGGTTTGGGTTGGAAGGGACCTTTAAGATTGCCTTGTTCCAAATCCCTGCAGGGACACCTTCCACTATCCCAGGTTGTTTCAAGCTCTGTCCAGCCTGACCTTGGACACTTCCAAGATCCAGGGGCAGACACAGCTTCTCTGGGCAGCCTGTCCAGGGCCTCAGGGAGGAATTTCTTCCTAATATCTAATCCAAACCTGCCTTCCTTCATCTTAAAGCCATTTCCCTTGTCCTGTCACTCCACACCCTTGTGAAAGTCCTTCTCCAACAGTGCTACCTTTATGAAGTTAATAAATTACTTGTGATTCTTCAGCCTTGAAAAAAGGGCAAAATTATTTTTCTACCAGCCAGATATTGGAAGATTTTGTACAAATCCTCATAAATCTTTCATGCTGGTAAAGAGCCCTAGTCAAGCACCCTTAAAGCTGTGAGGAGCTGTGTTGGGTCCTCCTTTTCTGTGAGATTCCCTGCTCTTCTTCTGCCGGAGCTGCAGGCAAAGCACAATGCCTTGGTTATTCCGAGCATCTGTGAGTGTGACCCAATTTCTGCACAGGATCTGCCCGTGGAGAGCAGCACAGAGCACAGACCTGTCTGGTGCTGGAGCTAATTAGTATTGCCTTTGTAACTTCCTAAGGAGGGGGTGAGGAGGAGGTGGGCAGAGGGGGATATATTGAAGAATGTATTGAAGAAAGTATTTCAGGGACTTGCAGTAGTTTTAATCTCAAGCCTGGCCAGGGTCATTTCTGCCTGCAGTTTGGTGCTGAACTTGTAAAATCCAAAATATATCTGTCTCTGTAACTATCCACACACGTGTGTGTGCATATAGAAAGACACAAATATATCTGGAAAATCTGTCAAGCTCAGAGTGCCAGGATATAATTAACAACACAATCAATCTGGGGCATAATAGACTGAGCTGCTCTTACTGTCAGTGAAGAGAGCTGTTTAACCTTTTCTGGGCCAGAAAAGAAACACTGGTGGAAATATTCACTGTCAAGCTGATTTGTACTAAGGAGGGAATGAATTTTAACCCCAGGCTTGAGAAACCAGTTCTGGGAAGAGCCAACAGCTGCGAATTCCCATAATGTTGATGTCACTGCTGTGCCAGTAGAGCCAGGGCAGGGATTGTCCTTCTGTGTTCATCACTGCTGGGGCTTGGAGCAGCCTGGGATAGTGGAAGGTGTCCCTGCCCATGGCAGGGGGTGGAAATGAGGTGATGTTTAAGGTCCCTTCCCACCCAAACCATTCTGGGATTCTGTGATTAATCCAGGATTTCTGTCCAGTTTAGGTGACCCACAAAGAGGAGCTGGAAGTTCTGCATTTGCAGGGGTTGTGATAATTAATAGTGGACTCCCTGGAGGGATCCAAAAAGACGAGCACAGAGCACAGAGCAGGAGAAATTCTGCCTCTCAGAGCAGACACCACGACACATCTTTGACTTCTAATAGCCATTGCCACCAAAAAGCCACTTCTCAGAAGGAAAATGAGCATTTGGCTGAGTTCTCCCTCAAAAAAATTACACTAAGGACCACGAGAGTCTTGACACAGACTGCTGGCTGCTGCAACATTCGCTGCAGTTTGGAAATTCTCACTGCTAAATAGAGTAGATATTGAAAACACCTGTTGGTGGAAATGTCAAGATTTTGGTGATTTATTTCTGTGGAGTACATTTGTGGAGCTCCATTTCCAGTTCTGAATCATCCAGTTTGCTCAGAAAAACTCTTCTCCAGCTCTGGACGCTGGGTGCTTAGCAAAAAGTGTCTTTGCAAATATTCCTAGGCAGTGAAGAGTGTAATGAAAAACTGGGCAACATTTTACAGCTAAAACTTCTTTTCTCCATGGGAGACATTCAGATTTAGAGGCCAGAAGGTTTATTCTTCTGGTTTAATAAAAAACCAGAATGTTTATTACTGGTATAGTCAATTCATTTGTGTAGAAATGAGACAAACGGCAGTTTTAAAAAGCGCTTGTACTGCCCCTTTTCCTGCTTTTCGGAATTAAATCTTTCGCGGATTTGAATGGAATTTTGAATTTCAATGGTGCCATTTGAGCAAAAAGCCCTTTACTAAAGAATCCCTTAAAGAAAACATTTGAAGCTGAGAGTATTATTTACCTCCAAACAATGCTTTTGCACCATTTATTACTTTGTGGTTTTTTGGGTTTTTTTTTAAAGAATGGGATTTGTTTTATCCTGAAATTATTTTTTTCTGTCTGAATTATGCACAAGCTGAGAAAGCAATACTTGTGGTGCTTTATTAATAAGTGTTGTGAGAGGCCGTGGGCTGCAGCTGATGAAAAGCTACTGCCTAAGTAGAACTCCATATTATTCTATATATTTATTAAATAAAAGGGGTGTTTTTTCCCCCTCCTTGTGCTGCTGCATTTCTATGGGAAAGTGGCATATTTTTCTTTAGGTGCTAGAAACTTCTATTTGAAGATGCAACTATAAACTTGCTTTTCCTTGCTGAAAACTGAATTTCCTCCTGCTGAAATAAGGAGGAAAAATAAGTCTGGCAGGGGTTTTGCCTGCCAGAGATACATGCAAACCTTTTTTAAGGCTCTGCATTCCCTGGAGGTTCCAGGGTGAAGAGACTTTAGACCTTAAAATGGAATTTTGCTGATATCACTCTGGTTTTAATTGGGTCTGGAATGGGTTTTGTGGTTTTTTTAGCCATGATGCCAACATGGACATAACCCTAATTTGGGCAGCTGGGGTTGTTAATTTTCCAGATGGGCACAAGGGACATCCTTTAAGGGAATAGGAAATGGTCCCTGACCCATGGTGGCTTCTAAAGACACCTGGACAAGGACTGCTGGTGGCAGATTGCCCTGGGCCAAAGCTGTAATAAAAGCCTTTCTAAGGGTTTAAAGAGTTTGGATGAGCCTGTGACAGTGTTTGGGTGCTGGTGAAGATGTTTCTGGAGAGTTTCCCCTGTTTTTTCTCAGGTCAGACTTCTCCAGTGCACCAACCTGCTCTGGAGGGCTTTGTAGCTTGGAAAAGAAGGATTTGCTCCTAATGGCAGCACAGAACATGTTTTGGAAAGATCTGGTGTTGACCCCTTTTTCAAGGTGTACAGTTAATGTAATTACCAAATTAAATAATTGATATTTTTTTCTGTTAATTAAATATAATCCAACAATAGTTTTGTTTTCTCATCTTGAGACCTTCAGAACAATTATCTGGAAGCATCCAAAACACCCAAGAGAGGATGGAAGTTATGATGAAGATCCAGTGAGAGCCTGTGAGCTTCTGGAGCAATATTTGGAGCCTGGTGAGGTACCTGGAAGCCTCTCAAAATGTAACAGACACCTTCTGTGTGGTCATCTGAAATCAGTTGTTTCTCAAAAGTCTCTCCTCGCGGGGAACAAGGGACAGGACAAGACAAAATGGCCTCAAGATGTGCCTGGGAAAGTTTAGATTGGGTATTAAGGAAAAATTCTTCACTGAAAGGGTTGCCAGGCATTGGAAGAGGTTGCCCAGGGAACTCGTGGAGTCACCATCCCTGGAGGGATTTCGAAGATTCATAAATGTGGAAGTTGAGGATGCGATTTAGGGGTGAACACGGTGATGGTTCTGGGATGATTGCTGGACTTGGTAAGGTCTTCTCCAGCCTTGAGGATTCTGTGATTCCAAAGTGGAATGGTCATGGTGGTCATGGTCAAGGTGGCCATGCCCATGAGAATGCTGCCTGCAGGTGAGAATCAGGTGTGAATTAAAACACTTCCAGGTTTTCCAAGGCTTGGAAGGCTGGGCTGTCAAACCATCAGTTGATTAACTCAGAGGATTATTTCCAATTGGGCTGATTCCCTGAATCCAAGGAGCAAGAGTTTGCTCTACACCTTTTTCCCTAACAAAAAATCACTTACAAAATTCAGCTTAATTCCAGAGCAGCTGGATTGGTTATTTCATCACAAAAGAGTCATGACAATGCATAATCATGGACAGCAGGATATTTACAAAGGCATAAAAGATGAGACCTTTTCCAGTGAATAATAGAGGGCAGGGATACATAGGAAATTATTCTGCCTTTCTTCAGACATGTACTTAAAAGAATAAGCTTTATCCCAGCTCCTTCAGCATTCATTTTTTTCTGGGGAAAATCAGGGTTTTGCTCAGGTTTCTTGAATACAGAACTGTTTCTAACACTTGCATATTGATGCCTGCAGCATTGCAAATGTAATAGATGCACATCATTTGCATAAATCATTTAAGATCACAGCTCCACGGGGGAACAGAGGAAAATTAGCCTCTATATTTGATCCAAATCCTAATGAGGCAAATGGAAGGATTCATCAGGTCCTTCCCAGACCATTCCTGCCTTACAACTGGGAAGCCCAGTGGCTGCTGTGGTTGGATTGGGGTGGCAAAGGTGCAGTTTTTATTCCCACCTTTGACCTCTGGGTAACCTTTAACTACTTGTGCTGTTTCTTTATGGCTCCAGTTCCTCTGTCTGATAAAGAAGTGCTAATGAGATTCTTGGAAAATGATTTGGGGCGGGTTCCCAACACATCAGATTTGTTAATTTATCCTGAAACTGGGGTCTTCAAAATTAATGCTTAACCCCTGCTGGCTACAGTCAGGTGCTGATCCAAGCCCAGACTATTCCAGGCAGAGGTTAAGGTTTAGCTGCTTCATTCCAAATTAACTTTTATGCCTGCAGGATGCAGTAATTTGCCATAGAAACTTGCTCCAAATTCCATGGAGATGGTCTTTGTAAAGTCATTTGTTCTGCTGATGGCAACATGTTCAACGAACAAGACAAACACGGATCTTCTGGATTTGATCTTTGAGGTCTTTTCCAACCTTAGAAACTTTGTGATTCTGTGAAGGTTTCCAATTAGCTCCCATTCTTGCCCAGCCTAGTAAATTTGCCATGCTGGGAAACTGTCTGCAGGCTTGGGGCTCTTGTGAAAATACACCAGGGAGGAATCTGGGAAGTATTTCTATGGGAAAAGCCCTCATGAGGTTAAAAGCTTGATCCCAGTCTAAAACCTTGATCCCAGTCTAAAACCTGCAGGCAGCAACCTGAAAGCCCTGGTGTGACTTAACTACCAGGCTTGGAGCTTGGCAGTCGGATGGAAGTTGATCAATTATTACAAATACTATAAATATAAATATATATATTTATATAAATTAATATAAATATTATTATAAATAATATAGTTGATAATTATTTTAAATATAAGTTAAAAAATATCAGGAGAGGTTTTAGACTTTTTTTTTGAGCGAGCACTTTTCTGGGGTGTCTCCTGCTGAGAGCTTACTCAAGGAAAAATTAATGTCCTTAATTCGATGAAATGAAACTTTGAAGAGAGCAAGAAATGTCACTGCTAAATTTGATATCTGTATTATCTTCCAGAGAATGACAGCAAAAAGGAGAAAATTTTCTCCAGTGACTTCAGACTAGATCCTCACACCTGAGGAGGAAAAACTTCTTGTGCCTTAGAAATCACCCCCTTGGGACAGGCTGAAGGTCACTGTTAGGGAAGAGTCCAGAGCTGTGACTAGCACTAGTTTAGAGGGTTTTGGTTAAATCCATGGATTTCTGAGGTGCTCTGTCAGAGTAACAAAGGATTTTCCAGCACAGAAGGAACAGAGAGAGAGTTCATGAAGACCTTTCTCATTTCCTGTGCCACTGGTGTGAGCGTTGTCTCCATTTGTGCCAGGCTTCCCCTCATCCAGCTTTCCCCACCTCCTCCCGAGGTCAAAATGAGTCTTTCCATTTATTTCTCTGACTGCTGGATGAAGCCCTGGCTGTGCTGACACAACCTTTAAGGTGTGTACAAGAGGGAAGTGCAGTTTCATGCAAACCACTTGCTGCAGTTACAGGTAACTGGATGGAGCTTTGTTGATTAATGCTGCTTCATTATTGATAAGCACCCAATCCACCTGAAAAATCTCATTTATTGATCCGTTCACAGAACACAGAGAATTTATCTGGAGTAAAGACACACAAGCCTGACTGGTTTTAAAGCACAGGAGAAAATAAACCTTCCCAACCTCTTTCCCCAAGCACCCAGTGTTCCACTTTCACCATCACAGTGAAAATCCCATTTCTTCCTCTCTGCCAAAAATTGTTTTGGCCACGAAAGGCTGAGAACAGAAAAGGGGCAGTACCAGGAAACGCTGCAGAAATCCCAAGTTATTCCTGTTCTGAACCACTGCCTGGGCATGGATCACTTTTTCTCCCCTGAGTGGAGGTAAGAAACTGGCCCCACAAAGCTGCCTTAAATTTAAGCCTACAAATATGCCCCCAATATTTTAAATATATAAATATATAAATAGAAAAAACTACTGCTACTTACACTATGCTCACCTTATGTTCCTGTTTTCCTCACAAATGGAACAATTCGGGCTAGACATGCCTTTCCATCCTATTTTTCCTCTTGGGACTGTTTTTATAGGGAATGCGTTTCTGGAATGGTTGAACAAATTCCAATGGGAGGGGCAGTTTTCCTGTCCTTAATCTTGCAATCTGTTTCTCTGAGGGATTCCAGCCCTGCTGCAGAAGAGGGATAAAAGCCTGAGGGGTGATTGATGCCACGGGATGGTGTTTCTGCTTTTTCCTTCCCCTTTTTATGGGATATAACCCACGGAAGCGGCATTTCAAAAGCACTTTTGAAAAACCGCAAAGCCAAACCTGCAAAAGTTGGGCAACACCAATGGGACTTGAGCAATCCTAAAGAGAAGGATAAAGAAAAAAATGCTCTCACATCTGCCTGCTCACGCTGCCCCCGAGGTGAAATCCCAATAAACAAGTTACAAACCAGACCAATTCATTTGCATGCCTTGTCTGCCTTGAGGAGAGGCTCACAGAAAAGAGGAATTACAGAGGACTGGAATGAGTCACTGCACTGCCTGCAAGGCTGAATGGAGCTGGGATCACTGGGCCTGTGAAATATTTGCTGCTAAAAGTAGATAATAGGAATATAAATATCTAAGCATCCATTTAAACATAAATACAAAATAAGCATAAATATAGATATATTTCTTATAAATAAAACATAGAAATAGAAATATCCTATAAATTCAAACCTGTACCAGGAGGAGAACATCCACGGTCACCTCATCAATCCTATGTGGAACAATGAATGAATTTTAATGCTCATTTCTGAAAAGTTTGGGGAGAGGAAAAAGAAAATCATAATCCGTGGAGAGCAGGGGTTGCCCTGAGGTCAGGTTTCTTCCTCCTGACTGATTTTGGTGGCACTGCAGGCACCCTAAAGCCAGCTCAGGGATGCTGTTCATGCCATCCCAGTGCCCAAGCAATGTCCTTATGACCTGTAAGGTCTGACAGTGCAAAGGGACCCAGAAAAATTTTGGAATAAACACTAAGGATACAGCTATTGCAGTAGGTGAAATACGTTTGGGGTCCTTCTCTGGTATCAAGGCCTGCTGGAAAGGTCCACTGCTATTTGGTTAAACTGAGTTTCCAAAATATGGCGTTCCATCCCAAATGTTCATAAGGAATGACCCACACTAAGTTCCCCCAGAGACAACCCCAGAAATTTTTTGGGAAGGTGCTATTTATCCCCAGCACAAGGCACACCAAGGGGTATTGTAACAATATCACTACAGGGATAATCAATTTGAGTGTCTGGAATTGTTCCCTGGCACTTTGTGGACATAATTTCAATTGTTAACAGGACTGTCTAGGGGGTTAAATCCAATCTGCAAACCTGAGTTTATGGTAGGGTCACAGGGCAGGGCACCAAGGTCATTGGGGCGTTTCATGGAATCACAGAATAGTTTGGGTTGGAAAAGATCTTAAAGCCCATCCCATTCCACCCCTGCCATGGGCAGGGACATCTTCCACTATCCCAGGCTGCTCCAAGCCCTGTCCAGCCTGGCCTTGGACACTTCCAGGGATCCAGGGGCAGCCACAGCTTCTCTGGACACCTGTGCCAGGGCCTCCCCACCCTCACAGGGAAGAATTTCTTCCAAATATCTCATCTAAACCTGACCTCCTCAAATGAAAGCCATTTCCCCTTGTAAATGTGACAAAAGTCCAGAAAATTATCTTTGGACAAAAAGAGAATCTTTTCCAGAATAGCAGAAGATGTTTTGGAGAAGGAGCTGCAGGACTTGAGTGAAACCCCTTGATTTTCTATTTATTTCTTCTCTACTAATGCTCAGCTGCTCCTCAGGTCTTAATGCAGGCGTTGCAGCAGAGCTTCCAGACCAGAAATCACACAGGGAGGGCAGGAATGCAGTTTCCTCTTACACAGAGGCAACCAGGCTGGTGCAGAGACATGGAAAAAGTCATCTGAGCCACATCCAAACCTGCTCCTTGTTCTGTGCGTCCATCATGGCAAAGCACAGAGAGAAAGAGCAACTCATAGAATTACAGGGTGGTTTGTGCTGGAAGGGACCTTCAGGATCATTCCTGCAGTGAGGAACAGCTGCTTGAGGTGTAGTTCACAGGGCAGAAAAAGAAAGCCTTTTCTTCCTGTTGTGGAAATAGGGAATGGGAGAAGGACAATGAGTTAATGTGCTTTGATCTCTTATTCAAGTGCCTCCAACAGCTGCCAGGCCCTCCTCCCTCCTCCCTTTTGGGCTCCCTGCCAGAGCACTGCACCTCTTGAGCAAGGAGAGAGCAGCTCCTCTGCATGTTAATGCCTTACAGCTCCCACACGGCCAGCCTGGGCGAGGAGACACCTCTCACAGTGTGGTTTTAATTTCCAGCATGCAGAAAGGGCAACGTGCTGTGCAACCCTCTGGGACATCCCCGTGGTTCATCGCCCGAGCACAAAGGCTCCAACACAGCCTGCAGGAAGGTGCAAAGCTGCAGCACACACAGCACACACCAGAGGATGTGTTTGCTGCTTCTGCCTGGCAAGAAAATCCTCCAGGTGCCACGTTTGCAGTGGAAAAATGGTCCATGAGGGCAATGAAAGCAGCTGGTGCTTACCTCTGTCTCACCAGCCGTGGCTTCATCACAGATCTGGCACCTGAGCTGCCACTGCAGGAGTTCAGGTCATGGTGTTTGGTAAACAGGTACTTTTGGTAAAAGACAAGAATTGTCTGAGGTTGTATACTAAGTCAGAGAGAGACCTAGGGACCCCTGGCTTGTTCCCACCACTTGGGATTTTGCTCCTTCTCTGATTCCGACTGAGGAGCTGACTCTGGAAAACTACAGGCAATTTGGCTGTGCAGCCTGTCCTTGTGCTAAGCAGGATTAAACTGAGCTCAACCAATAAGCAAATAATCTTCTGTAGCAGAGAATTTCATTTTAGAGTAGAACAGAATTCTTCAGTCCCAAGGCACACACACAGAAGGATTGTGTGCAGTGACTCCAGCATCCCAAAATCCCACCTGACCATCCTAGAATCGTAGATTCCTACAATGGTTTGGGTTGGAAAGGACCTTAAGGGTCATTCAGTTCCAACCCCCTGCCTATGGAGGGGTTGGAATTAGATGATCTTTAAGGTCTTTTCCAACCCAAACCATTCTGTGACTCTATGAAAAACCACAATGACATTGGTGCCCTGCCCTGTGACCCTGCTACCATAAAATCAGGTTTGCAGATTGCATTTAACTCCCTAGACAGCCCTGTGGACGATTGAAATTATGTCCACAAAGTGCCAGGGAACATTTCCAGACACTCAACTTGTCACCTATGGAGTGAAATTGTCATAATTGGTGTTTCTTGGGTTTGTTTTTCTGCTGCTACTGTTGCCTGTATAAAAATGTGGTTACAAAAGTAAAATAAATGAGCCACAGACCCCTGATCAGTTTGAGGATTTTCTCTCACAGTTACACCAAGTAAAACAAAGCTGTTTGAGGACAAGAAAAGTTCAGAAGGAGAAAATTTGAGAGTCCTCACTCCTGAGGCCTTGCAAATTTGGGGCAAAACTTAAGGCCTTTTAGTAGCAGGGGCCGTACTGTCTTACGTGCTATGGACCAGGCATCTTTTTTCTTTAATTTTCCTGTTGGAAGCCTTCCAAATGGCTTATCATTGATGGTTTTTAATCAAAATAGACACTTCACCGAGGTCAGCTGCAGGGGTGGCCCTAACTGGACCTCTGGCTGAACTTGGCAGTGATGGCACCGGCAGCTCAAAAGAACATTTTGGCCAAGTGGAAGCTTGAAAGCCCTCAGCAGACTCCTCATACTTGGTTTTGATCCAAGAATGGTCATGACAGGGAAGCTTGTCACAAAGTGTTAGCCACAGACCTGTCTGGATGGAGAGGTGACAGCAGGCAGAGAGGTCTCCCTGGTGTGACCCCCACAAGGAAATGTGGAGCTCTCAATCCAAGGCCAAATTCCTCCTCTCAAACACGCTGTGTTAACAGAGAGCTCCCCATCCCTGGAAGTGTTCAAGGCCAGGCAGGGCTTGGAGCAACCTGGGATAGTGGAAGGTGTCCCTGCCCATGGCAGGGGGTGGAATGGATGATTTTTAAAGTCCCTTCCAACCCAAACCATTCTGGGATTCTGGGCTTCTCGGAACGAGTCTGTGTGGCCAACAGTGTAATTCAGCGTATTTCATTCAGTCTTTGGGGTGCTACAAAGTCCTCCTTGGGCATTTTGTCTTGGATGCACCCCTAATTCCAACTCTCATCTTGCTCAATTAGCACAAGTCATTCTCTGGAAGATAATTCTGTGATTCTACAGCAGGATTTCTTGCAACAGAGATCCTCCTCTGCTTGTCAAGCTCTTCTTTCTCCACCTTCATTCGCCTTCTAGGCAGAGGAAAAGTTTACTGTTGAATGATTTTATGCCAACAAAACGTATCAATAAAGCCCATTTTAGTGAACTGAAAAAGTGTGGCTTTGCCTGTCTCCACGTGCCCAGATCATCCCAGTGTCTGTGGATCAGAAGGCTTTGTTATTAAAAGATGTAAATGAATTAATAAAAAAGCCTTCAAATGCACCTTTGCGACTGTTCCAGGGCTAAGAGCGCTGTGTTTCTCAGAGTAAACCAGGTATTCCACAGACCTCAGGAAAACTGAAAAAAAAACATTCACTAAATCAAAATCTGCCCTATAAAAAGCTGTCTGATATGTTTGCACGTGAGGTCATATTAACCAAGCTGCCATGATTTAGACAAATGGTCTCATTTGTTCAGATTTTGCACAGAAAACTGGTCTGGCCAGCCAGCAGAAATGTTCCTCTATGATGGTGTCTGGAACAGGACAAATAAAACTAGCTTTTTGCCTCAAACACAGACCCACTCGTGGTTATTTCAGGGGTGAATGGACATCTGTGAATGCCTCTTCAACATCCTTGTTTTTCTGTGGTTTTTGCTTGGTAGACAAATATCAAACATTCCCAAAAGATGATGTGAGAAGGTGCCCTGGGATAACGGAGATAATTGCAGCAAGAGCCCAGAACAAGGTCAGGGGGATGAGAACAGGGACAAAAAGAGGTGAAACAGGTTCGTCCTTTTTTAACTTTGATTGCAAATCTGCTCTGTACTTGGAGTGTCTTGTAATTCTTTTATACAGTGGGATTCTGGCTTAGCTCTACCAGCAGCCATGAGTCAGCCACTGCTTCCTACCACTGGGTCAAGCCTTTGCCAACACTCCTTGAGCTTCCGCATGATCCAGAAGTTGCTCTAAATCCCACCAGAGACTGGGAAACGAAATCTCAATTGTCTGACTTCCAGTTGGCTTTTTGGGAGGAAGTGTTTGTGGAAACGCTTTTGGAAGCCAATATGGAAAATTAACTTTTTCCTCCAGAATCAGAAAGTTTATCTGTAACGACACAAGCTGTCCTAGGCCATTTCTCTTAGGGGCAGAGAGAATGAGCCTTTCACCCTTCTATTTAAGGAACTGGTGAGGTTGCACAGTCAGCTTCTTCCTCAGCAAGACCACCTTTCTGTGGTGGCTGGTTAGCCTGTGGTACAAGTGTTATAAATGAAATGAGCCGATGTCTATAATAAAAAATAAAACAAATTTATTTATAGTAAATTTGGCAGAGTTTTTGGATAAAAAGCCACAATGCAGGGAAACAGCTCCGAGCCCGGGTGTCGGTAGCTGGGTGACAGACAGCCTGACAGGGTGTCAGAGAAGCTCTGTTCACCCCGAGGTCTCGGAACGGTGAGTTTTTATACAGTTTATTTCGCTGGAGGCAACTCTGTATTCAGGGTCCAAAGTCTAAAGATATTCAATTTGGTTCTTTGGTTATTCCAGCGAAAAACAATGTCCTTCTGATGAGATGATGAGGTCTTGATGAAATCTTGTCTCCTTCCAGGAATAGATTGATGTTCCTGATATGTTGCAGATATCTTATCGTGGTGAGAATGGCCGGGTGGTTCCTCTTGAGATGGCCCATCTCCTGCTCAGCCACGGCTATAGTTTTGATAATTTCCTTCTCGGAAATCTTTTCAGCTGAGAGAAAACCCCACATTCTTACGGGAATCTGCCCCCCTCAGCGAATGTGGTTTCATCATGTTTTGGGTTTGAAACAGAAATATCCTATACATGTATTTCAATGTCAAATGGGTATAAACTTTATAGGCACGAATTAAACACATATTTATAACACAAGGGACAAAGAGTTCTCTGGTAAGACAGTCCCTAGTACCAGAGACTTATGGTCAAGGTGAGAAAAGAAGCCTCTCCCAGAATGCTTTGTTCTGTTATGGTAATGAACCCCAGTTCTGTATTCATGGTTGGCTGCTGGCCACCCAGCCCTGTTGCTACCTTGTATGTTTCATATCCTAGAAAGTTCTCCACTCCATGTTCCTCCATTGGCCTTTGCCCCTCACCGCTCCCCCAGAGCTTCCCCACTGGTTCCCATTCCCCAGTCCCGCCTTTGTACCGCCCCCGTGCCCTCAGATCATTGGTCCCTGGTGCTCCCTCTGCTCCCGTACTTAAACCTGAGCTCTCCACTGTTCTGGGTCTTCGCCCCTGGTCTGCTTCATGGTGTAGCTGCGTTAAAGAGTTCCCATGGAACTCCACGCAAAGCCCCTTCCTGCCTCTTTGCTGCCGCCCCACACTACTGAGGCTGTCCGTGCGTTTGTGCGTGCCCGCGTGTGAGCGCGTGCGGCTGGTCCTGCTGAGCGCCTTCGCTTTGGAGACGCTTTTGGAAGATCGCAGCACCTCGCGCTCCGGCACAGAAGCCTCAGAGAGCACAAGTTAGCGATGCCTTTCCCCATTTTTGCTTCCCTCTTTGACATCATACAATTCTGTGGGCAATTTGCAGTTACTGTGATGTATTTTTGGAGCCAATTTGGAGAAGCACGATCAGCACGAACACAGGCTGCTGTGAGGAGAAGGCGCAGCAGGGAAAGGCTGTAGGAAACACAGAAGTAAAAGCTTCTACAGATAGTGAGGGACTTGATCTACAGCCCTGGAAGAAACTAGATCTAGCTTAATTGACAGAGATTTATGGACCTTAAACAAGAGAATTACAAGCCTGAGTTTCTGTAGTTATAAGTGAGAAAATGTATCGGGTGTTATGGTTAAAGGGTTTTAAGTGTAATAATGTAATTTTATAGTATTAAGTTAAGGATTTAGATGTAACAATAGAAATACATAGGCGTATGTGACAGGACATATTATCAGTCAGGAGGCCACTGCAGTGCAGTAGAAACAACCAGCGGTGATAAGTTACAAAGTCAAAACAAAGTTTCATTTTAAGTGTCTACTGGACTAGAATGTTATAAATTGTCTGGTAGCCCTAAATCTTGTGACTATTCCTAGTCATGGTGGCTTGTGGCAAAATCTCACGCCTCAGAGGCTGATGCCTTGTTTGTTATTTTAAGCAATAAACCGTGGATGATTACGAAAAGTCCCATCTCTGTCTCATTAAGAACTCCGGCGGGCGAAAAGATAAGTGGGTGGCGTGACGCGGGTGGCGTCTTAAATTTACAGAAGGCAAAGGAGGATTCTGGCCATTTTTTTTAACCCGAAGACATTGGGGTGGATGACCCTTTTGCATACCATATTCCTAGATGGTATGAGGAACTGAGCCAGGAGAAAAACTCCCAGCCACAAACCCTTCTTGAATGAAGTTCTTGGTGTTTTGCTGACTTGTGTTTGCGAGGTCATCCTGTCTGGGAGCAGCCGCTCCCCTCCCCCTCGCGCCGTCTCTCGTAGTCACGGGCAGTGACATAACTGCACAAGTGTTTACATCCTCCTGGAGAGCAAGGAACTGGGAATAAAACATGGGAAAAATATAATTCCGGCTCGGTCACTGAAGTGCTTTGATAAAAATAAGCAAAGATATCAAATAAATACATTCCTAAGGGACCAGGGAGGGATGAGGCACTCTGAAAACCACACTGAAAACTCAAGTGGTAGTGGGTAAACATTCCCTATGACAGTGGTTATCCATTCCATTGCTGCCAGTTGCCTTTTCCAGATGTTTAGAAAGAACAGGAAAACAGTTTTGAACCTTCTTGAAGAAGATGATGGCAGGACCTTCATTTCCAGGAAGATGGAGGCAGTGAAGGTAGAGGAAAACAGAAGCTGTGTGAACATCCTGAAAGCCACAGATCTTTGGCTCTATCTTCAGCTATATCCCTGTTTCTTTCAGTTTACCCAGAGTTTGATGTAAGTTTTTTTTCTGTTTGGGATCTTGGAAGCCATAGTGTTGCCCTTGGACTGTACTGGCTTGTCCAAAACTGTCCCAAAAAATAAATTAAAATTCAGATCAATATATTTGGTACCCAAAGAAGAAACACACCTTGTTTTGTAGCACTTACCATCAAAATAAATCATGATATGCAGCAGTGGGTGAATTGTCCTGGCCAGGCATCGGACACTGCCACTGCTGACATCTCCAGCTGAGACTGTCCCAGGGAATCCTTTATTCAAGGAAAGAAATGGGCACTTTGGGTGAGGTTTTCAACTGCCTAAACTTAGGATTGAAGAGTCACAGCAGATGCTGTGAGGCTTGAAAAGAGGGTAGGTTTAAATCGGCTATCATGAAGAAATTTTTCCCAGTGAGGGTGGGGAGGCCCTGGCACAGGGTGCCCAGAGAAGCTGTGGCTGCCCCTGGATCCCTGGAAGTGCCCAAGGCCAGGTTGGACGGGGCTTGGAGCAACCTGGGACAGTGGAAGGTGTCCCTGCCCATGGCAGAGAGTGGAATGGGATGAGCTTTGAGGTCCCTTCCAACTCAGACCATTCCATGATTCCACAGTATTGACCAAGCCTTCTGTGATTATAAAGAGATTCACTATAAAAGTGCAACCCAGGAAATGAAAACATTATTTCAGCTTCAATAGATTCATGGCAAAGCTGAAAATTGGGCCTGGGAAGTTTGTCTGAGCCGGTTTCACGGACGCTGAGCTGCGTTCTTCCTGGCCAGAAAATGAATCTGTGAAAAAACGCCCCGATATAATTGCGCATTTGAGAACAGCCGGAGTCGGCAGAGAGCAACACACACATCTCTTGTCACACGTGCAGCAGGACAAATGGAACAAGCAGAGGTCTGATTTGTTATTGCTCCCATCTGGAGGGTAAACCTGACATTTCTATCTGCCAATAGCAATTTATTGTGAAGCAGAGCCGCAGGGAAGGTTTCCTCATGCTAAATCAACCAGCAGAAGAAATGAACCTTGTGTTACAACCAAATAAGAAGCTTAATCACAGCCTACATGTCTGGCTGCATAAATAATTCAAATATATGCAGCTGCGATTTCAATATATTAAACACAAACCTCCCAAACAGCCCCGTAAAAAACAAAAATTAATATTCCATTAGTAAAGAAACAGAATAAATTGAAGTTCAGGTTTGTTCTCATTTTGTCTTTGGGGAAGAAAGAACTTTTTACGACCCACAAGGAAAATAACTGTGTTAATGATCGTCCGGGGGATATTCTATCCCAGTTAATCTCTCTTTGCTGGAGCCATGGCCAAATTCACTCTCTGCTGAACCCACACTTCCCCAAAAAATTATTGCTGTCACTGAGCCAAGGTCATGAGTTTTAGGTGTATTACTGGAGGTAGAAAACGTTTTCTCTGTTTTTCTTAAAAGCTCTGAATTTATATTTTTCTTACAAATGGGAACATTCACTAAGTGCTAATGTAGTAAAGATAATTATGTTCTGAACAACAACAGTGTCCTTTTTGGTGACGACTATTTTTTAATACCGTAACATTCAAGGTTTCCATGTGCATTGCTCACCAAAAAATTCTTAGTATAAGAATTTGTATTTAATATTAATATAGAGAAGAAGCAAAACTCAATTATTTGTATAAGGTGAGAGTACTGGATGTCCTGTGAGGTGTGCAGGTGTGTATTTCAAGCAAAACTCCAATTGTTGCCACTTTCCTAGGCCAGCTTTGAATTGAAATGGGTTTGTGTAGCATCTTTTTCATCACACCTTTTTAACTGGTGGTGTTTCCCACGATACACATCTCTCTTCACAAGAACTTACCAATTTTTGTATTCGCTAATCTGACAGGAACCAGAGTAGCTGTGTCTCAGAAGGCCAAGGACAGCTCTCTATGCTGGTGATCCATCCATGCCTTGGATGTCCAGGTTCTCCTTGGCAGAACCTCTGTGGTCACCACCTTAGACCTTTGCAGAGGAGTTCACATCCGTCAGGAATCTCTAAATCCCTCCTTTATGGTTTCCACACAATACATTCAGTGAGAGGAGGTCTTTGTGTGGCGCACATTTTGCCCTTTTCAAAGGGGAAAAATTGGGAATTTCAGTGTCTCCTCTGTCTTTTAGTTTCCAAAGTCCTAAATCAGACAAAACAAATATTTGAGTATATTTGAATTGAGCCTCAGTTAATCTGCTGCTCCTGGACAGAAGAATTTCACCCTAAACTGAATTAACTGCATTGACAAGAACTCTCTAGAAAAGAGTTCCAGTGAGTGGCTCTGGCATTAACAGCTGCTTAACAGACACCTCAAACCAGGTGAGAGGATTTTCCCCAGAAAGTCAATACTACAACAATTCTCTCTGCTGTGTTGTTTACAAAGCTGACAATAGTTTTTCACACCCTGTCCCACTTAGCAGAGGGAAACCAGTATTGCTCTACATGCAGTGAAATGTAGTTTTTCAGCTTCTGTCTGTAGAGACACATTGTTTTTCTGGAGAGAAACATTGGGTGGAAGGTTTGTTCACGTTCTGTGTCTGAATTCAGCCTGGGATTGAATGGGATCTATTGCTGATGTGAGGAATTTGTACTCACTCTGTTAAGATTGTGAGAGGAAAGCAAACCTATTTAACTGAAGTGCTCACCCCTGAGAAGGTCACAACAGCTTTAAGTCGGGGTTCAGAATTGACAGGAATTCAGAATAAGGGAAATTTTCATTGTCCACCTTACCAAGCTGCACTGCTTTAATTTGTTTTTCTTTTGGTTCCTGAAAAGTAAAAACTTTGTTAATGAGCTTCTGCAGCCGGACGACAACAGTGAGGACTCTCATTTATCTTCAAACCTGTGTGTCAGCCTGCACTTCTCCAGCACTTTACCAGCCCTTGGCTTCTCAAGGACGTGTCTACCTCCTGACAAGAGATGTGTTGTAGCTGTGTGTGTGGGATCCCATCTCGAAAGCTCCCTGGAAACTTCTCCCTTGTTGGAGCAAGTGCTGCTTTACACTTTGCCTTAATAACACCTAAAATGCTTTTTCCCTGTGAACAGACCACAGCACTTGTCCTAAAGAAGAAGGACAATTCGCTTTTTGTTGGTGAAAAGCAAAATCGAGTTTATTGTCAACAAAAAGCCAGAAAACCGGAAATAATTAAAAATAAGGGTTTAACAGAAAACAAAAGTCCGGGCGCGGGAATTGACTCCCAAGGCGGCCGCACGACCGCTCAGAGCGGGGGTCCGTACAGCACCGAGGAGAGCCCAGTAAGAACAAGGCTCACAGAAGCAACTTATAAGAGCTCTCTATAAGAGAGTAAAAAGGCCAGCTGCTCGGCACTGGGCTT
>VXAD01015544.1:0-93400 GCA_013399195.1 Dicrurus megarhynchus | reverse complement strand
TCAGCTGGTGGAGTATGGAGTGGCCTGGGAGAAGAACTGGTCACTCCAAAGGGATGCTCGGGGTCAGCTTGTGGTGTTGTGGAGTGACCTTTAACTTTTAACCAACAGTAAGCAACCATAATAACTTTAACCATAATAATTCAACTTAACTAGGCAACTTTAGGTACTTGGGGTTAGAGCCTGGATGGACAAGAGACGCAAAAGTTAGTTTTATATATGTCATATATGACAGCACTTGATGTTGAATCTGAAGAATTTCACTCTTGTTCAAGGCTTGGGCAACTTCCAGAGCTGGAATATTACTATGGATGTGAGCAGCTCTCAGAAGAATGTTGCATTAATTTACATTTGCACTGTAATTAGATTGGCTTTGAATGGTGAGAGTTGCTGACTTGCTGACATTAGAAAAGGTGTTCATTGACTCTTGCCACTCCTTAGCTCCACAGGTGCAACCCTTGGGTTTCCAATCTGCCAGGAGAGTGATGTGTATTATAACTACAGGCAAATAAATCATCAGGTACATAGAAGTTGGTACACGATGCAGTTGGATATTAAATCCCAGAATCCCAGAATGGTTTGGGTTGGAAGGGGCCTTAAAACCCTCCTTGTTCCACCCCCCTGTCACAGGCAGGGACACCTTGCACTAGAGCAGGTTGTCCAAAGCGAGGACTCAGTCCTGAAGATCTGAATTGTTGCTTTCACTTTATTTAGTTGTTCTGACTAAGATCAGTCAGTGGAAGGGAGGCAGTGCCGTCCTCTTTTTTTGCAAGTCCTTTTGAATTTACCTTGACTTTTTCTCTTTTGTTTTATTTCCTTTTTTTTAAAAAGTTTTTTCAAATGGCTGAAGTTAAATGTTCCATTTCACATCACAGTAAAATTCCTTTTCAAATGGTATTTTTATGTTTCTTTTTTCAGGGGAACAAAATACCCCATAGTATGTCTGTTTTAACATTTTGTTCAAAATGTTAAAAATAAAGCACAGTTGGTTTTGTTTGGTTTTTTCCTTCCTTTTTCTTCCCTTTTTCCTTTTTCCTTTTTTCTCCTTTTTCCCTTCTTTTCCTTTTCCTTTTCCTTTTCCTTTTCCTTTTCCTTTTCCTTTTCCTTTTCCTTTTCCTTTCCCTTTCCCTTTCCCTTTCCCTTTCCCTTTCCCTTTCCCTTTCCCTTCCCTTCTCGACAGCCAAACAAATGCAATCAGTTGTTCACACAAACCCTAATCACTGATCCAGCTGATGAATTCCAAAGCTTTCCTCGGACATGGGGGAGCTGGTGAGAGCCCAGAATTGAGTTGTACTCTATAATTTTGATTTCAAGCTTTATCCTTGCCCAGTTCTGGCCAAAATTACAGTAATTGTCTCAGAAACTGCTGGTTCCTGGCCAATAATGGAAGCACGGGTGGATAAAACCATCCAGTCTTCTCTTCCAGGTCGGGTAATTTGCAAAGAAATCCTTGGAAATGTGACCATCACGAACTGGGAAAGGGCTGAGTTCAGACTCAGCCAAGAGGGGCCTTCTCCCATCGTGGACCAACATGTTTGGAATTTTCTCAAAAGCCAGAGAATTCCTGGAACCCTCTGTTTAGACTCCTGTCTGTGAACTAAACAGGACACAAAGAGGGCTGGAATTTAGTGGCAAACTACATTCCACTTGATGGGAAATACTTGATGGGATGGAAGGAAAACCTGCACGCGTTCCAACCCAAAAATCACATTACACGCATAAATTTATTGCATGTAATAAATTCATTCATCACTGCCAACTGAGGTCATATTTCTACCAGACCCCCATATTTTTTTAGCCGGGAGCAGATAGGACATAATGAAATATTACGGATTCTAACGGCTTTATGCTGAAGAGCTCAGAGTTAAGTGGCTGATAAGAAACAGACATTGATTAGGTACCCCAGAGCAGTAAATCTGTAAGAGCTGGGGGAGGCAGAGTCTTGGCAGCAGTGCCCAAGTCAGTGTTGGGGTGTTGCTGCTGGTATTTTGCTTCCTGTGTAAAACAAGTTTCACAAGTGGATTCAGGTAAAAAGTGGCAATAGGGTGCAGCCATTTTTTACAAGAGAAAGACAAACGTGGCTGCTGGTTCAACCCTAGTTTATTTCACATCCAATATTGGCACCCCTGTGCCTTAAAAACCACTTCCTTGATTTGGAGCTTATACTAAGTGTCAGGACTCCTGTTTGTCACCCAGAACACCTAATTATCGAGGTATTGAAGTTCTGAGTTGAATTAATTGTCCCATCCCTGTAAATGTTCAAGGCCAGGTTGGATGGGGCTTGGGGCAATTTGGTCTATGGAAGGTGTGTCCCTGCCCATTGCAGGGGATGGAACAAAATGCGCTTTGGGGTCTCTTCCAACCCAAACCATTCTGTGATTTTATGGTTCCTCTTAGTGTTTGGACAACAAAACGTGCTTTAGAGTGTCCTGTTTTCCCCAACGAGCACATCAAATCCGAGTCTTACAAACCAGGTGTTTTCCTTTCTTTTCCTCCCTCTGTCCCAGTCATTGTACAATAATTAAGCAGATTTGCTCTGAAAACCAAGGGCAGGGGTGATGTTGGCTGGTTTCAGCATTCCAGGTTACTTCCTTAGGCTGTGTGCAGGAAGGATTCAAGGTATTGACCTAGGCTGGGAGGAGTGGAGAGGTTTCCAAAGGGAGAGGTTTGATCAACAGTGATGGGTGGGGATGGACTCTCGGAGAAAGTTCCTCACTGGGCACCATAAAAAGGCATCTACTACCACATACATGAAATGTTTGTACCTCTGGTCTTTGAATGCAAGGCCAGTTTAGTTCTGAGCTTTCCACACCTGTACCAGTGCCTGACAGGAATATTGCTATGGAGGTGGTGGAGTCCCCATCCCTGGAGGTGTCCGAGGAAGGGCTGGGTGTGGCACTCAGCACTCTGGTGACAAGGTGGGGATCAATCACAGATTGGACTCAATGGTCTTGGAGGGCTTTCCCAACCTCAGGGATTCTGGGATTCTGTGAGCTGGGANTCTCCGTTCCGTGGCGAGAGCAGCGACAGGGAAATGGCTGTTTTGAGATGACAAAGGCTCACCTGCCTTTGTTCTTACGATCCAACAAAGGAGCAAATGTGTAAGGAGTTCTACAGTAGGAATGATTTCTCTGTGAGCACTGTCACTGTCAGAAGAGGTTTTTAGGCTTTCAGAAAGTACGGTGTTACAGCTGTGACACCATGCCCAGGCTCTTTGTGCCACACTTCCTTGGATCCTTGGACTTTCCAAGCAATCTTGGACTTTCCAAGCAATCCAGCATCTTTCAGAGCTGAGGACAGCCAAATTCCCTCTGTGGATTGTACTGAGTCACAGACTTGATATCCCCAGTGTGAGGGTGTAGATGCAAATGGTTTCTTGTGAAGATGATTTAACCACTAGGATTGATTCATTACATGGGAAATTGCTTTAATGTCATGGAGATCACAAAATTCCTCCCCCTGGCATTTTGCCATGGAAAGCACAGGGATCAAAGGAAAAGGATGTTATTTTCCATCTTTGAACATGATTCTTTCTAATAGAGGAAGGTGCTTTTGCAGTCGTGAAAACTGGACTTACACAGAGAAGCCCTAAAAGCCAAGCTCAAAACCTTCCAGAGATGTGTGATTGCATGTTCCATCAAATTCAGAATAGTGGTGTGTGCCTGAGGAAAGCCATGCTCTGTTCTTTGCCAGCCAGGAAGGACACACAGCTGGGATCAAAGAGGGTTGGGCTGATTTTTTTTCCCAGACTTCTCAGGCGACCTTCATCAAACCCACTCAAATTCATTTTTGGGCGATGATTGGAGTTCCTCATGTGGAAGGCATTTTTTGGCGGGATGGGATTATCCTCACCTCTACAGACACAGAATAAATATAATTGGCTGCTTCTCCCTTTCCCCAGCCCTCACAACCTGTTTTTTCTGATTTCTGGTTTAACCCACAGGGAGATCCAGTGAAGTCAGTACAAACAGCTTTGCTTCTCAGAGCGGCCCAGAGCATCAGACCCTTTGCTTTTAAATGAAAATGGTTAATCCATGCAGAAAGAGGGACAAATATAGCCAAGACTTGTCATTTCAAGTTGTAGATGTGGCCTTTATCAGCAGTGTGGGTGTAAATCAGTTTAAGAAGGGGGTGAGTGGCCAAACTGGCCCTATGGACATGGAAAAGCTCACTGACCTCTTGTTGAGATCTATTTTCATTGCCTGATATTCGTGCGGAAGAAATAATGAGTCTTCTATAGGAACAATTATTGTTCACTTGTGGCTGCCTGCCAGGCTTTTCTCCAGCACAGAGGGAGGCTCATGCTTTGTTCTGAGCAATAAAGACCTCTGTTGGAGGATATTCCAGCACCCAATCCTCCACTTGCAACACATCTGTATTTGTGTGGGGGGCTGTACATTCCTATAGATGCAGGCATCGTTTCAGACCTGTTGATTGTGGCAAAACAATGGAATTTTTTGTAATTTGGAATTGTTTGCAATTTCATGGTTGTCACCTCCGTGCACAGTCCTGCCTCCAAAGGACCATCCATGCACCCAGCTTGTGCAATGGTGGAGGTTTTTGGGGTCATTCATGTTAGACTTGGTACTGGTTCTTCAGCTGGCACAGATGTTCTCAAAGACGGTCTCCTCAGAACCCCCATCTACTTGAAGATGTCCCTGCTCACTGCAAGGATTAAATGGCCTTTAAAGGTCCCTTCCAACCCAACTATTTCTATGATTCTCTGACTTTAAGAGTGATTTGGTCTATCTGGTTAACCTTTCAAAGTATGAGGTCATTATGCTGCACTCTAAGCAAGAACCTCCCCAGCTCACAACTTCCTTCTTAGTTTTCCTTCTCTGTGTCTTCTCCAGGACTGTGAGGAATAAATTAAAATACCAGGTGGAACACCTCAGACACAATGTCTTCACGATGGTTTTATTGCTTGTTTTCAGCAGTGTCAACCACAGAGAAGAACCCCCTCTGAAGCAAGGAGGCGAACCAAATACAAAGGAAAAAAAGAAAAGAAAAATAGCCATTTCATTGCAATATGTACAGAGTCAGACCAAAAATAAATAACATCAGGCAAAAGGCCATGGAACAAGGCAGAGATTTCACCTGTGCTGAGCAAGCAGGCCTGTTCTCGCTGGCATGAAGGAGACATCACAAGCACCTGGTGCAGAGAAGTCCACAGAGACAGAGATTCTCTGCTCACAGCCAGCATCCATCACCCTCTGCTGCCAAAGCCTATTTACAGGAGGGCAGAGCAGAGGTGTTTACAGCTTGAGTGAGAAGGATCGGTTGGCACCAGCTGCTGACCCACAGCTTGAGGTGTTTGAAACAGGCTCTGAAAAATGCACTTTTGAGTTCAAAAATGCCATTTCGGACTCGATTTATCATCATCCGAGTATCAAAAATGTGGTTTTTTGTTTTTTTTTTTTTAAATATTTTTAATGTGCTCTTCAGATTTCCTCTATGTACAAGTGTACAATATCCACAAAACTTGGGTACAAAACACTGGTGCTCTGCTGCTGCCGCCGTGCATGTCCTCAGGGTCTGGCCCTCAGAACACAAGTGGGCATGATTTTCCTTACAGACCTGTCTTCTCCAGTGCCAAAGTTTGTTTTCTCCCCTGTGATTTCACAGTATTCTAGAAATAACCAGAGTTTCAAACCCAGGGCTCTTCAGGATGCAGCACAACATCATGCAGGTTAGGACACTCAGGAAGAGGTGGAAAAGATGGTCCGTGGTCCCAGGAAAGTCCTGATTAAAAGCCATGGTTTACAGCTGCACAGCTCTCCAGGGGAAATAACAAAGTCAGTCACTGCAATGACACCTCATCAGGCTGCTGTGCAAATACTGGGTTTGGAGAGGGGATGGAAAGCTGACTGACTGAAAGGAAATGGATTGAAATCCGTGTTTTGGGACGTCTGGCTCCACGTGCCAATCTGGGACTTGAATCTTTCCCCCTATTACAGCAGTTTAGTGCCTGAGTGATGCCAGCAGAGTCGTTCTGGGGGGATGTGGGTGTGTGGGACCCCCTGCTCTTCGAGGTTCATCTCCAGTGAAGCAGCTTTATGGTGCTGGCCCCTTCATCATCGGGGTGGGAAAAGTGCAAAACTCCATTGTGAGGCAGGGAATTCAGGACTGCAATCCCTGTCCCCAAGAGTTTGGCACATTCATGGATGCAGAGATGCCATGGGGGGAAGAGCAAGGCTGGGAGGGAACCTGGGCTGTGCCAACACCCCAGACAAACACCCAACCTGAAAGCAGGAGCTGGGACACAGCAGGAATGTTTTATGTGGGCTTTCCTGTTGCAGCTGGATTCACCTTCCAGGGAAAGGACATTGCTTCTGATACACCTGATTTCCACGGGCCAGTGTGGTCAGAATAAAATAAGCTTCACGAAGACACACATTGGCATTTCCCAGTTTGAGAGATTCCCTTTTAGTCCAAAATTATTTCATGTTTCCTTTCCCCTTGTTTAAACCCTGGGGTGAAGCTGGAAGGAATGGAGATGGCATAATCCCACCAAACCCCTTTAATCCCTGCCATGGAGCCAGGTGATGCTCATTCACTCCTGAGCTTTCTTTGGAACTTCATTTTGCTTTTGAAAAGCTACCGACAATCCTTCATTAATCAGCATGTGCACCTCTCTCTGAAAGCATTTCCATCAGATTGGAGCAGAGAATTGGGTTTAATCCCTGAGCCCTGTGTCACAGACATGACCCTCACTGCTTTTGAGATGAATGGGAACCCAGTGGGATATTGAGAAAGAAGGAAATCTGATGATTAGTTCATGTACAGAGCATCTTTTCTCCAGTATCACCTTCCTTGAGAAAAATACAACTTGTTTCCTAGCAAAAAACCCAAACAAACCAAAAATAAAACAAAATGCTCAGGTGTTTCATCTCCTGGGCTTTTCCCTTTTTCATTCCACAACTGCAGCAATGCTGCTGCTGCTGCACATGCAACTCTGATTTTAAAAACTCGTTGCATTTTAATGCCCCTAAAATTCTGCAACAGAATTTCTTTTCTAAACCCTAAACTTGGTCATATTCTCATTTCTTGCTGCTTGTGAGAGGGTCACAAACCACACAGGTCCCAGCTGAACAGAAATGTCTACAGTCTAATGTTAGCATTGAACCTTGTGTCTCTAGACCTTGAGACAATAATTTATTGTTTGTATTGTAGTTGTTCCGTACTTTTTAATGATTTTTAATAATTAGATTACTGAAGTGTAGAACAGGAGGGGCTTGCTCTCTCACTGATAGAAAAAGGGAGTAAACAGCTCCAGAATGAAGAAAAAGGAATTATTTTGAAGGCATATCACAAATGAATGCTAGTGTAGTTCAGGAGTCACTGCAGTGAACTGATTGGTGCAAGCAGGATCAGAATTTGGCTTTATTTCTATGCAGAGCCCAAATTCATCATCCTCAAACGTATTTGTGCCTTTTAATAGCGGCAGAAGAAGTTTAAATACCTCCTAAGAGGTGCACCTCGTATCTTATTTTGCAGCAAATGGGTGCAGTTGCCCTACTGGAGTCGGTTCTGTGTTACACTGGGGTCAGGGGGGTCGGGCTGGTGCTGGGGGAGCAGCAAAAGCGCTGAGCTCTGTTGTGTGCTCTGTGTGGGGCCAGGACACAGGGCCAGGCCGTGGGGCCAGGACAGCTCGCTCCACGTTGTCATCTGCAGTGAAGTCCTTGAACTCCATTTTATCGATGAGCTGGATGAAAAACAGAGTAGGCAAGGCCAAGTTGTGGAGCCAAATTCCTGCACTAAGCCAGTTAAATAGGGCCTGATCCCAGTGTCATCATTCACTCGATCGCTCACGTCCCCAGAGTGAAAAGCTCTGATTTCACCCGCCCAGCTCCTCTGTTTTCCTGGAACTCGAGGCCGAGGCAGCTGGGCTGGCAGCTCTGCATCGCTGACGTTGCCATGCCTGTCACAGCAGGTATGTCCAGCACGTTCATTTCATCTCTCAAACACCCCTGGCAGCAGAAAGGCGACGTGGCTGGATGTTCAGTAATGAAATCATTGCGAGTAGGACGCCTGGGGGCACAGTTCTGGCATGCTGATGTACTCCACGCTTCTTGAAGTGATCCCCTCAGCTTAGGAAACATCCCATCTTCAGGCTCCCGTGCAGAATAGCCTGGTGGTGAATCTGCCAGGCTGCAGAGGAGCCTGTGGTGAGGGTAAATAACCAGCTGGGTTTTTCCCTGTCACGTCTCCAAAAGGCAAACCCTTCCTGGCTGTCTTTGGCATGTGGCTGGTGCTGGCACGGGTTAGCACGGGGCTGGAACACGAGAGAAGCTGCAAACACGCAGCAGAGAGTCCTGCAAATGGGGAGGAAAAGGGAGCACAGGGAGAGGCAAAGGAAGGTGGAGACCAGAGGGAAATGCACAATGTGACTCAGTGCTGGTGGCTCACGGGCCTTCCCCCAGCAAGGCTGCCTGGAACAGATGGGAAGGGATTCCCTCACATCCCACAGAGGAGGCTGCTGGCAGTGGTGCTTCACTGCTGCTCTGCAGCTCCGTGCTCCAGCTCCTCTGCTGCTTGTCTGGGACCTGAAATTCCACTTCACACCTCAGGCACCTCAGTGGATGCATTCCCAAGGCTGGGCAGGGCTCCTCTGCAGCCCATCAGTTTTGTTGGGCATAAGGAGTTACCAGATGAAGAGGGGGAATGACTTTGCAGCCTGATGAATCCAATCTTTCCCAGGCTGACACTGCTTCAAAACTCTGAACCAGTGAGACAAAGCATTTTACACCAAGTGGAACAACTTAGAAGCTGAGACAGAGTTTCCCCTTGCTTCTTCTGGGCTTCCTTGGGGTCAGCCATTCACCTGGAAAAATCCAGGTCAAATCCTTGCTTTGAACGAGGCACAGGAGAAGAACTGGTGGTACTGGTGGGATTTCTCCAGTATTTCCTGGGTGAATCCTAATCCAGGACTGAAAATGCTCAGCAGAGCAACACAAGCACCAAACACAAAGAGAATCACGGAATATCCGGAGTTAGAAGGGACCCACAAGGATCATCGAGTCCAACTCCTGGCCCTGCACAGGACAACCCCTAAAGTCCCACCAAGTGCCTGAGAGCATTGTCCAAACTCTTCTTGGAGCTCTGGCCATGACCACTTAAAAGGTTCTTGCCTCTGAGAACCTTGTGGATTTCAGTGGGATATTGTTTCAGGGGTGTCAAGGCATAAGGGCTTCAATGCAAGAAAAGTGGGGAAATTTTAAACACCCTCCTGCTTTCTCTGCATTTTGGGAATCAGGGGGCTGCATTTTGATGATCTTATGGCATGTCAGAGTTGGATCCTCCTGCTGATATGGGCTCAGTGTGAACTAGCCGTAACAAAGCTGGCTCACACCTGGCCAGCCTGGGGTCACCAGCACTGTAATTCCAAGAATTTTCACCTCTTCCCATCCTCTTAGGACCTACAGGCTGGGTAGCCACAGCTGCACTGTGACAGGATCTGAGCAAGCTCCCTGAAAACTCACAACTGCAAGTTTGCCCCTGGTGTATCAGTGTTTCTCATGCCCCTTTCTGACTCCAGCCCCCCACGCAGTTCTCAGTCCCACAGCCGGAGAAATCCTTTGGAAGCATCCAGCTCCACTGCTCACAGGCTCTGGGAATGGCTGTGGCATGGAATGCTGCCCTGTCAGGACTCAAGGGAACCTGATCTGCAAGTCTCCCCCAGGGCTCGGCGTGGTTTGTTGGCATCACAGGTGCTTAAGGCAAGCAAAGAAGTGAGAAAAACAACCCCCAAAACCCCACCAGGCTGCAGATGCTTCCCTCCAATGAGCTGCATTTCGTTGTGGAGAAATAAAAGTGGGTAAGTTGAGGTCTCTGAACTCTGAAAGTGGAGCCCACCTTCCTCTCCAGGTGCGTGTGCTGGTGACCCAGACACTCCTCCACATGGATGTGTTTTAGTAGGATGGCAGCAGCCCAATTGCTGAGGGTACACGTGAGCTGGGCTGGGATTTTCCCCCCTCAGCAGAAAACTTTTTCAACCCCACTTAATGCAGTTGGGTGGGAGACAAACGTGAGCCTCTGTATCTGTGTGTTTTCTGTCTTCTGACTGAGTTTGGGACTGTGGGGTTGCCTCTAATGAGCAGGACTGAGTTTAACATCTCTCCTTTGCCTCTCCACCATGAAAACGAGAATTAAAAAAACCCCTACTCCCTTGATTTTAATGGGGTCCACGTGCATTCTTCAAGTAGGAATTGCCCCTAGAAGGAAACTAACAGGCCTTCAGAAAAGAGGTAAAATGCACACACACTTCCTAAAGATCTAGCAGTGCCTTCATGTAGGATGAAAGCTCCCCACAAAAGCTGAAGGAGAAATCAATTTAATAGCTCCTTCACTCCCTCCTCCCTCCTGGCGTGCCAGTTGTGTGCTGAGACAACCTTGTTCTGATGAAAGCAGTTTTACCTGCTGCTGTGACGCTAATTTTATTCATCTGGAGAGTGGCTCCTTATGGCAGCTCTGATTCAATTAAGGATTACAGGGCCCTGTATCTCCTTTTCCTGGCAGTGTGTGCTAAGCGAGTGCAAATGAATTACAGCCCAATTATTTCACCCCTGATCCCTAACGATCCTGGGTGCATCCATGCCCCGAGATCTGGGGGAGAACTTGGGGAGAGAATGAAAAAACACAGCCGTGCTCCGCTTTTGGCATCTGGCCCTGGTTTTTATACATGCAAATCGAGTTTCCTGTCCATGGAACACAACCAAGCAGAACACCACGTCACGAACACGCTGCAGAGAAGGGCGTCCTCACGCCGGTCCTTCTCAGGGATCTGCTCTTCCCGAAGGCACCCAAGGGTGCCTGCAAAGCTTCTGCTCCCCCAAGGATGGTGGGGAATTAGCAGAGCACACCGGGGTGTCCTCCGAGGCGCTTTCCTGGTGCTGCAGCTTCATCTCCACCTGTGTAAAATGCAGGGGCCGTGCGCTGGCCTCTCCCTTCGTGCTCACGTTCCTCCTGTCCCTTCTCCCCGTGTCCCCAACACCGTCTTTGGTGCTGTATCATCACCTCTTATCCACAGGAATTTTGGCACATTCATATGTTTGGCTTTTTTTTTTTTCCCTGCTTCCTGCCTCTGTCTCTCCTTTACTGGCTCATTTTTCTTTAAAAAAAGTGCAATTTATCTGTTTCAGAGATGCCAGTTCTGGTAAAGCCACCGAGGACTGAGGCTCTCCCTCCCTTACCCCCTGTACTTCATTATTTATGACACGTCAGCATCTCCCAGGCTGTCCTCAAGCAACTGGGACCATTCCTCAGAGTTATCAACCCCTGAGGGCTTGAAACTGAAGAGTGAAAGGCCTGAAAAGAGGGAGAGCAAAAGTGTTTCTCTGCCTCTTGGCTTGTCCTGATCTCGTCCTGGATGCCAGCGGCTTTTCCAGTTGTGTGTCCTCTGTTGGCTCATGTGGAGCAGGTCATTTCACAGGGATTTGTCATGGGATCACTGATTCCTGGGGATCCTGGTGTCTCAGTTTTGGATGCTCAGTGCCTGGGGAGCCTCTCTCCCCGTCACACCAGAGAGAACTCGGCCTGGAAGCCGGAGCAGCGGCGCGTCTTTGGCGAGCACTTGGTCAGCATGGAGATCTGGGTGCTGAAGTTGGTGCCGTTGCTGCCCAGGGAAGGGTGGTGGTACTTCATGTCCGAGCCCAGGAACCGCTCCAGGTGCCACCTCCGCCACTTCCTCTTGAGCTCAGCCTGGACCTGGGCACGGGGAAGACAGGAAAGGCAGCACAGGGCATCACTTGGTGGTGTTCTGAGCTGATGATGTGAGCAGCCATGGGCAGCCCACCCACCACGGGGCCAAGAATTACTTTGTAAAGGCCACTCAACTGAGCCTGGCCAGAACTTTTAACCACATAGAAAAAAGGGGACACTTCAGTCAGTAAATTATTAGAGCAGAAATCCCTGAGCTTTGTCAGAAAGGAATTTCTTCTTATTGACACAGTCAAGGTGCCAGACTACTTAACTTCAATGACAACACTTTGTGAGTATAGTTAAGATGCTTTTTTTTTTTCACTGCCCTGTTTTTGGTCCAAATAGAAAGGATTTAACTACAGCTTGTTTGTAAAGCTGTCAATACAGCTGTGCTATTTTTTTTTTTTTTGACAGAAGCTGCTTGTTCCTGCTGAAAGAGTTTACAGAAATAACCTGGTTTATGCTGTCCCAATTCAAATCCTGAACAAACCTGGCCACTGTCCTTGTCCCCTCCTGCAGCCCTCCAACCTTTTAGATAACAGCACGAATTAGATAAAACAGCTGTGTCTGACGGGCTCTGGGATGAGGAACAGCACAGTCCCAGGATGAGAATCCCAGGACTAGAAATGAGGGAAAGGCAAGATCAATGCCTACAAGAAACACGTTCACCTGCTGCTCTGTGCCTAACAAGCCACACCAATGCCTGTGCTGGTTTTGGCAGTGTGTGTGATCCTGGGGAGGATTCCTGGAGGCACTAAGCATGAACAGGGCTTAGAAGAGATTTATCCTGCCCTGCTGAAGGTGGTCCTTTGGGATCAGGGTTTGTGCAAGTTCCCACAGGAGTTCTGCTGATGCTGTCTCGTGAGGAAAGGATGGGATCAGCAAGTCCTGATGTGTTTAATAACTGTTTTTATTAACTGTGCTGAAAACTGTCAGGTAAATGGTTGAATTTTTTTCCTGGAGTGAGTGATTTGATTTGGATGCTTCCCCCCAGATTTGTAACAACAGGATCAGGAACGGGACACGTCTCAATCCACTCTCCACGCACACTCATTTGGTCCTAGCTGCAAACATGACCCAAACAATCCTGGTGGTCTGGTCTTACCTCTCCATTGAGAAAGCAGTACAGAACAGCCACCACGAATCCCTGGGGAAAGGAGAGAACAGGCTTTTAGCACTGCGGACAAGGAGAGAATGTAGATCCATTCAGCTCTCAGTGCAGAGATCACACAATCACAGAATGGTTCAGGTTGGAAAAGACCTCTAAGGTCATCAAGCCCAACCATTCCCCCAGCACAGCCAAGCCCACCCCTAACCCCTGTCCCCAGGTGCCACATCTGCACTTTGTTTGAACACTGCCAGATGCCAGATGTGCAGTGATGATGATGTAGGCAGGCATGTTAATCATTCACCACTGCATGAAACTTGCTGCTCAAAGCCCCATCCACCCTGGCCTTGGACACGTCAATAATGTATAAACTGAACAGGGGTGCTCATTTTTCTTTCTTAAGTCTGAAAAAAACAGAGAGACCAATGCACAGAGGAACGTTTTCTTTTCCTTTCCTAAAATGAGGAGAGAGAATCTCCTTCTGGGATTCCAGAGGGCAAAATAGAAATTTATCTTCCATCCTGGCCAGGCTGGAGTGAGTGGCTTTTCCACAAAGGTACAGGAGCAGTATGGGGCATGTCCAGGAAAAACCAGCTGATTCCCATGTTTGCTGGTTGCCATGTCACACTCATTGTGCTTCTCCCTCCTGACAAACCTGGTGACAGACCTGGTGGCCCAAAGGGTGGCTTACCTGGAACGAGCCAACCACAAGCTCAAAGACCAGCTTCACTTCTGCTTTGAAGTTGTCAGGGAAGAAAGCAAACATGATGTAGTGAATGCCAAAGAGAGGGATCAGCAGCAGAGTGGACTTGGCCAGCCTCCTGTAGGAAAGACAAACATGAGCCACGAGGGGAGAGGGAGGAGGGTAAGATGCTGAGGAATCCTGCAGCTGAGCCCTGTGCAACCCTGAAAATTTATTATTTTCTCCTTGTTCCACAGACTGCAGATAGCTGGTGATTTCAGATGTGGTGGCACCATAAAATGTGACATCTTTATTCCCAGTAGCTCCACTGGAAGTATTTCTCTCTCCCTCCTCTCTTCTTCCCCTCCCAACAGAGATCTCTTTTTCATCTCCACAAGCTAAATCATCATCTAGCAATGTCTTTGTTTGCCTGGGATTTCTGAAAATTACAGCTTCTGGGAGAGAAATGGTATGTTTAGCTTGGAATAATGACAGGCTACTGCACAATGAATGTCTCCAAAGGAGGGGGATGAACAGTATTAGTGCTTAATGGCATCACGCTGGGTAATCAGGGGTCTAATTAGGAAGAGATGATAATGTATTAAATGTAGTCATTATTAAAAAATAGCTGGCAGAAGGAAAATGAAATCGGGTCTGAGGATGCTTGTGGGGGTTTTGTGTCCCTTGATCACTCACATACTGTGGCATCTTCCCCCCTCTCAGAGGCTTCCGGAGGAAATTAAGCTAAGGCTGGGATGTTGGAAATAATAATTCTTCCACCTGCAACCCCTTCACCTCCAAAGCCTCATCAGGCTCAGTCCTCTCAGACCATCTTCATTTATTTGCCACCTGCACAAGCCCACTGGGGAGGCTGATGTGGCAGCTTTGTGCAGAGGATGCTCATCCCTGTGTCTCCCAGAGCTCCCTTCCAGCTTTCCCCAGGCCTGGCCCAAAGGCAGCTCGACATTAAAGCTGTGGCTGGGGGCTGTGGCTCATCCAAGGCAAAACGAGAGCCTGCAGCGAGCTGAGGAACTTTACAGGAATTTGCCTTTCCCACATGCCTCATCCCTGCTCACAGGGATCCAAAATCTGGGTTCTCTTGGATGCCTTGCTCTGCCACAGGACTGTCACCATCTCTGGTGCTCATCCATGTTCCCTGTTCCTCACTGTCAGAAGCAGCTCTGGCCAGTGGGACCCACCCTGGTGTGACCAAGCCCTAATTCCCCCAGCTCCTGACATTTGAGTAAGTCACTCATTTTGCAAGCAGTTCAGTGAATATCAACGATGGCTTTGCAGAGGTCTCTCCTCTCTCCCCAGTCTCCGAGGAACATCAGCCTAGAGGAGAAGAGGTGATGCCACCTTTGGGTACCACGTTCACAGAGATGCTCTTTGCAACCTCCAATGGATTAGAAAATTTTTATCTTATCATTGCAAACAGCATTGGGGCCTTAATTACAGTATTTTCCCTCCTAGCTGGATTGTGGTAATGAAAAGGACAAAAATGACAAACCCTGAGCCCCCTTCTCTGATTTGCACAGCTCCTCACACCAGTCCTTGGCTCCCAACACTGAGCTTAATCAGGTGTTGAGTTTTAGATTTTATTTTGGCACCAAGGCAAGGGCTCTGTGATATTTAAAGGACTCCACCCCACTGCAATCCTGCTAAAGGAAAATACTTTTCCCCAGTCACAGTGTAATTTCTCCCAGGAAGCTCAAGCCTGGCTGTGCAGGAGGCACAGAACTTCTTGGGAGATTGTCTAAAGCTGGTTAAATCTGCTGGAAGCCACGGATTCTCAAAACCCTCATTACTCCCATTCCCAGCACATCCTAGACCTCCCCTCTCTGACAGATACACGTGGTGACAGGTAATGTAGGGAAAACACGTGTCCAGTAACCTGCATGGAACCTGCTCCTGTCCTGAGGAAGGGGCAAGAGTGAACCAACATTTCCATCACTCTCCTTGAAATCATAGTGGGAAAATTACTCAGACAACTATGATGACAATATTGATCCACGGACAGGAACAGAATGGAGAGAGATGAATTTTTCTCAAGTTCTCTGTTGCAGAAGACAAATTCTATTTGCCTGAAATATTGCTGTCCCATTCTTGCACGTCCCTGTCATTTCCAGAAAACTGGGGAGACTCATTTTCAGTGTTTCCAGTACATGAAAGCCCAGTTCCCTGTGTGCAGCATTAATGAGGGAGCCAGCAGCACACCTGAACTTCCAGCCTGCAGCTGAACTCAAACCTTTTGGAACTGAACAACGCTGTCAGCCTGTCAGCAGGTTGTGTTTGTGGAAAATAAGCAATATAAAATACACATGAGAAGCAGGGAGAAATGCAAGTGAGATGCCCAGGATGCTGTTAGTTTAAAACAGATTTGTCTAAGATTTGGCAGGCGGAACCCACACAGAACCACAGAGTCGTCTGGGTTGGGAGAGACCTCCAAGACCATCGAGTCCAAGCTGTGCCTGATCCCTACCTTGTCACCAGCCCAGAGCACTGAGTGCCACATCCAGGAATTCCATGGACACCTCCAGGGATGGGGACTCCAAACCTCCCTGGGAAGCCCCTTCCAATGCTTCACAACCCTTTTAGTAAAGAAATTCCACCCGATGTCCAACCTGAACCTCTCCGGTCACAACTTGAGGCCATTTCCTCTCATCCTGTCACTCGTTGCCTGGGAGCAGAGCCTGACCCCCACCTGGTTCCAGCCTCCTTTCAGGGAGTTGTGGAGAGCAATAGAGTCACCCTGAGCCTCCTCTTCTCCAGGCTAAACACCCCCAGCTCCCTCCATGTTTCAGCAGCAGCAGTTTTTTGCTGAGAACTGTTGGGTCCTGCTGGCAAACCCCAGGCTCTGGACCCCAGAAGTCTCCACAGATTGCTGCCTAAAAGTAAAAATCTTAGGACCACACTGCGAACTCACCTTGGTGGGATTCAGCCTTCAGTTTCAGGCAATTAATATCTGTTTCCATAGGAAAGTGTGGTGTCTTGTACCTACTGCAGTCAACACAGTCAACAGAGACTTCCAGCCGCCCCAGGGAATGTGGCTGGTGGCCAGGTGCCACTGTACAAGGGGACAAATCTCCCACAGGTCCTGTGTCCTCTGTGCCAGGTCCAAGCAAGTATTGGAAGTCTCCTAAAGCACCTCATATGGCTTGGAACCCTAAAACTTCAAGGTCAGTTTGGAAGGAGCTCTGAGCAACCTGGGACAGTGGAAGGTGACTCTGCCCACGGGAGGGGGCTGGAACCGGATGAGCTTTAAGGTCCCTCCCAACCCAAAACCTTGTGGGATTCTGTGATTCTGTGAAGTGAGCAACTGATTCCTCCCCTAATGGAACTGAGCTGTCTTTCCAGGTGGTGAAGGAAGGTGAGGAGCTGTAGATGTGAGGATCAGTTCAGAACCTTCAGCAGAACCCCCCGTTGGGCAGGTCAGTGAGAGGAACTCTGTGTTTTACCAACTGCTGCACTACTTTTGTTTACGAGGCAAAAAGAGCTTTCCTGGAAGCTCTCACCTCACTGGAAAATGTGTCCTGAACCCAAAACCCAGCATGACCTCCGAGATAATCTGGGCATAACTCTTCTGATGCACACTGGCAGCGCTTTTGCTGAGGTGAACAGGAGCCAGCAGTGCCAGGACGGTGCTTGGTACTAGAACATATCTAAATATGCTGATTTAATCTATGCACCTGCTGCAAGCCTGGGGTGCAAAGATAAAATTCCCAGATGGAAATCCAGAAGGGGAGGTGATAGAAAGCACAGGGTCTGGTAATGTTGGTGTGTTGTGATGACAGAAAAAGAGGCAATTGGCTTTGGCTGCTGCCAGGAAAATTAAGGTCAAAAGCTGGCATTTCCTTTCATAGATCTGAGAATCTCTCGAGGCAGATGAAATGAATAATTCACCATCACTAGAGAGAAAGGCTCAGTGCTGTGGCTAGGCAGGATTTAAGGAACATATTGTTATTGTTTTCCACCCTGCAGAAGATGAACTGAGCTCAGATTTTTCAGGATACCCAAAAGCGCAGCTCCCTCCGAAGACGAAGATTTATGAACAGTGACCATGCAGACACTGGACTTTTTGCATTTAATTCTGTTCTAGGAAACATTTAATAACTATCCAGGATAGCTGAAAAGCAGAGCCAGAACAGTGGGAAGAGTCAAAAATAATCTGTTCTGGACTTTTATTTTATTTGCATTGAAGCCAGAATAAATCCTTGCAGATAGACATTTCTTTCACTCTTAAAATACTGCAGCTGAGACCAGCCTTGGCCACTGAGAGAGATGTTGATCTCTCTTGCATGTTGTTCATTATATAAAGCCCCATTAAGGTCAACCTCATATCCCTGGAATAAAAGCATTAAGTCAAGCAAAACTTCTGAGACAGTGATCCTTCTCAACAAGGAAAAGAAATGTATTGAATTAATCCAAACTAGTTTAGAGATCTCCTTTAGGATAAGGAAAACTTGTCATAGATTCTATTGAATGTGCTAATTTTCTAGATCTCTTCTTCTTTAAAATGGAGGGTTAGGAAAGAAAAGGCCCATACACTGTGGATGGCAACTTTTTGTTTTCCATCAGGGTCCTTCTGCCTTCAGGACCCAGTAAATATTAAATATTCAAAGATAAAAGTATATTTTGCTTCATGATCATTATCATTAGTCTCATTTCTTCATCGTTAATCCCAGGGGAAATCCTTCTCACCTGCCACAAACTGACATAAAACCTGCCCAGCTGTTCTAGCAAATGCTCCATTTCCTAAATTCTAACCTGCTTTAAGCAATTAAAATTAACTGATGCTGCTCAGTGCAGACAGACACAATCATGAACTAAGACGCAATAACGAACTATCAACAGCCAAGCAGGTTTCCCAAAAAACCACAGGACAGGGTTGGAAAAGTCTGGGACTTACGAGTATTGGCTGGTTTCATTGTGCCCAACATCTGGGGAATGCAGCTTCTGGACCAAGATACGGATGATGCAGATGAAGAGGATGAAGTTCACCTGTCGGGATGGGAAGAGAGGGGTAAACCATCAGTATTTTTCCTCCAGGAAGAAGAGCCCATCACTAGAGGGCAGTTCCTTTTCACTGGAATGCTTTTGCCATGGAACGAGCTGCAGTTTAACGAGCCATGAGCAGAGAGCCCCGCTCGGGGGGAGCACACAGAAAACCGACACAGGATGGCATCTTGGGCCTGACATCAGCCTGCTTGGGACTTCGTGTCATACATCCCAAGTATGATGATGTCAAGCCCATAGAGCACAGCTCCGCATGACGTCCTGCTGCGCGCGGGAGTGCCGACGGCGGGGCGGGGAAAGAGCCTTGGGGCCCGGCGGGGAGGCAGAGGCAAAGTTGTAGGACATCCCAGGACATGGGACCGGCTGCTGAGCGTGGCAAACGCTGAGGTGCTGAGCCAGGGAAACCAAAACATGAAGCAGAATCCACTCCAGCGGGCCTCTACTCAATCCTACTGGCCATGTCCTGTCTGGAGACCTTGTGCAGCAAGGGATAGACCTCGCCAAGGCAGTGGGAAACATTCCCTCCTGGGATGTTAGAGCAGAGCAGTCTGGCTGATACCCGGATCTTAGGTGGTTCTTTTCACCCCCAAAATCTCTCAGTGCTCCACCAAAGTACTCAAGCAATGTGAACCTTATTTAATAGCAGAGGTGTAGAGCTGGGAATGGGAATGTCTTGATGGCATGAATTGAATGCAAATTACTTCTTTCAAGGTCCTAGCCATTGAGTCACCCTGTTACTCATGCAACACAGGCAGCAGAAAAGCAGTGACGGATTTCTGGGGACTTAGTTCAGTTTTAGTTTGGCACATAACCCCTTTCTTTATCCTTTCATGGTCAGTGAATACACAAACGATTCTGATTTTTAGAGGCTCAGCGGCTGGAAGGGATTGTGTTAAACCAGCCAGTCTGATTCCCTGCAAAAATAGATTTAAGATTTCTTCCAGCAATTCCTACATTTATCTCAACAAAAGGTGAATAAAACAGACTGAAGCCCATCTCTCAAACAGACACTCCTTTTTCAAAGCGTATGAGTGATTGGATATTAATTGCATGTCTTGATTGTGATGCACTGCTTAATCACTTTTTACCTATCCTGAGCCATTCATCATAGTTTCTGTTTGTACTTACTTCCTCATGAAAACGCTTTTTGTGTCTGATTTGGTGGCAAGTGAAATTTATTAGTTCAAACCAGTATTATCTAGATCAATTACACTGATGAGCATTGATAACACACAAGCTGCTGCAAGGAAGGCAAGAATGGAGCAATTAAATACTGACTGCGTTGGCTTGGAGTGGTCAAGAGCAAACACAGAGTGGAGTGTGACATACGGGCTTGGTATAACCTTGGCATTCCATGGTAGAAGATACAGGAATCAGGATATTGGAGAGGTTGTTCAGATTATTTTGTCAACCCAGAGTATAATCGAAGGTACTCGATGTGTCCCAGTGCTTAACACCTTGTATATAAGATATATCTCGTGTATCTTAAAGATCTCATAGATCTTGTATATGAATTTCTTCCTCACACTGAGAGATCAGCTGTATTCCCACTGATTTGGAGGAAATGCTGCCTTACCCCCTGGAGAAACCTGCTGTTCATCAGCCAGTGGCTATCATGCCCTTCCTTTAGGACAGATTTATAGGTTATCTACTGAAGGGAAATCAGGAACTGCCAGGTAAATTCTGTCAGGCAATGAGGAAAAGATTTATTGGCCAAAAGAAAATACAGACTTATTGATCCGAGGAGAATAATAGGGTGTATTTTTTGACTGAAAGCTTATCTCAGGAAAGGGAAAATGCTATCTATAGCTTTCTAGGATGACATAAATATTTGGAGATGTGTCACCTAAGTACTGTATTTCTTTTCTGAGAGGTAAACAGAGCAAGATGTCATTATTGAAACTTTCAGTTTGGAATCCCTGCATGACAAATGCTACAGAAAAAAAAAAAGTCTTCTTGTAAAGGTCATAATGTACATGGAATAAGAAGAATGTCTAAGGAAAGATTTCTGTTTAAAAGAGATATATTTGATTTGATTTCTGTTGCTTTTTTTTTTTTTTGCTTCCCTTCCCACATCCTTTCCTTCATTTAAAAAAACTCAAAGCTAAGTTTGACTCCAGTTCATTTGATTTTAAGGTTTGGATCCATGCCCAGGACAGCAATGTTCAACAAGGATGGAAGGACCCAGAGTTCCTCAGAAGTGTCCTGGTTTCTGTGGCCAGGATTGATCATATCCAGAGAATTAAAATCAAACGCTTCTGTTGATTTTTCTGGAAATCGGCCAAGCTCCTCTAGAATTTACACTAAAAATGCACAGCTGGAATGCAACTCTGTACTGGATGCAAGAGGCAAATTCCTGAGGGAATTAATCTACTCCCTTTTTATCTAAGTGGAAGTTGGTGGTAGACTCATCTCATGCTACTTTGTAGTATTGACATCTGCAACTGGACAAGTCCTCCTGGCCAGCTCAGAGAAACAAAACCACTCCTAGCACAGGTCATCGGATGGAATTCAGGCATCCACTGATTCCTTAGGCAAAAGGAGCCTTTCCTGGATCTCTCAGGAACATTCCTCAGCCTCATCTGGCTGCACACTCCCATGGCCACTCCATGGAGATGGAGGTGGTCAAAGCTGCATCAAAGGGAGCTCCACCTTGGTGGCCTGGTCACTCTGACTCCCCTGGTCAATGCCACAGGTGAAGGTGTTTATCTGGAGGAGGAACTTCCTCATCCTAAGGCAGGTGTTCAATGTACAGTGGGATTTTACCTGGCAGTGCATTTTCCATGGACATTTACAGGACACTTCTCAACACCCCTTCATCCCTCCCCACTTAGGACTAAAGATGGCTTTGCAGCCAGCAGAATGTGCTGATACTTTACCAAAATAGACACCAAAATAGGAGTTTTAATGATCCACCAGAATGGGGATTCCACTATTTCCTCCCAGCACCTAAAAAGAAACAAAGCCAGACTTAAAACATCAAGCACGGCAAGCAGGCAGGTCTGTAACCTTCTCAGCTTTTTCTCTAAAAGCTGGATTTTGCTAGGCTGGGTTGTGTGAAGAGGACTAAACCTTGTGTGTATGGACTGGGAATGGCCAAACCTTGCTTTTCAGTGGCTGTGAGCACTGGTAGGTACTGGATATCCCAGACTTTATGCCAAGGTTTTCCCCTTGGCCATGGAATGAGCTGGAGGATGTTAGGCAGGGTGAATGTGGGGGAGGTGGTGATTTCCTTAATTTCTCCTACACTGAGCTCTGCTGCAGGGAAATTCTATCAAAACCATGAAAATCAATCAAAATCTATGAAAAGATTCATCAGGGCTCCAGTGCTCTCCACCATCCTGGGTGGAGGGGGTTTGATAAGCACAGAGCAATTGGCACCATCAGAAAAATAAAACCAACCCATGGTGTCCTTCTGAAAAAGATGACAGACAGTGGTGGGATTGGTCCCACTAAATCCAGCGAGCTGCACCTGAGCTATGGATCGAGTTAGAAAAGTCCACAGGGTCCAGGGTGGGATTTATGTCCTCCTGAAGCCAGAGCTGTCTGCACACACCACCACTCTCCTGGGACTGCATTTGGAAGCCAGTGAGGAAATGAGGGGAAAGGACTGATGTGGAAATGACTGATGCTGCTCAGGACGCATTTGTCTGCACAGTCAGGTGATGGAAGGGGCATTTTTAGGAAAGCATTCATGGAAATGGGGCTGCTTTCATGTTAGGAATAGATTAGTGGAGCCTGCTGTAGACAATTTCACACGGATTCAGCTCCTCTAATTCCAAATGTTGGCAGTGCAGGCAGTAGGAGATGAAGAGAGGCACTTTTAGGGCGCAGTTCCTGATTCCTATCTTAAGCACCAACTTTAGGATGATAAAAGTTGCACTCCGTGGACTGCACTGACTAAATCTGCACTAACTCCAAAGGGAGATGGAGCAAATTGCTCACATACAGATGCTTCCAGTTAGGTGTATGATGCCCTTTCATTTAGAATTAAAGTGGCCCTCATTATGTCGAGTGCACTTCATTTCTGAAATAATTTGAGACAGTCTGAATGAAGGTCACTTTCATTTGGAGTTAGAATGTTTAAATAGAGGCTTAGTGTTGTTTAACCAATCTTCCATAATTAGGGTTTATTTAATCTGGATTAATTTCCTGCTATTTTTTCTCTGCAGGTAATGAAAAAAAAAAATTGATGTCAGGTATTAATGTATTCTGTAAATTCAGGCTCTGTTTTACTCAGCACAAAAATGTAGGGCTTTAAAGCCCTCAGAAAATGCAAAGAAGTCTTTGTATTTTTATTAAGAATTGTTGGAGCCGAGTGGGAATATATAGTGAGAAAAAGTGGTGCCCAGAATGGTTAAATCCTCCTGTCTCTGGCTCATTGTCAAGGCTATTTATTAACAGAGTGAATAAGGTCAGTTTTATGCAGATAGAGTGACACCATAAAGGAAGTGAGTAGCCCTCAGGAAATGTGCTGGCGTGACTATAAATCAAAAATGCAATGAGAAATCCGAACTGCTTCTCGTACCGAAAAAAGGGCAACTCAGGACACGTTTGGAGGGGAAGAACGCATGGGAGAAAATGGAGTTAACTCCAGGATGCAAATGCAAGAAGTGAGGGAATGCACACTGAGGGGAGAGTAAACACTCGATTCTGCATCTCTCTGGGGTGTTTTCTTATAAAACCCTTTCCAATTACTGGAGTTTGACCGCTTGAATAAAAGCAAGAATGAGGATTTCAGGATCAAATCCTCTTTACTTGCACATATCCTTGGATAACTCTGGTATCTGCCTCATTTTCTTAGCTGCATTCTGTCTGCTTCTTATACAAAATATCAAAGGCTGCTGCTAGGTTAAAAAGAATGAAGAATAGAGCCTAAAATCTGCTTGAGAAAAAAAAAACCAACAGAATTTTTAGCCTTTTTCTGTGGGAGAGAATTGGGTGTGTTTATAAATTCCTTGCTGCGTGAGCATGTTTCGTGTCAATTCTGCAGGGTGCAAAGCTCTGCTCTGAGCACGGGGCCAAATGCAACCATCAAGGTCTGCTCACAAATTCCCTGCAAATATCCTGACCAAGGCATTGGGAAGAAAAAGGGAGAGTGTCACTGGCCTAAAGTGACATTTCAGGGAGACCTTGGGACGTTTCCTGGTTCCTGGTGGCAGGGGAGAGGTTCCATTGCTGCTGGGTTGTTCCTAAGGCTGCAGGGCTTTCCTCGGCCATAAAGGCAAGCAGAATTACAAAGGAAAGATAATTGAGGGCACAGGCTTACCCAACATCGAAAAAGTAAATCCTGACAATAGTCCAGGCAGTGATGAAAACAGAGGGGGCACCTGAGGAGAGAAGAGACGGTGTTGCTGTCAGAAATCATGATCAAATGGTTGTCTGATTTCATTACCAGATTATTTAAACTCTGCCTAATTTCTTAGGGCTGTTCTCCCTTGCTCTCCATCTCTCCTGAGTGGCTGAGGGGATGCCTTCCCTCAGGAGTGGGAAAATGCTTCGTATTTTCAACACAAACAGGTGACATTGCCTTTCCCTCCCTCTGGCCATGCAAGATCAGCTCCCTGTAGCTGCTCCCAGCACGTTGATCTTCCTGCTGCCGTGCCTGGAAGCAACTTCCAGTGGTGAAGTGCAAGGAATAGGGATCACTTGAGACTCCTACAGTGTGGACCCCTGTACCTGAGGAGGTCACCACAGGCTCTCTTTAGCATCAAGGGCAAGAATTATGTTCTTCTCACACAAAGGTCATCCAGCCACATTAAATGTTTGATTTAGGACAATAAATATGAAATATCCCTGGGCTCTTTTGCCCCCTAAGGGAGCCTGGAGCGCCAAGTTCACACACAGCTGTCTGTAGCTGGCCAGGTGAAGGTGCCTCTGCTCCTCGCTCCATGATCTGCCAGACTAAGGTGGTCTTGTTCCATCCTTGTGCTGGCTCTTTTCTCTCTCTCTTGTCTTTGACTGGATTTAGGTTGGAAACACTCCAGGAAGGACACGTCTCTTCGCTCTGTGTTACTCACAGATTGTCTATACTTTATTACAAGTCATTTCCAAGTGCAATCGTACTAAAGTCAGTAAGAACTGTAATTAGTGCATCCAAATTATTAATTCAGGCATAATCCATTCCAGATCCATCCTTGATGCCCTTGCAAATGATGGATGACCGAAAGCCCAAAAGTTCCCACAAGCACCTGCCTTGCTCTGGAATTGCCCTTCTGCACCCAAGCAACCTCAGGACACATTAGGAGTGCAAGAAACTTCCTTTGATTTAAATCGTCACCTTCACGTGTTTTTCTTTAAAACCTGCCAGCTCTCCAGTGCTGAAATGAAGAATATCTGGAGCACAAGGTGAGTTTAACGAAGGCCTGACCTGATTAACTGAAACAAGACCTGCTCCCATCATCCCTCCTTCTGCCCAGAGCACGGAGAATCATCTCTCCTTCGTGGTGTGAACCTGAGCGTAGCTCCTGTCACTTTTGATGGAACTGACTCCATGGGTAACTGATCAAATCCCAAGTCCAGCTGGATCCCTGGTCACGGCACAATTTTATTTTATCTTTTCTTCTCAAGATTCTTCCCCACTCTAATTATTTCTCAGTTTCAGCTATCAAAAGCAGGCAGTAGAAAATTATTTTCTTACTTAAATATAAATCTTCAACTAAATGGCATTAAAGGGGGAAAAAGATCTCTGTTTCCATTTTGGAGAAATAAAAGAAGTTGATCTGGTAGGATTAATTTGCATAAGTCAGCAATTCAGTTATGAGATAGTTTGTGAAGAGCTTAATTCTTTCTTCCTTGCCATTTCTCTTATTTTATTTTGTTCTGCACATTTTATTTTATTTTATTTTATTTCATTTCATTTCGTTTCATTTTATTTTATTTTATTTTATTTTATTTTATTTTATTTTATTTTATTTTATTTTATCTTATTTTATTTTTTTTATTTTATTTTATTTTAATGATTTTGTTTCTATTTTATTTGATGTGTTTGAGACCAGATTTGTGTTAAAGCTGGAGGAATCAGCGCAGTGAGCAGAAGGTTATCAGCATTAGCACACAGGTGAGGGGATCTCAGGGCAGCTGGCTGGCCTGAATTCAGTGTCTGGTTCAGTCCAGGGGTTCTGCTTTGCTGGGATTTAAGGTCAATGCATGATATCAACTTTGGGATCCCCGTCAGGATCAAAGAATTCCTTCCCGATATCTAATCTAACCCTGTCCTCTTTCAGTTTGAAGCCATTCCCTGTGTCCTGTCCCTCCATCCCTTGTCCCCAGTCCCTCTCCAGCTCTCCTGGAGCCCCTTTAGGCCCTGCAAGGGGCTCTGAGCTCTCCCTGGAGCCTTCTCTTCTCCAGGTGAGCACCCCCAGCTCTCCCAGCCTGGCTCCAGAGCCGAGGGGCTTCAGCCCTGGGAGCAGCTCCAGGGCCTCCTCTGGGGTTCCTCCAACAGCTCCACATCCTTCTGATTTTGGGGACCCCAGAGCTGGATGAGTCTCTGCAGGTGGGGTCTCAGATGAGGAGAGCAGAGGGACAGAATCACCTCCCTCACCCTGCTGGTCACGTTTCTTTTGATGCAGCCCGGGACACAGTTGGTTTTTTGGGCACGTTTTGGGTGGCCTCATGCCCAACCTCTTATCCACCAGCAGCCCTCAAATCCTTCTCAGGACTTAGGGGGGCTGGGTGCTGTCTACAACATCTCTGCCCCATCTGAGTCCCCAGGTATCTGAGCTAAATTCCTGCTAAAAATGCCACTCAGGATCCCCTCCTGGCATCCATCGGGGAGGAGATGCGTACCCCAGCCGATTAGGATGTACCACCAGAAGTACTTCCTCTCCGAGAAGAAGGAGATGACCAGCAGGGTGTGAAGGTACAACCCCTCCACCAGCAGCCAGAAGAAGTTGGCCATGACACAGTACTGGAAGAAAACCATCATGGCCTTGCAGCCGACCTGGAAGAGAAGAAATGAACAGTGGTGAACTGCAGGAAAGACACCAAATTACCAGGAAACCTTGCTCTGGGTGTATCTTTGCAATTGGTTTGTGCAGCACCTGAACTCCTTATGGAATCAATTCTATGGTGAAAAGCCAAGTCTTAAAAAAGTTCCTCCTCTTTAGGAAAAGAAGGACTGGGATATGATTTTTAAAATAAAGGATAGGCAGGAGAAGCAGGGTAAGCACACAAAAGCACGCACAGCTTTTATTGCACTGGAAGAGGAGAGATTTGAAAAGGGAAGGTGAATTGTTTACCTTCAGGGAATGAATAATTAAACACAGCAACTTGCTGTGTGGAGATTTCACTGCAGCACAGGTAATGGGAACAGTTCCCCTAGCAAAGAAATAAATAAAAAATGGAAATTTCTGACGCTTGGCACCCACTGCATCATGACACATCCTCGAGATGCCCTGTTGCCTTCAGTGAGTTTGCCTGGCTGATACCTTGCATGTTCTGGTGCAAGTGTTTGCTCTCACTCCCTGGTTAGTGGCCCTTCCCTGGTGTCCTGCACGTGTAGAACATTGAATTTAGAGTGATAATTTGCACCAGTGACAAGACCCCATTTCCCTCCATATTCCTGCTGAAAACAGTTGCTCTGAAACACTGGTTAAAAGGAGAAGCGTGGAAAGTGTTTTTTCAATGCCACATGTTTTGGGAGTGCCTTTCCCCACCCTCAGCCCTCCCCTAAACGCATCAGTGTGTGACACTGGGGATGCTCATGGACTCCTGACAAACGACTTCCGTGCACAACAGCTCCCTCCTGTGAGGCAGAGCATAAACACGGACCCGCTGAGGGGTGGGGATGGGGGAAGGTGGAGGCAGAGCAGGCAGTGAACTCCCTTCTGTTATATATATATATGTTTAATTCGTGCCTATAAAGTTTATACCTGTCTAAGACTGAAATACATGTATGAAATATGTCTGTTTAAAATCCAAACCATGGTGAAACCACATTCACTGGGGAGCAGATTCCCATAAGAATGTGGAATTTTCTCTCAACTAAAAGATTTCTGAGAAGGACATTATCATAACTGTAAACTGGCTGAGCAGGAGATAGGCCATCTCAGGAGGAGCCACCCGACCATTCTCACCACGGTAAGATATCTACAACATATCAGGACCATCAATCTGTTCCTGGGAGGAGACAAGAGTTCATCAAGACCTCATCTCCTCATCAGAAGGACATTGTTCTTTGCTGGAATAACTAAAAGAACCAAATGGAATATCTTTAGACTCTGGACTCTGAATACAGAGTTGCCTCCAGCGAAATAAACTGTATAAAAACTCACCACTCCGAGACCTCGGGGTGAACAGAGCTTCTCTGACACCCTGTCAGGCTGTCTGTCACCCAGCTGCCGATACCCGGGCTCGGAGCTGTTTCCCTGCATTGTGGCTTTTTTTATCCAAAAACTCTGCCAAATTTTCTTTAAATAAAATTGTTCCATTTTTATTATAGACATCAGCTCATTTCATTTATAACACTTCCAACTCAGAATATTCTGTGTGTGGCTTCAGGGACTGCCAGGGAGGGAAGGTGGCACAGGACTGAGCTGGCAAAGGCTGGGGATGCAGCAGCCTCATCCTGATGGCATCACCACACATTTGGTCTCTCTGTGATTTTGTGTGCACGTGGCTCTGTGGCATTGCCACTCCTCCTTCCTTTTCCCCCCAAAAGCCTGAGTGCCTGCTTGGTGTGTCTGCAGCCAGCTGGGATCTGTGTGTGTGTCCTCAGCCCTACTGGGGCTACTGAGTTCCTTTATGGTTTCACTCTGTCTGTGTTTGGCCCTAATTCAGCAGCTCCCAGGTTTAAGGGGGAAGATTTCATGCATCTCAACCACCTGCCTGTAAAACAAAGAATTCCTTTGGGGGTTGTACATCAGGGGATCACTTCTGAATGGCTGCACTGAACTTAGGGCAGAGGCAGGAGGCTGGAGCACAGCACAAGGGGCTGCAAGGCTTCACAGGACAAGGGAAGGCTGCTCACAAACGGGGCACGTGATTCCTGCCCAGCAGAGACTCTCAGGAAGGGATTTCCAGCCTGACTTTGCAGAGCTATTGCTGTACAGAGAGAAAGCTGTGCTGAACCCAGGCTGTGCCAGCAGAAACTGCAGATCCAAATCCATCCCCTCTTCTCCCAGTACTGGCAAACATTGCTTTTGTGGCAGTCCCTGGCCCTAATTCCTCCCTTAAGGTGGTGGTGGCTTGTCACAAAGCTGAGGTGGGTCAGGTTAGCAGTTGGATCCGATAATTTCTGAGGTCTTTCCAACCTGAATGATTCTATGGTTTTATTGCTCCATGCACATGGGCAGCAGCTGGGATTTGGCGATTTCTTCTCTGAGGGACCTGTAGCAGATCAATTCTTTTCTCCCTGCTGAGGGATATTTGCCTATTTGAGCATTTCTCCACCCCAGGAATTTTTGGTTTTACCTGGAGAAAGGACATTTTTGTGCACCATTTTGAGCACATGGCAGTAATGTCTTGAAGCCAGGGATCCCCCATGGCACGGGGATGTTCTGCACTGGAACAGAGTTGGATGCACTGTCCTGTCCTTAAAATTAAATAATGACATTTTCCCACTGCCTGGGCTTACTACTATGGCCTAAGTGGGTAAGTTTAAATCAGCTATTTCTATGAGAGGTGCAGTTTGATTGTTGAGGATTCCACTGAATCCTCTTTGACAGCCAGCTCAGCAGCACATTTGGAAAACAGCCCTTCCTGCCTTTCGTGATTTTCTTATTCCATGCAGGAGTTGGTAATGGGTCTCCACCTTCCTGATTGATTAAATTCAGCCTCAGAGTGGCTGTTACAATGCTGGGGAATAGAATCCTCATTTCTGTAAGATATCTTACCCTTTAGATGACAGACACTGGGCAGAGATGAGCCACTGCATCTCTAGAATTTACTTTTTTTCGTAAAGAGCAGACCTCATGATGTGTCACTGTTCAAAGACTAACACGGGCTATTTTTAGGACAGACATTTTCAACAGGAAAAGCTGAATTACATCAGTGCTTTTTCTACTCTCTCTTCTTCCACAGGCTCATTTACAGCTTATTTCCTTGTCTTTCCTCAATGATCTTGCCCTGCTCATGTCCACGTGAGACGTGGCGTGAGATGGTTTTTCCCTTGACTTTGTGGATGGCACATCTGCCCAAGTGGCTCCTCTCTTTGGAGCTGCATCAGAACATTGGCCTTTTGCTTTTCCCACAAGGATCCCCTCCCTTTCCACATGTGCTTCCAATGGCTGAACACTGGGAAGGACTCTGCCTCCAGCCAACGAGGCATTGGACTCTTGACCCCTCTTGTTGACAAACTCTTTGACCCCAAGACATTTGTGCTTCTCTTCAAATTCCTCGTAGTCAATAAGAAAATTTCATCTTGGTTATTGGAGAAGTCTGCTTGAGGATGGGGCATTCCTTAGACCTGCTCAAGGGCTTTCAAGAGAAAGAGGCAAAGAGAAGGGACACAGGGGTGGGAACAAGAAGGCGGAGAAACAACCCTGCCAGCCTTTTTCCTTGTGTCCAGTAGCAGTTTGTACTTTCAAGCAATGTTAGCCCTGAGAAAAACGTCTTTCCCTTCATTTTTAGGTGGGTCAGCTGGTCACTACATCAATTTTATAACCCACCTATAAAAATGCTGGAGGCAGTAATTAGCTGAGAGCTGAGCTGCACTAAATATACATTTATCATTCTCCTCAGTGGCAATAACTCTGCTCATTCATAACGCCTAAAGGTTGGCAGTCTGGACCAGATGATGAATTTCTTGAGCTCAATGTGAGCAGCTTAGTTGGATAGGAATTGGTCTGAGTTTTTGAGGTTCACGCACACCCAACACACATCCACGATTTATTCCTGTGAATGGAATAAAACTCTACAAAAAAAGTCAATCAGCTCCACAGAAATGCCAACACAAGTCTCCCTTGCCATCTTTAGAAAGGATATGGGGTGTTACAGGTTTAGAACTTGGGTTCAGGAAGGATTTAGACCAAAGAAGTACAGAGGGGCCCTTGAGTGATTGATATCCCACCTGTCACAGCTGGACTGGGAATACTGGAGTCTCACTGCCCCGGTCACAAGAATCCCCATCCCAAGGCCTGGCCTATCCCTCCCCCTGTATAGAATCATGGAATAGTTTGAGTTGGAAGGGACCTTTTAAAGGTCCTACCCGTGTATGACCTGTCCCGTGCATGGACACACCCCCTGTGCAGACCCCGTGTTCCTCCCTCGTACCCATAAATTCTGTGGTGTCCTCTGGGGTGGAAGGTTTGGGGCAGGGCACCAAGACATACTTAAGTCAGCTTAAGGACATGTTTAAGACATCCCGTGCAATCCTGGGCAGTGGTGCAGCTCCTGGCATTATTAATGAAGTTGGGACAGTGCCTCCAGCAAAAACATGGGCTCAGATTTGCCTCAACCAACCAGTCAGGCAACCTGGAGACCTCAAAATCCCCTTTAAGGTGGTGCTGTTACCTGGGCTACCACCAGCACTGCAGCAGGAAGAGATTTACACCGAGATTCCTGCAGGTCTCTTCCACAGAAGACTGATGGAAACTCATTTTCCCAGTGACAGATTTATCCAGCACTTTTGTTTTATGTTGCCCAGAAGACATGAGCTGTGGGAGGGGCTGCTGAGTGCCCACAGCAAGAGCTGATCTTCTGCCAAGCCTGGTCTTCCTCAATCTTATTTAAAAGCTTTTCGTAGATCCCACTCACGACCTGGAAGATGGGATAGCACTGGGCAGGCATCCTCTGCTTTGGAGATGCTGAAATTAAGGACTTCCAGCACAGGGACTGCCCCAACCCTACATCTCCATAACTATAGTTCCACTTTAGACACTCATAATCATAATTAAACTCAGGAATCCATCAATTTTAAGCCATTCCCACCCCATCCCTTCTGTTGAGACATCCACTTTAACCAAAGTGTAATGAAATCTGTAATGATGATGCAATAACCGAATAATTGCTCTGCTTGTAAGGTTACACAACATAATTAATCTCAGTATCATGGCACTGAAATTCACATAGGTATCAAATTCCCAATAATTTTATAATCTAACTGCTCTGGCCATGGCTAAACACAGCCTGTTAATTTCAGTGCATGTGGCATGGAGATGTCAGAATGGACTCGGTTTCTAAACACGTGTTTTCAATTTTCATGGGGTATTTCTCTCTGCTTTTAACTTAACTTTTATTTCACAGAATCACAGCATCATTTGGTTTGGAAAAGACTTCTGTTGTCGTTGAGTCCAACTGTAAATCCAGCACTGTCAAGGCCACCACTAAACCACATCCCCAAGTGCCACATCTGCATCTCTTTTAAATCCCTCCAGGGATGGGGACTCCACCACCTCTCTGGGCAGCCTGTTCCAATGCTTGAGAAACCTTTTGGAGAAGAACTTTTTTCCTAATGTCCAATCTAAACCTTTTCTGGTGCAACTTGAGGCCATTTCCCCTTGTCCTGTCCCTGTTCCCTGGGAGCAGAGCCCGACCCCCCCGGCTGCCCCCTCCTGTCAGGGAGTTGTGCAGAGCCACAAGGTCCCCCCTGAGCCTCCTTTTCTCCAGGCTGAGCCCCTTTCCCAGCTCCCTCAGCTGCTCCTGGTGCTCCAGCCCCTTCCCCAGCTCCGTTCCCTTCCCTGGACATGCTCCAGCCCCTCAATGTCCTTCTTGTCCTCTCAAGTAGAGATTTTTATTGTCCTGAGCAACCTTTCACCCTACACAAGCCAAGGGCAAAGCCCCTGCTGACTTCAAGTTTCATGCTGGAGGCTGAATTTGTAGAAATTGGGCATGATAGCAATGGACGTTGTTGGCAGAAATAGAAGAGTTCCCTAGTGGGTGACTCTGTTCCTCCCAAAATGAGCTCTTGGGTCAAACCAATTTGCTGAGCCAGGAAAAAAAGAAAAGAAAGAAGAAAAGATAGTAGGAAGGAAAAGAAGAAAAATATAATTTTAAAAAGGAAAAGAAAAAAAGAAAAAAGAAGAAAAGAAGAAAATAGAGAGAGAAAAAAAGAAAAAGAGAAAGGAAAAGAGAAAGAGAAAGAAAAAAGAGAAAAAAAGAAAAAGAAAAAGAAAAAGAAAAAGAAAAAGAAAAAGAAAAAGAAAAAGAAAAAGAAAAAGAAAAAGAAAAAGAAAAAGAAAAAGAAAAAGAAGAAAAAGAAAAAGAAAAAGAAAAAGAAAGAGAAAGAGAAAAAGAAGAAAAAGAAAAAGAAAAAGAAAAGAAAAAGAAAAAGAAAAAGAAAAAGAAAAAGAAAAAGAAAAAGAAAAAGAAAAAGAAAAAGAAAAAGAGCTACCTTAGGCTTAGCACACTCAACCTTTTCTGTAACAACAGCAAAAAAGCAAATTAAAAACAAACAAGCCAGACTGCCTGGCAAAAAGCCATGACTTTCCTTTCTTCCCTCAGTTTAATTGCAGTTGCACACCAGATTCAAACAGGTGGGCAATAAAATAGCCCCACAAAGTTTAGGTGCTGTCATGAAAGGGAATTGTCTTCAAATACTCAAACGAGAAAACTCCTCCTAAATCAATTGGGTGCCTTTGACTCCTTCCCTCCTTCCCTCCCTCCCTATCGTGGAGTGTGACAAGCAGGAAATTTCAAACAATAAATTGCTGCACTAGTGGGTGGCTCTGCAGGTCTTCCTGGAAGATGCACAGAAATTTTGGATGTTAATGACAATACCTATGAATGAAGAAATGTGATTCAAGAAANAGAAAAAGAAAAAGAAAAAGAAAAAGAAAAAGAGCTACCTTAGGCTTAGCACACTCAACCTTTTCTGTAACAACAGCAAAAAAGCAAATTAAAAACAAACAAGCCAGACTGCCTGGCAAAAAGCCATGACTTTCCTTTCTTCCCTCAGTTTAATTGCAGTTGCACACCAGATTCAAACAGGTGGGCAATAAAATAGCCCCACAAAGTTTAGGTGCTGTCATGAAAGGGAATTGTCTTCAAATACTCAAACGAGAAAACTCCTCCTAAATCAATTGGGTGCCTTTGACTCCTTCCCTCCTTCCCTCCCTCCCTATCGTGGAGTGTGACAAGCAGGAAATTTCAAACAATAAATTGCTGCACTAGTGGGTGGCTCTGCAGGTTTTCCTGGAAGATGCACAGAAATTTTGGATGTTAATGACAATACCTATGAATGAAGAAATGTGATTCAAGAAATTCTTAAAAGGCCATCCTGATAGAAGCAAAGTGGCTCATGATGGAAGCATGATGGAAACTTCAGTTTGAAAGTCTCCGTTAAAGCAATTTCTGATCTATCAGGACTTATCACAAATAAAACCTTCATGGGAATAATAATTTTATGTCTTGATGATGGACCCTTCAGAGGCTTCTACTCTAAGTATAAGAACATACTTTTAAAAGTACAGACAGATCAATTTAACTGGATTCATGGTCACTGTCTGTCTCAGGCACAGGGAAAAGAGATCCCAAACCCACATTTTCCCTGTTAACTTCCTGCTCTACACCAATAGCACCCCAGAAACATTATGCAAGTGCACTCTTAAGCCTTGGCAGTGGCAAATTAATTCAATTTATCTTAACCTGCTTTCCTCCAGGTCCCAATCCGTTACATTTTCACGCACCCATCATTGCCCCAGGAGCACGCCCTGGCATACTCGCTCCATGTCAGCTGTCACTGGGCAATTTATGAAGCCATTATAACCTGGATTTGTGTCTGGGCTCGTGGATTTGTTACCACTTCATAAAACAGAAATGCCATTCCCAGATGGATGAGCTGGGCTGTGCAGCCCGACCCAGGCACACGCACCCTGCCTCAGCCAGGTGAGGCTTTCCTGCTGCCATCAATGCTGTGGAACAATGGAGACATCAGGAAGAACCTTTTGGATCAATTTCTACCTCTTTCCTGTGCCTCTTCCACCTGCAACAAGGCTGGGCCATAAACAAACCTGGATGGAATATTATTTCCCTGGTTAGAGAATTATTTCTGCAGAAACAGCTCAATCCATATGAAATCCAAAGTCCCAAGAGATAAACTTGGCTTTTCTCTGTGCTTTCAGCTCTTCAGTGCCAGCTGAAAGCCAGCTGAAAATGACGAGGCACTTACAGAAACAGAATCCCAGAATGGTATGGGTTGGAAAGGACCTTAGAGCTCACCCAGTGCCACCCCTTGCCATGGGCAGCGACGCCTTCCACTATCCCAGGGTGCTCCAAATCCCATCCAACCTGGCCTTGGACACTTCCAGGGATGAGGTGAGGGTTTACAACGAAGTTATATGAGACAGCCTCTATTTCATGTTCAAAGCACGGCAGGGGCAGATCCTGCTGATGCCTTAGGTTTTGACTTTTATATTTTTCAAATCCTGCACTGCCCAGTGTGTAACTCTGAGGTTTCTTGCAGCCTGTTCATTTCTGCTCTCTGTGCCAGGCAGACATAACAAAGCCTCTCCAGGCCTGCTCTCCAAGGACACCCAGACCGTCCTAGGCCCAAAATGTGTAAACCAAAGACTCTAAAAGGGAGGTACCAGCTGAGGGGATATTACATCATTAAACTGAAGCTTTAATTGGAGAATTAACCCTGATATGCAAATGAACCAAACCTATAAAAGTGTGAGGAACTCGTGACCTGGGGTCCATCTCGGGGTCCATCTTGGCAGCAGCCTCTGGCTCCCCAGGGGGTACCTTTGAAGGCTTTTGAAATAAATACCTGCCTTTATTCCCTTATTCTGTCTAGTCTCTGTTCCTGGGAGGCCTCTTAAGGCATCACTGCACTGATTAAAATAAATGGAGCTGCACCAGTGAATTCTGTATGAAAATAAATGGAGCTGCACCAGTTTACACTGACAAAAAACGTGGTGTACATGACTGCACTTCATGCCTTGCCCACTTCCCATGCAGGCTTCCTCAAATCCAACACCATCCTGTTGGATTCAGGAAGAAACTCTTAGGTCTGCTTTCCCTCACATGAGAAGCAACTTTAGGCCCCATGACTGTGAGCCTCAAGTCTATTTAAGAATTTCTCTTCGCTGGTTTTAACAGGGTTTATGTAACTGTCAGTCTTTGAAGGACTCAGCCTTTCTATTTTGTCTCTTAGGAATTCTTGTTTGACTTTTGGGAGCAGTCTTGTGAGTACTTCTGAGATGCTGATTAGCTCTGGCTGGTCTAACCTGGGTGTCAGATGACTCAGACTTGAGTTTAGACGTAAAAATAGAATTATCTTGGTAAATGGGTTAAACTGCCTATTTTGTGCTCATCAATCACAGGATAATGGCACTTCTGAGCACATCTTCAGTGATAAGCCAAGCCAACCACAAGGCAACTAAAAAGAGAAGGTGATCGGGGTTTTAATAAAGCCCATCCTCACACTTTTCCCATTTTCCCTCTTTTTTGGCAACTGCTGTGCGTTAAGGTGCCAGCCCATGATGGTGGCACTGCTGTGTCCAGGATTCTAGAGTCACTTAAGTAAAGAAAATTCCTCCTCCAGAGCTCTGCCAGAGTCTGCCTTTCTGCCTTCATTCCTGGGTTATTTCCAGGATGCCTCCATTCCTTCCCCCTGCTTTCTTCCTGTTGTTCTGCGTGATTTACAGGAGTTTTCTCCAGGGCTTGTTTTGTGGGTTTTTTTTCCTTTGTTTTTTTTCCTTTCCTTCTGGTTTGCTGTAAACTTTAGATTGCAGCAGTGATCATCAGATATCACCCAAGGAAACAAGTGACTCTCTAATATTTGTTTTGCTTTAACACAAGTGCATAAAAAGGCTTCTACTCTCCCATTTCTCCATCAGCCTGAGTATCGTGGTGCTCCCACACGGATCTGGGTAGCCTCACTGCTGGAAATGAAAATGTATCTGTCATTAACTTCCATAAATAAAGTTCATTTAGGGGCCTGTCACCTGTTATCAGTTTGTCCTGAGGGAATTAACGTGAAAAAACACATAATTTTCCACTCTGAAAATATGAGATATGCGTGTAAATTCTCAACTGCTGAACTCCCACTCTCCTTTGCAAAGAATAATTTTTTTGGCAGAATTTTTTGCCTTACTGGAATAATACAAAAGGAAAAAAGATAAATCTGATCTCCCTTGGCTGAATCTTCAGCAAGGGCAAATTTGCAGCGCTCAGAATAAAAGTCAGCCTGAATTTAATCTGTAGAACCTGATCTTTGTTTACAGCAAACTGTTGGCTTTGTCTTCAACAAGGCTGGAAATGTAAGTGGTTCATCATTATTATGCCATCCAGATATGACAGTAATGAAACTATATCACAACCTATCCATAAACCCACAAAAAATTTAAATGAAACGACTACTGAAGTGTTCAGTTCAATCCTTCTACCACATTTGTTGTTTTGACTGTTGTTTTTTACAGGGCGTTCCCCAGGGAGAGAAGGAAAGGGGAAGAGAAATTGTGGGAATGTCGAGAGGGAAGGGCACTAAACCTATGGAAATCGGTGTGAAAAACTAAAACTCTTAAGGAGGCCTCTTGAATCTGGAAGTGAAAAAAAAAACCCAAAAACAAACCAGAAAGATGAAGGCAAATCCAGGCTGGAAAATGGTGCAATTTTTCACACACTAGGAACAATTTGCAGATGTAACAAAGGCACGTGCAGAGAGTTTTCTGTCAGAAATGATCGATTACTGAGACGGAACACAACCTGAATGAGTCAAACCCAACAGTTATTGAAGAAGTCTGAGTGGGTGGTTCCACGGAGCCCTCTGAGCCTGATCATCTCGACATCCAAGTGCTTAAAGCCCCGACTGACAAACACACTCGAGCAGGTGCCTGATTTTAATCAATTTAAGCCAATAGGATGATTCAGTTACACATAATTACAATAAAAATGCTACATAAATACTTCACGAGAGAGAGGGAGAAAGTGGATTTGGTCTGCTCATGGTACCTTGAGCAACAGGCTGTGTCTGTGCATGGCCATGCCACCCTCTGCTCTTTGTACCCCTCTAGAAATTTCAAGGTCCCTGCGGTGTTTTGTTTCTTACTGGAAAATCCCACCAAAAAATCCACTTTGGGAAGAGGTCAGTCTAAGAATTGTCCATGAGCCAAGTGACCCACCTTGTGCCTAGAAACCAGTCACAGAATCACAGAATCACCAGGTTGGAAGAGACTTTCAAGATCACCGAGTCCAACCCATGCCCCAACACCTCAACTAAACCATGGCACCGAGTGCCACATCCAATCTCTTTTTAAACACATCCAGGGATGGTGATTCCACCACCTCCCCGGGGAGACCATTCCAAAATTTTATCACTCTTTCTGTAAAAAACTTTTTCTTAACATCCAACCTATATTTCCCTTGGCACAGCTTGAGACTGTGTCCTCTTGTTCTGTCAGTTGTTGTTGCCTGGAGAAAGAGGCCAAGCCCCACCTGACTACAACCACCCTTCAGGGAGTTGTAGACAGTGATAAGGTCACCTCTGAGTCTCCTTTTCTCCAGGCTAAACAACCCCAGCTCCCTCAGACGTTCCTCACAGGGCTTGTGCTCCAAGCCCCTCACCAGCCTTGTTGCCCTCCTCTGGACATGCTCAAGTGTCTCCACGTCCTTCCTGAACTGATAGTCTGATAGATTTGGGCACCTGGGAAGAGGAGAAGGAGTGAAGGACATTTGCAAAGCCACCGGTGCTGAGTTTCCTTGGTGTGGGACAAGGGGCCTTGTGCAGGTTCTGGGTTTAAAGATCATTTAAACCTGTGGCATATTATTTAGTCATAAAAACAAGCCCTGCTTGTCAGCTCAGGGTTTCTGCCTGATGAAAATGGGCTGATTTTTTCACCCAAGCAGCAAGACTTTTCTTTCCCCCAGGAATGAGTTTATCCATAAAGTAGGACCAAGGAACTCAAGGAGGCTACGGATGCCACACAACACTCTGCAAACCACCCCATGCTGGCTCACACCGTGATTTGGTGATGCTCATCACATATATTTTGGCTGCACTGGCCCTGAAATGCTTACAGCCACATTCTCAGGCACTGTGGCCCATAGAAGTGCTCAATAAATTAATTGTTCTGCGTGTTTGTTCAAGTTGACCTCAATGGCAATCCAGAACTGTCTGAGTTTAAAATGCTGCAGAGTTAACATCACACCTGATGTGTCCCAAACTAGGTAAAATGAAGTAAAAATGCAGTAAAGCCTATTAAAAAGTGTTTTTTTTTTTAAATGAATATACATCTTCATGTATTGGAGTTCCTACTTGGTTGAAGCATTGACACATTTGTTGGTGGAGAGCTTAATGTATTTTTGTGTGGCTGGAGCACAAAACATAGTTTAAAGTCTTCTTACTGCATCAGGTAATATCAAACTGGGGAGTTTGGTGCCTTCATCAGAAATGCTGGGAGAGGTTTCTATTCATTTGGATTTTATAGCCCTAAATGTGTTCTGGGAGGGAGATGTCTTTATCCTTTCATTCCCTAAAGGAACCAAGTGCAGTGCTTTCTCTTCTAATGAAACACTTTTATTGCTTTGGGTTTGCCCTGATCTAAACCGGCGTAGCAGTGAGAGCACTGAGCAAATTGTTTGTTCAAATCTCTCCTCAGACTGAAGGAGCTCAAGGCCAAATCCAGCCATTACACACAGAACCTTCGGTGAATTGTGTATCAAATCCTGAGTATATGACTTAGTACCAGCTCTCCCAAGTCAAGCTTTATCCTGCAAATTCAAAGCACAAACTTAATTCAAGACAACCTCACCCAACCCAACCAACCCTGTAGGAACACAACAGATTTTATAATGATTTCTCCCAATGGATGAAGGTTAGGAGAGGCATTTCATGTCAGTATTTTAGACTGTGACCTAAAAGGTTGTCCAAAATGCTGGTTTGAAACTGGTGCAGATTTTGCAAAGGGTATGCTCAGCCTAATGGGGTGGAGAGAGATTTGTCCCACATAATTTTGTAACCATTATGTATCATCCAGCCATTCACCCTGTGCTGGCAATTAACTCAAAAATCTTCTGATGGGGAGAAACATTAAAATGTTGTAGGCAGGGGGCCACCTGAAAACGCAATGGCTTCCAGGAGCTGTGGATTCTGCAGGAAAACTCCTGTATTTACACCCAGAAGTGTTTCTGGATGGATGAGAAGCAAACACTTCTCACTCAGCTCTCTGCAACTGTGCCTCAGTCCTGACCCAGTGCAAATTCCCACCAGGATGAGAGGTTGGTTCAAACTCCATGGCCTGTTCTGTCTTGGCTCCTCTGCCAACTGGCATTGACAATTATCTCTGGCAATTTTTTATTCCAGGTTCCATGGCTTTCTACCCATTCATGGACCTTCACAAGAAAATCCCATTCCAAGAATACAGATCCTGGTTAATCACAGAGAGGAAGAAGCCCACAGGGATATTCCAAAGGGAACGGATCATGCTGCACACAGTTCTCGGGAAAAGATGAGAGGAGGCTGCTCTGGGTTTCAACTGAGAGATGCTCAAGCAGAAAGGTCATTTTAACAGCAGGGACAGAACTCAGGATACAGGAAAGCCAGCAAGCAAGGAAGAAATTGGGTGGATGGAAAGGCGAATCTTTTTTCTGGTGCTGTATGGCATAAAAAACAGCTACAGAGGGATCTGCTGGAGCACTGTGCCCAGTCCCCTGCTATTATCAGCAAGCAGCTCATCTGATGTTCTGAATTTACTATGGAGGGGTTCCTGTTTTTCTTTTTTTTTTTTTTTTCCCCTGGATAACTTCTGATCACATCTCTTCATTTTGGTGATTTCAATTTCCTGCCTAAATTTATTCATGACTGTTGTGTCCTCTTACGTCAATGTGGCCTTTAGATAAACAGCCCTTCTCCCTCAATGTTTGCTCCAGCTGATAACACTGAGTTTGAAAGGGAAAAAAATAACCCAACTCCTTTATTCCCTTTATTTATCATCCCAGTAGGGAAATCTCACAGTTGCAGACAGCGAGCGTGGGATACTGATTCAGATGAAAAATGGATGATGATGTCTGCACATGGATTTCCTGCCTGAACTCCTTCAGGGATCAGTCACTGGAGCCCAGAGAGTCACCCACATGCAGGTGCCTTCTCCCAAAGGATTGAACAACCCTCCAGACTCCAGGGAACAGATTAATTAGAGCCCCACTGACTATGGATGCACCTTACACATGTAACTCTTGTAGGTATTTACCCCATAGATAACAAAAATGAGTTATGAGAGTTTGGATCTGACTCCCGTCCTCACTGAAGGAAAAGGTTTTATTGAATCCCTAAACACAAGTCTCCTTTGACCAGGATATCCAAGAAATTAGCATGTGGCTGGGAGATGGACACGGGACTGAGAGGAGCCCCAAAATCCTGTAGAATTGTGAATTTCACCTGATAAAACCCTTAAGGTTTGAAAAGACCTCTACAACCATCAAGTCCAACTTCAGAAGGGACCAGATATAAAACATAAATATAAATATATACTCTGACAATCAATTTATTCCTTCTCCATATAAATTAAAAGGCAGCAATCGTGGATTTTTTTTTCCCTTTCAAACAAGAAAAGGATTTGAAATCTTCCCAAAATACTGCCTCACATGCATTTGCAAGGTAATTTTTGGTGCATTGCTTAAGAGGGACAACAAAATGAGGTGGAAATTTCGAAGTGCAAGGCTACTTACTGAGCTCACAAAGCAGTGCTCGGACTCCCCACTTTCAAAGAGGATGACATCCTTTATGAAGACTGCGATGGCTCTCATGATGAAGGACATGAAGAGATGCATGTGAATGTAATTTCGAGTACAGTGTAGTTTTCTGTTGGGAAGAAATGAAACACTTCTGAATAGCAAATCTTCTCAAAAGCATTATTTTTATATTTATGTGTTTCTTCTACCATGACATAGAGTCACAATTAAACATTAGAGCTCCTGAGACAGGCTCTGGTCTGATGAACATCGCCACAAATCCACTTAAGCCTCTTTAAATCCACATAACGCAGCAATCCACATATCTGCTGCTTTTTCAATCCTCAGAAAAACAGGGCAAACTACAGAAAGACAGAAAACAGGTCCATCCCACTGCTCTCCACTGGAAAAGAAATGTTTTTGACTGAGCAGACTGTGCTCACAATAAAGGGCTGTTTTCTACAGAATGTTTCTGCTGCAATAATTCTTTTCAAAGTGAAACGTCTCTTCAAGGAGGCAAATAAATTCTTAGCATCTGTTGCCAGAACTAACGCATATTACAGGATTTCTGGAGCAATATGAACTATATTTTCACTTAAAAATTACTGGTTGTTAATGATGCTGAGAACTACACCAGAGTTTTTCTATCCCTTGCCCGCTCATATTTTGAAGACGAATTCTGGTCAATTAGGAGCTCTTTTTTCCAAGTGAAACTTTACCTCAGCTGAAGTGAAAGGCTTAATAGTCTGGAAATGGGTACTTTGTACAGACACCAGAACCACACCAGACCTCACTCAGCAACGTAATCAAATTACCACCTCTTAACGAGCCACTGTACACTGGCAGAGGCTGCGCTCCTAATTTCCGATGATGGCAAGATAATGGGGCTGAGCTGAGTCCTCTGTGCTTGCAGGCAAAGGCAAGTCAAGGTAAGCTGTTTCCCACGAAGGAAGAGCAGGATCCTCAAGGGTTTCACCAGCTTGGCTGGCACCTTGTACCTCGTGGAGGTCATTTGCATGTGTGTCTGATTGACTCCTCCCTTGTAAGAAGAGTGGAGAGAGCACGTGGGAGGAGAAGCGCAAAGTTCCTGAAGGGTGAGGCCAGTCTTGGTGTGAGAGTTATCCTAGAGAATGTGCTCTGTCCTACATGAGGAGATGGAACCACATCCAAAGGGTTTTCCCATCTCACAGAGGTCTGCTTTTTGCTGTTCTCCCTTTACATAGAAGAATTTATAATAGGAGATTACACATATGCAGACTTCTTCATGGGAGGCACCCAAATTTAGATGCCTGAATCTATTACAAACAATAGAGAGCAAAAATGAATCCATTTGCTGCAATCTGGGATCCTAAGGCCACTTGATGAGCTGCAGAGTATCTGCCCACCCATCCATGAGGGCCTGGGTCTCCTGAAGGCCCTGCATCATATCTGCCACCCTTGTGCTCATCTCAGGGACACCAACAAGTCTAAAATGGCTCTGGGTGTCTCTGTCTTGCCATAGAGTGGCAGCAGGAAGTGTTTTTGGAAAAGACTTTGGGAGGAAACGGGTTGCCCAGAGAAACTGTGGATGTCCCATGCCTGGAAGTGTCCAAATCCAGGCTGGATGGGATTTGGAGCAACCTGGCATAGTGGAAGGTGTCCCTGCCCATGGCAGGGGGTGGAACTGGATGGGCTTTAAGGTCCCTTCCAACCCAAACCATTCTGGGATTTTGTGATCCTGGATATTTTTGGGTGCAATTTTGGGTACCGTTTTGAATACCTACTTTAGGTAGATCCATACACACCACTCTGAATAAGACTCTATGGACTGTAACAGGTTTGTGGGGGAATGGCCTTTAACAGAGATCCACCATGCAACAATCTACCTTTAGTGAGATAAATCCACCTAAATAATTGGATTTGGGTTACAACTCTCACACAGAGGCCACAAATCACACACCAAAACACAGTGACACTGAAAGATGGGGGAACTTTCCTCCCCTATCCAACGCAGATTGACAGAAATCTTGGGCATCTTCCTGTAACACTCATAGCCTGTACAGTCTGTGAATTACCAGCCTTTGAGTCATCCCCTTCCCCGTGGCTTTTTCTGCTCGTGGTCTTACCTGAAGAGACACAGAATGATCATGGCAGCCGTGAGGGCAATGAGGGATAAGGTGTGTCCGATGGTGTAGCCGGTCTTGACCGTTCCATAGAACGCCGTTTGCTGGTGTGAAAGAAAGAAAAAGGGGCTTTCAAAGAGGTCCAAAATGCACTCCTAAACACAGAATCACTGACTTCTGGGATGAGGAAATCATCCTTCTCTGTTCTCTTAAAACACCTCCAACTCCTTCACCCTTTAAAATCCCATCCAGTGGCGCACATGACTCAAACACCGCCAGTGTGAGTGAGGAGAACGCATCTGGGTGCAGCAGAGCTTGGATCGTCCTAAAGCCAGGTTAGAGTTACTCAGGAGAAAGTTTCCTGCTGGAAGGAGGCTGATTTGAGACCTGCAGAGACAGCTACAGCCTAAAACCTTGTGGAACAGGAGTGACTGATGTTCAGCTTAAAGAGTGCGTGACACTGGCTCTGACGTGGTGAATACGGTGAGACTCATTTTATTAAGGAGGTTTGAGGGTAGAACTGTCTGGGAAATTGATTTGCTCTTGTGGAATTTACACTGTGTTTAGACAAGTAAAAACTTGAAACGTTCTCACTGTAAACTCAGAAATATGTGTTAAGTTGGAAATTGGTTCGTGGTTTTTCTCTTTGACGGCACACGGAGGGAATCTGAGCATGGGGCACCACAGGGCTTGGATCTAACATGGAATCCTAGTCTAAATAAAACAGGTAAATAAGCTCTCCAAGGCTCTCTAGCAGTACTCTAAATCAATAGATTTTGATTTTCAGCTTTATAAAAAAAAGGACAAAAATTCAAAAGATAAAAATATTTAGACATTTATCTAATTAATTTTTAAAAAAATCTAAGTTTTTATGAGAATCTAACTCAGTTTATGGAAATTTTTTTTTCCAGCTCTTGATTGACCTTCCTCTGCCCTCCTTGTCACCATCTTTTATAAACAACCCAAACAATCAAAACCACAAAGAGCAGGCTAGACAGAAAATCTAAACCCAATGTTGTTTAGAGAAAAACTTTTCCATAACATTGAGAGTTGACATTTTTATGCGCTATTTTCACAGGCTTTGATGAGTATTTGGTACTTTACAGAACCAGTGAGGCTGGGATGAGTCGCAATCCTTTAGCATTTGCACAAGCCAGGTTGGAGGGGTGTTAAAACAAGAGAATTTTCAGAGATAACACCGATTGTATCTTCAACCACAGATCTCAGAGGTGGATAAAGCACTGTGTCTTTACAGCCCCACTCAGTGAACCCGCATCACTGAGAGCTTTGGGTCACTCTGAATAAATAATTCAAGGGCTTCAGGATGTTTTATCTGCCTGGTCTTGCCCAGATAAAGCCAGGAGGCTGCTGTGGTGATGAACCCACCCTGTTTGGTGTGGTCATAGCTGAGCCTTGCTCACCTGCACGGCAGGGAGGGACTTGCACTGCAGTAGGGAACAGGAGAGGTTGCTCCTTTCTGCCCCACTGGCTTGCAGATTCCACCCAAAACTACCTAATATAGAATCCTAGAATCCTAGATGGGTTTGGGTTGGAAGGGATCTAAAAGATCTCGTCCCCCCCCCTGCCATGGGCAAGGACACCTTCCACTATCCCAGGTTGCTCCAAACCCTGTCCAGCCTGGCCTTGGACACTTCCAGGGATCCAGGGGCAGCCACAGCTTCTCTGGGTACCCTGTGCCAGGGCCTCCCCACCCTCACAGGGAAGAACTTCCTCCTAATATCCCATCTAAACCTGTTCTCTGTCAGTTTGAAGCTATTTCCCCTTGTCCTGTCACGCCAGACCCTTGTAAAAAGCCCCTCTCTGTCTTCCTTGTCAGCTCCCTTCAGGTCCTGGAAGGCCACAATGAGGTCACCCCAAAGCTTCTCCTCTCCAGGCTGAACAATCCCAGCTCTCCCAGCCTTTCCTCCCAGCAGAGCTGCTCCATCCCTTGGATCATCCTGGTGCCTCCTCTGGACTCTCTCCAGCAGCTCCAGGTCTTTCCTGTGCTGGGCCCCAGGCCTGGGGCAGCTCTTCAGGTGGGACCTCACCTGAGGGGTGCAGAGGGGCAGAATCCCCCCTTTCCCTGCTGCCTAAGCCATGGGATCAGCCCAAGATACAGTTGGATTTCTGGGCTGCAGGTGCACATGGTCAGTGCATGTCCAGCCCCTAATCCACCAGCACCCCCAAGATAAAATCTTCTTTCCAGCTTTCCTGAAGTCTGGGATCCCAAAGGCAGCTCTGACTTTTCTAATAAAAGCAGTCAACCTCCCTCATGCTGATTTAATCTTTCTCTAGTATCTCTATTTTTGATGGCACCAGAGCAGGAATGTTCCAGGAAAGACCTGGCCAGCAGAAGGAGGGAGCTTGTGACAGGGGACTGTGGGAGGAAGAGGTTGTCCCACACTTTATTTAGGAGAGCAGAGAAAAGCAAGTCTTCTGCTTCTTTGAGTTATTCCCAGGAGCAAGTTATGCACAGAAAATTCCTGGTGTTATTCAACAACTAATTCCCTGCTTTTTTCCCCCATATTTTATGGTGACTAATCCTTCTTGTGTAGAAAGCGAGGGTTCTGCATTCAGCTTTAATGCAGGATGTGGGGTCATCTCTGTTCTGGAAGCAGCACATAATGAGTTCTCACTCTTCACTGCACTTGCTCATGACAATTGGTTCCTATTTTAGAGATACCAAAGCAGAGAATTTGACCCAAGATCATAAATGGAACTGCAATTTCACTCAGGGTCCAGATTATAAAATACTCCTATTAGAAAAGAGAGGGATGTAGATAAGTGAAGGCAATGCATGCCAGCATGTCTGGATTCTAACTGCAGACCCTGACTGATTTACAGGATGAAATCAGGCAACTTCATCATTGTCTCTCTGACTTCTTAAAGCTTCTGCTTAATTTCACAGGAGTGTGATAATAACAATTATTTGAGGTAGGTGCTAAACCGAGATTAACTGAGATTTATTTTCCTTGGTTTCTCTTCAGTAACCTCAACATTTGTCCCTTCATATCTTGGTTGACAATGGGAAACATTTACATTTTTGAGGGAAAAAGAAGAGAAATACTGATATAAAGTCTTTCAGAAACCAAATGTGTTTGGGGTTCATGTCACCCAGCCTAAAGTCATTCGGGTTCCTTCAAGAGTAAATGAAAAGAGATCCTTCTGGAGAGAAGAGTGGGCTGAACTGACCTCTGGAGGTGCCTCTTTATTTCACCATCTCCAGGCAGAACCTACAGAGACACTGGGGAGGTCCCTCTGAGCAGGTGGAAGCACACCAGGGAGAAGAGCATCACTTCTGGTGGGGGATCAGCAAAATAACCCCACTCCCCATTTGCTGATGCACCACGTGTAAAGGCCAGCTTGGAGAAGGGCTCATCACCACTGCATGGATCCCAGGAGCAGCACTTTGGTGCCAGCATCACCGGCTGCTTAGGTACCGCCAGAATTCACAGCTAAAACCTTACACACTGCCATTATTTATTCTTCATATTTTGCTTCTTGTTCCTGACTTGAGACCAAAAGTTCAGGAAGTGTTTTACTCCTGGAAGCTTATCAGTCTTTCCTGGACCTTGTGGCCTGTACAGCCTGCCGTTTTTTTTCTATTCCCTTTACTTCTTGCTCCCCAAACTCACAGCCAATTCAACAACAAAAAACCAAAAATCTTTTCTTTTTCATGGGCTACTGCTGCTTGTTCACCCCCCTGAGCCACTTTTCACACAAATTGGACTTTAGCAGCAGGACAAAACTGTGGAAATCAAGGGAAAATAATTAAGAAAGAATTAAAAGCACACAATACAGGTTCTCCTGGTAACGCGGCACTCTGGCAACGCTGCAATCCATTGGGTGGCCGGAGCGTGTCCCAGGAATTCCCAAATCCCCTGTGCAGCAGGAACACAAACCAGAGCTCTGGATGGGGGTCCTTCCAGAGCAGAGCTGGAACAATGGCTTTTGCAGCCACACAGCTCAGTCTGGGGGATGGACACCTGAGGATGGGAAGTGCTGGCTGACCCCGAAGGCAGACTAAGGCTCTTGTCAGCAGAGCCCTGAAGTTCTTTGTGCACCTCTCCCTTTGCTATTTTCTGTTTTCTTTCACACTCAAAGCTGGCTCAGCTCTGCTCTGATCCTCTGTTAACTCTTCGAGTGCCTTGGCAATGTGTGACCATGCACAGAGACCTCTCACTCTATCAAGTCACAGAATCCCAGAATGGTTTGGGTTGGAAGGGACCCGAAAGATCACCTTCCACACCTTCCCCTATCCCAGGCTGCTCCAAGCCCCAATGTCCAACCTGGCCTTGGACACTTCCAGGGATCCAGGGGCAGCCACAACTTCTCTGGGCACCCTGTGCCAGGGCCTCACCACCCTCACAGGAGGAATTTCTTTCCAATATCCCATCTAAGCCTGCCCTTCTTCAGCTTAACACCATTCCCTTGTCCCATCACTCCATGCCCTTGTGAAAAATCCCTCTCCAGCCTTTTTGTAAGCCCCCTCTAAATACTGGAAATAAATTTTAATTCATTATTAAGATTCCAATGTCCAACTTTCACTAATGCTGATGTATGTCTTCAACAACAACAGCAACAGAAACCATGGGCAGAGGTTTAATATAAACACATTAACTTATTACATAAAAATATAAACACTGCAACATGTGACTGCAGTGAAATAAAATTCTTTTCTAGCATAAGCTTTTTCTTCTTGACTGTGGGACTGCTACAGGTGATTAGTTTAGATCAGTCGCTGAACTTTGAGTTAGGTGAGGTGAATCTTGCTTTTAACATTTGTCATCCTCTTTAGACTTTACCCTTCATGTCTCAGCATGCAGCAAACCAGTAACAGACTCCTTCCTGTGTAATGACAACACTCTGTAAAGCTAATTAGCTAATTACACATTGCTCAGCAATTGCTAATTTATACACAAACAAAATCCCCGAGAGCTTGCGGACTTCCTTCCAAAATTCAGTAAAATTTCATGAAAATGTGTGTTCCCTACAGTGGTCTAGATATTGAGCTGGTTGGGATCTGCAGAGCAGCACTGATGGAAAGTAGGTTGTATAATTTTTATGCCTTTAGAGCTTATGTTGCCATAGAAAGACTGGAATCACCATATCTACTTAAGAACAACTATAAACGTGGAGGGCTTGTTTCAAAGTGTGCTGTGGAAAATCAAACACCTGACATTATGTGTGGGCATCACACAGGCAATGGTCTGATCTTCTCAGGTCCTGACATCCTGGAAATTTTGGATGTCCCATCCCTGGAAGTGTTCAAGGCCAGGTTTGGAGCAACCTGGTCTAGTGGAAGGTGTCCCTGCCCATGGCAGGAGGTGGAATGAGATGATCCTTAAGGTCCCCTCCATCCCAGGCCATTCCGTAATTCTGTGATCTGTGACATCAAAGGGAAGATCGTTCCCTTGACCAAACGTTTGAAATCTGCTTCCAAGGATTCTTCCCCCTTGAGGAATCAGAGTGGAAATGGGAAAAATTGGGCAAGGGGAGATGATATGATTCTGGCGTTGATCCCTGTTAAATCTTGATGTCCGCCCCTCCGGGTTTACAAACCTCCTCCCCTGGAGTGCTGTTGGAATCGTATCCACAAGCTACGGCATAGGGTGCAGGGTACACGTCCGACCAGCCCTGGCTTGTGCAATTCCTGGTCACATTCCCTGCAGGAAAAGAGAAAACAGTGACTTCAAAAGAAACCTGCAGCTTGCTGTTAAACCAACTTCTGCCTTTTGGGATACAAATGCCAGAGCACAATTCTTGTAACACTTAGAGTAAAACTCTCAGACTTTTTCCCTGTTATTAATTTTTTGTATTACACAGAACGCATAAATGGGAGGCTCCCATTGTGTTTTAAAGTCCAGACCTCAATAAAAAAGTACATTTTAATACAGGGGTGCACACAAAACATCTCTTCTAGTGGTACCATAATGCCAGTTGCACCCAGACCTTTGGTTGCTAGCACTGCACCAATATTGTTTGAGTGTTTTATTGCCACATTGCCTTTGTTCCTGGAAAAACTTTATCTGACCAGAGCAGTGAAGTATTTATGCCTTTCACTCTGCCTGTGAGCAGCCAGGACAGCGATAGATAAAGTGCTCCTTTCACAGTATGCAGATAAGGCTGGGGGTCTGGGAACTAAATCCAGTTCTCCACACCCAGACCTTGCCTCCAGCTGAGCCCTGATCAGATGTGATTCCTGGGAAATGTACTGCTCTTGTTTGAGAACAAATCACTTCAAAATTTGGCTGTGAAGGGAGGAAAACCACACACTGACAGCCTGAATTGCCTGTTTTAACTTGTATATTCCGGGGCAAGAAGATTTCCTGGACTGTCAAGCTCGCTGAGTGCCTGGGGCCTCTGACAGGCTAAAAAGACCTTTAATTAACCCAAGGACATCTCACTCCTTCAGTCAAAGCTGTCAAAACTGAAGTTCACATGGCTCTTTGGTACTCAGAACTGCCTGATCCATCCAGGATTGTGAGTGCAAAGCACTTCTCACTTTGTAAAACACCTCTGCTTCCTGTCCCAGCTGGACCTCAGACCCTCATTGGCTTAATCCAACAAAAAGGAGGAGAGACCAGCACTCAGGATAAGCCTTACCCCAAGAGGTTTGTGGCCTAAAAGACCAAGATAGGGGTTTGTCAAGAAATAAAAAAGCAGAAATACACCCAACAGCACACTGAGAATTCCCCCAGCACCTTCTCTGACCACACATCCCTGCCGTGCCCACCTCACACAGGTCCTGTTACTGTGGCATTCCACTGGTGCCATTCACCACACAAAACTGGAAAACTGGTCACTACACCAGAATGAACAAACAGCAGTCAAACCTCGCTTCTTTAGGTGAAAAATGACACCAGTGAAACTCAAAAGAGCTTTGCAAACCTTCCCAACAATGGAGTTCTTTGCACAGAAGAGCAAGAAAACTCCGGCAAACGGGAGCAAATCAGTTATGCAGCTGTGAGTCACGAAAATATTCGAGTATCACCTCCAGCAATTTCTGGCACTTGAGTCACCTGAACATCTTCCCGACCATGGGCCTGTTCTGCACTGAAATCAGCAGCACACAGTTCCCTCCCTGAAGTCACTTCTCGAATCCCCGTGACAGGTAGCTTTTGACACTAAAACTTGCCCCTTTAATCTGTCTTTGCAACAGATCTGAATCCAGGAGGGCCCCCGAAGGTGCCTTTGTTCATTTTCACAGCTGCTCCAGAAGAAGTGAGTTCAGCACAGCTCCGTGGGCTGCTGTTCCCAGGCTTTCCCTGCACGGCCACTGTTTGCAGTTCTGTCCACCAGGGTTCATCTCGGGATCATAATGGACCTTGTGCAAACAAATCAAGGACACGACTGTTCGGCACTTTCAGGTTTTTTGAGGTGTTATGCAATTTCTGTTCTTTCTTCTTCCTTACAATGGATCCCATTATCTGGACTTCAATGCTTCCCATTTCCTGCTCAAAACTCCTCCTCTCTGTTTGGGCCTGGCTTTACCTTTCGCTGTGGTTTTGATTCTTTGTTTGTTATTCTCAATGAGCTAAAGCGTGCTTCTTGCAGCTTAATTTTCTCCTATTTCTTAATTGCTCTTCCTCACAATTTTATGATTATTTTATAATTCTCACCACTCTCAACACTTTCAAAAATTTTCCTAACGCTTTAGCAGATGTGGAGACCAAGGTAGAGGGAAGAACAATGACAAAGCATCAGTAGGATTAAAAAATAATAATGATGACGACTCTGATTTTAGGGAAACTCGCTTCCCAGAGAAGTTTTTCTACCACCCTTTGCTGCTCATGTCACTTTGAGATGTGCAAATTCACACACATGGTGTGATACAAGACTCTTTTCTAACAACTCTCATGTTCACCTGATGTCTGAGAAGTACAAAAAGCGCAAGGTTAGACAACAAAGATTTTATCACACCACAATTTTGGCTCAGGTGATGGATGATGTCTCTCCTCAGATCATATAAGATTTCTATTAACTACTATTTAAAATATTACTTACTGTACTGAAAATGAGCATAAAATTTGGGAAAGTGCCCCACAAGCTTAGTTCTTCCTCTGAGGTTTACAGGCTCAGGTTAGACTGAAGCATTACACAGATTTTTATGTTCCAAAGTCAAATCCCAGCTCTGCCACAGACCCCTAATGAAAATGAGGAGGTTCTTGTGGTCTCCCTGGCTCTCAGTTTTTCCTCAGACTTTGGTAATAAAGTCTGATTATTTGTCAATGGAAGGGCAGATTTTTCAAAGCATACAGAATCTGTATTTGCCACTTCCTAGAGCTGTTTCTCACTATTTTGTGTAACACAAGTTCTCCCTAAAATGAGCACCAATGGAGTACACTGAAAACCTAAGTGACAGTATCAGAAAACACAAAGTTTCTGCACTTGGAAATTATCTCCAGCCTTTCAAAGTTCACTAGATTTCCCAAACTTTCCCATTTCCTATCAGACTGGAGCTAAAACTTTTCAAGTTGTACTCCTGGAGATTTAATGAGAGAGGAGACCAGGGGTTTATAACTCAGTTACACGTAATTAGCAATGTAGAGTGGAGGAGATTCACTGAGAGATGGGAAGCATCCCAGGGCCAGTAGGTTTGTGCTGCAGGCTCTCCTCTATGTTGTGGAAGAAGGAGAGGCAAGTCCCTGGTGAGGACAGAGTCCCTCCTTCACATGGTATTAGTTAGAGCCAGGAATTAATCTGGCTTTTTTTTGTGGGGTTTGTATTTAATTTTGATCAATGTCAAACTGATGCATCTGTTCCTAAAAGAAACAAGATGAAATTTTCCATTTTTAAAAAAACCCTAAACATTTTCACTTGAAAAGGCCACAACTAACTCTCATTTATTATAACAATAACCTCATAATGTCTTGCAAGAGCTCAGTGTCCTGCTTTCCCAGAGTCCCAGAATGGTTCAGGTTGGAAGGGACCTCTGGAGGTCACCTGGCCCAAAACCCCTGCTCAGGTGGGGTCACCTACAATGGAAGCATGACCAGATGCCTTTTGGATATTCTCGGAATCCTTCAAGGATGGAAACCGCGCAAGCAAAACTTGTCTCAGAATTCAGAATCACAGAATCATCACAGAATGGTTTGGGTTGGAAGGGAACCTTAAAGTCCAGTTCCAAGCTCCCTGCCCTGGTCAGGGAATTTCCCACGAGACCTCCTTGTTGTCACTGAGAGGAATTTCCTTCCATTAGACGTGATTTATTCATGACACAGCAGAAGAGGAGGAAGGAGTTTGTGGAACAAAGATAAAACCAGAACGTTTTCTTCATCAGAGGTGTTTCATCTGGGTAGGAGTTAAACACTGAACAGATGAACTGAATAAATGCACAGAGCTGTTGTCTGTGCCTTGTTCTTTAGTTTTTTTCTCTTACTTAATTTCTTTCTGCCTCTCATCTGTTTCAAACACACCCTTCAAACTCAGAGACATGTCTGAAAGTTCCCGTTACAGGTAGGGTTTTACATCTTTGATCTTCTTGGAAATAAACCTGCTGCTGGCTTTTAATGGGAGTTTGAACTCATACAAAGAGATTTGAGGTCAATCATGGCTCAGGGGTGCTGTTTTTTGCCCCCTTCTTGATTCCCTTGCCCTTTTCTGCAATAGCTTCTAAAGCAGAGGGGAAGGTGTGCTCTGCCCAGCAATCAGTCCTGCTTCTCTATCATCATATTCCACAGACATAAATCGATTTTTTCAAGCAGAAGCTATTAAAGCAGTAGCACTTCTATTATTTACCCTTCTTGGGATGCTGCTGAGCCCACTGGCACCTCTCTACTTTCATTTTTATTATTGATCTGCCCCACTGTTCCTGGGAAACACTTGAAACTTGCAGACAGCTTGCACTAAGCTGGGTGCTGAAGTGCTTAGGCCTGGGAAAAACTTGTGGGCAAAGTCGTGACAGGGTATTGTCCCAATTTGCTTTCTGTGCCTCAGTCGTGATCCCACAAGATCATTCTTTCAGTGCAATTTCTGCTCAGAGTTTCAAGTTGTTTCACAGTTTTGTATCTCATAATTTCATGTTGTAGTGGAACCTGTGGCATTGGGTCAGCACCTCAAACGAGACAGACTTCATTTTCTTCCTTTGTTGCTTTTCACATCACTTGGCCTGCAGTTATTACTGCCACGTGTCCAGTGCCCTGAAACTCCCTGCACCCTCTTTGTGGGGCAATACTCAATTTTCCTTTATTTTCCTTTCCTCCTCCTGCACATTTCACTTCTAAGTGTGAAGATCCTGATCCTTAATAAATACAGATAATTCCCCCCTTCTTAACAACAACAGTGCTCCCCTTGATTAAGCACCTTTTGTAAACTGCTTGTTTTCTCATCCTGAAAGCAGAGCTGTCAAACTTTAGGATATATTTCTCATTAGATCTTTTGATACAGCAATCACAGGATTCCAGGAAACATTTACAAGAAGAAGATGCACATTTCTGGGTAGAGCTGGAGGTGTAGCTCCAGTCCTTCAGAGGAGTGGGGCACAAGCATTGTGACACCTCAGGTGCAAATAAATCATGGAATCATTGAGTGGTTTAGGTTGGAAAAGCCCTCTAAGATCATCGAGTTAACCCATTAACCCTGCACTGCCAAGGCCACCATCAAACCATGTCCCCAGGTGCCACATCCACACCTTTTTGAGCACTTCCGGGGATGGTGATGCCCTCTCTGAGCCTCCTCTTTTCCAGGTAACTCTGCCTTTTTGATATGAAAGTACATTTGGACAGCAGAGCACCTGAGCAGGTTGAGGACTCTCAGTGAAGAGACCTCCATAAAAAACACACTCAACTTTTTGGGATTTTTTAATGACCATTGTAGCAAATAATGGGTATGGTTCATTTTGGGGTTCTTTAGAGAGGTGGTGATGCCTTCTCCTTATCTGCTGCTGTCTGCTCAACCCTATCCTCATTTTATTCAATTTTTGTTCCAGTTTCAGAAGCAATGCAGAATAAAAAGTGTTCATCAAGGAGGGAAAAGGAGAGGGGAAATAAATTTAGAGCACCCGAGGAAAAAAAGGAGTTTGGCAAGCCCAAAACTCACATAGATCTCAACTCACTGAGTGGGATTCCAGAGCTTGGTTATGCCCATCCCCACCCCCTTAGGTCAATTAATCTCACAGCTGAAGTTTAAAAACTGTCAGTGCTAATTTAACTTGTGCGTGGCAGACAATTTGCTTTTGGAGAAACTGTGAGACATAAATCCCTATTACAAATGTCATCCTCCACGTATTGAAAGAGAGCTGGAACACTCTGGTCAAGGGGTGGAAAGCAATGCACTTTCGTAATGAAAGGTGCCAAAAATATTTTCATCCATCCTCCCTCACATGGCACTGATGAACGTCATGAAATAATGAAAATTTTCTGCATCTGTGAATGCCATAAAAAATTAATGTCAAATGACATCAGGACAGTGCTAGGCATTTTAAGGTTTTTAAATGCCATGAGATATTTTATCCTTTATTAACCATGAGATGGGATATTAGTCATTTGAAGAGCTTCTTCTCCACGAGGCATAAAAATCACATTAACTGTTTTTTCCCTGGTACTTCACCCTTTTCCTGCTGTAAATACACAAAAAGATTTTCTCTGGCTCACAGCTTGATAAAAGCTTTCATGCTCCTGCAAAGGGATCAAAGAGTACGACACAAACATTAACCAGAAGATTGAGTTCCTTGAAAGCTGTTCAATGACACTCACTGCTACAAAGGAAGAGCTGCTTCACAACCTTTAATGGCATTAATTTTGCAACAAATCCTACAAAACAGGAGGCAATCTTCCCCTCCCTTTATTTAAGACCACGTCTGCTTTCCCTGTTTGTTAATGGTGGTACAAAGTGGCTGTCTCGGAGAAAATCAAAGCTGCAGCTTCTGCTTTGGGAATGGCATCAGTTGTTCTGTCTGTGCTCTGCTGAGGTGGGATTCACCCCTGCTGGAAGGCATTCCCATCTGCCAGTGCCACTCCACAACCTTTTGATTGCAAATGGGGAGAAATATGTGGTTTATGGATGGTACTAAACTCATCCTGGAGTGGGAATCTAAAAACCAGCTGAACTGAACCTCTAAGGAACCTGCCTTCTCACCTCTGACTGTAAAACCAACTCAGAGATGGATTTACTTAGGGAAAACTCTAAAATCAGTTGACACAAATGCCATTTCGGGTTGGAAGTTTGGTTTCCTGAATACAGGTATCTTAACACCAGCTGAGGAATCCTCATGGATTTTAGATCGCCCAGAATTTATCAAATGCTACCAGATATTTATGGTTAAAAAACCTGAATGGAGCCCTCAGTGTCTGTGCTGCAGGTGCCTCTCTGCGAGCTCAGCTCTGGTGGGAAAGAGTTTTTAAGAGATTTTTCTTTGTGTTTCACTAACCCTGCTGGTATATAAGCCCCGGTGAGTGAATGCTGTGCTCGGGAGAGGGCACAGAGCAGGAACAGCAGGCAGTTATTCCACATGGCTGATCCAATGCACAGGGGTCTTGTCCTGCAAGATGTGATACCCCAGCAGCTTCTGCCTCTTTTCCCTGGGTGTTGACACAGGAGTGATGAGCTTCCAGGGAATTTTGGAAATGGGGAAGCCAGCGCTGGGATGGGACTTCAGGGATTTTGAGTTTCCCTTCTGTGCCTGCAAAGAATTTTGGTGTGGCCTTGGGCAAGTCGTGGAATCAGCATGTGCTGGTTAATGAGTGCAGTGCTCTGGCCTGTTGAACAGGGATGATATTATATCCCTACCCCCTTCCTAATCTGTCCTGTGTGTTTGCACTGCAAGGCTCTAAAAATGGGGGATCAGCTCGATGCAAGATCTCCAGTGCGAAAGAACTTAATTCTCTGTGAAGGCCTGCAGGGCTTCTAGAATAAAAATAGTGAAAAATAACTATAGACTACCAGGAGACACCATCAGCCCTGTTGCTGCGTGGCCCCTTGAGACCTGAGTTTTAAACTAAAGCTTCTCAAAACACCCCAAACAGTGAGATAAGCTACTTCCTCCATTAATGTCCCCTGCCCGTTATTTGTCAGCTTAATTCCTTAGCCTATGGCCAAATTTGTCATTCCAGCAGAAAAAAAAATTACTTTATGATGTACAGCTCCAGCTTGTTTCTTTACTGTCAGAGACTTAATTAATGATTGTGGTAAGCTGCTCGTTTTGCACAACAAACACAACTATTCCACAGGTTGATTCAATTTTCACTGCACAACATCCATATTATTGGATTTCCCCAGGAGCCATTTTCGCATCCCTGTGATCCACAGTAGTGGTGCTGCAAGTGCAGGGAGGATGTTTTAATGTTTGGGGATTCGCATATGGCTTGGAAACCTCCCTCACCTTGGGCTAAGAGCTAGTTTCTCCCTCTTTATTGAGATGTTTCCCCTGTGGAACGATGAGAAACCCCACTGGGAGTGAAGCCACGGAGCTGTTTTGGGATTTGCTTACCCAGGAAGGAGGTCAGGAACCTGAAGTACTTGGGGCATGGCCGTACCACGACTTCTCCCACCTCTGCTTCAGGCCAGCACGTGATGTTGTCCCACTGCCTCCTGCAGCCTGGGGAAGAGAGAAAAGCAGATGGTGGAACACTCACGGGTGGGACCTGCTGGGTGCAGCAGAGCAGCTCTGCAAAGGTTTGTGGAGCCCCTCACCCCAGCACAGGCACCTTTTGGAACGAAAGCCACAGAAATATTTTCTTTAAACACACAGATTTCAGCTCCACCACTCCCTGAAATTCAGCACTGTAATTTTCCAGAAATCAGTACGGAAAGAACAGCAGATGAGTGCAAGAACCGGGCAAATCAGGCTTGATAAAAACAGTGCCTTCTCCTGGATTGAAAAGGCAGAAATGCCTAATTAAATCTCTCTCTTGCTTGCCCTTGTCACTCCCCGTTGCATTAAAACACCTGATCTGAACCTGTGAGACGTTGTCCCCTTCCTTCTCTGCTTCCCCCAAATGTCATCATCTTTTTCTTCCCATTGCAATGATTGTGCAGCTCTCACAGCAGGAAGGGGACACAGATGACAATCAAGGGATCAGGGGCCAAATCCCTTCACCAGAAGCTGATTTTGCTTCTTAAAAATGGAGAAGGCACAAAACACTGCTGGAGGCTGGGCAGGGACAGTGCTGTGGCCAGGATCCCCATGGATCCCCATGTGTGGGAAGGTGGCACATCCTCAGCTAGCCAAGCTAGGAATGAAGGAATAACCAAGACAGGGAGAAAACACGAGGTTTTGGCAAAATGAAGCATTGCTGGAGTTTTTCTGGGTAGAATTAAAGCTTTCTTGGAAAGAAAAAGTGGCACATCCTTTCCACAGAGTTGTAATGTTCTGATTTCGCCCTTCTATTTCTCAAAAGGCATTAGTGATACCCCTGCATGCTGCACTGTTGGATCATGTAACATTAACACTGAAGCCAAAGGGAGCTGGCAGATCTGAATTAGAAAAAAAAAAAGAAATCAAACACATTTCTACATCGATGTGTTACCATTTTAGAGTTCCGAGCAGAATTTTTACAACATTTCCCCCCTTGCTTTAAATTTCCAACAGACAGGCACTTCAGTTGCTGCCTGGGTAAGATGGATGGGTTGTCAGCAGAGCTCCCTTTTCCCAGCACCTGTGCTCTCAGTATTTTTCACACCCCATTCGATGGCAACGCTCCCCCAAATGTGACTCATGCGCTGTTAAGGTCAACAGCCCCACACGAGAGAGGCTGGGATGTGAAGAACAAAGTGGTGAGGAAATGCTGAGGGAACACTTCTCACGTGCCAGCAAAGGGAGCTGTGAAACCCCTGTCAGGCTGCACTTGTTGGTAATTACACCCTGCTCTGAAATTCCTCCTTTAAATCATCTTTTACTACTTGAGCTAAGGAGAGGGCTGGTGTCATCAGCAGCCTGTGCAGAGCGAGGCAGATTTGTCTCAGATCAATAGAGAGCACACAGAAAAGCTTTGAAGCTGGAAAAGAACCCTTAGCTCGCTTTCAAAGTGATTTTACAGGGTTTTTTTTCCCCCCTCTCTTCTTTCATGAACAAACTGAACTTTTCACTGAGCTGAGTTTATCGGAGCCTGAAAAATGGAATAACTGATGGTATCTCCTTCGTGCATCTCTCCTGCAGAGTTCATTAAAATTCAGGTTTCAAGGTCCTTATATCAGGTGCCCAGCTCAGCTCCCACAGCCTCTTACTTATCTCCCAGCAAACAGCCAGCAGCTCCAAAAGTATCAGGATATTAAAGATTCCATGGAAAATGTTTCCATGTTGGGATACTTCACATCCTACAATCATTTCCTCCACTGACTGCAATAATTTAGAGCGCACCCACTACCTCAGGATAGGTTATAATGGAAGCTAAAAGATGATGGCATCAGATGGCTTTTTAAATGCCCCAAATTATGCACTTGGAGAGTTTCGGTGATCTGTATCTTTTTCTCTGTTGACATTTTTCAGCACCACCTGTGATGCATGAAGAAAGCTTTTAGGTGTTCACTTTTGAAAGAAAAGCTTTTTTTTCTGATTAAAAGAAAGCGAAACTGGCTTTCCCAGACACATAAAGTGTATTTTTACAAATTATTGCCTCTGTAAACACACCTCATATCTGCCCATTAGGTCTTACAAAACCAATCTTCCTCGTTGCTGCCCCAGACACGCTGAAAATATTTCTGCAATAAATAAAGAAGGCAATGGAAACCAGAACTCTGGCTGGCAGTGCCTGTCACCACAGGATCAGAGAATCTTGGAATGGTTTGGGTTGGAATGGTCCCTAAAGATCATCTCATTCCAGCTCCCTGCCACTATCCCAGGTTGCTCTGATGCCTTAAGAGGCTTCCCAGGAACAGAGACTAGACAGAATAAGGGAATAAAGGCAGGTATTTATTTGAAAGGCCTTCAAAGGTACCCCCTGGGGAGCCAGAGGCTGCTGCCAAGATGGAGCCCAAGATGGACCCCAGGTCACGAGTTCTTCACACTTTTATAGGTTTGGTTCATTTGCATATCAGGGTTAATTCTCCAATTAAAACTTCAGTTTAATGATGTAATATCCCCAAGCTTGCCCCCCTTTTAGAGTCTTTGGTTTACACATTTTGGGCCTAGGACGGTCTGGGTGTCCTTGGGGAGCAGGCCTGGAGAGGCTTTGTTCTGTCTGCCTGGCACAGAGAGCAGAAATGAACAGGCTGCAAGAAACCTCAGAGTTACACACTGGGCAGTGCAGGATTTGAAAAATATAAAAGTCAAAACCTAAGGCATTAGCTCCAAGCCCTGTCCAACCTGGCCTTGGACAATTCCAGGGAAAGGGCAGCCACAGCTCCTCTGGGCCTGCTCTAACATCTTCTTGTGCTAATTATCTACAGTTCAGGAAAATGAATAATTTTTAGTGAATAGAAGAGAACAACTGGAGTTTAAAGAATTGGAACAACTGAAGGTTGAAACCTGCAGGATGCTTTACACGCACAGTCCAACGCCGCAGTCATCCCTTCACAACATCAGGTAAAAACTTGTGCCCTTTCATCTAAGCCAGCCCACACAGACAATCTTTATCAAGGAACCTTCCAGAAAATGCTTTTTCTTCTCCCGAGCTGATAGACTTTACCCTGGAAAACTGCTGGGATCAGGGGGTTGGCAGGCAAAAAATTATTTGAGGGCAGCAACAGCTGCAATGTGCCTTGGAAGAAGGAAATCCCTCTCTTCCCCATGGCCTCATTTGGATAGAGCAAAGATGACAAGTCTGGCCTGAGCACATCATCTTTGGGGATTGATAAGTGCTTCTCCATTAGTTAATTATAAATTCTGCCTCACCCTCAGTGTCTGCAGGAAGGATGCAAAGGTAATTACCAATCCTCACCCAGTGCAGCAAATGAGTCAAAAATACACCCACTCTTTGTTTCCATCAAAAGAACTGCTCTGCTCATGTGCTTGGCACCAAAAAGCCACGGGGTACACACTGCCAAGGGCTGTGCTGTGCCTTGGGAAGAATCACAGGTGAATCTGGAGGAGCTGTATAAAAATAAGTGTGCGGCCTTTCCTAGTCAGCAGCACCTACCACATCTCTGGCTATCCACACACAGTCTTTAAACTCTTTGTCATTATAAATATAAATAAATAAATGGGTTTTTTTACAAAAAATAGGAGGTTTTTTCCCATTTTCATTATTTTAACTGTGACTTCCACACACTCAGCTTTGCCCTGCCCTTCCTTGCTGGACCATGAAGTGCTCTCTGGAGGTGAATATCTTCTTCCAGAGCGCTGCAGGGAGAGATCCTTCACGCCTCTAAAGAAGCTGGAGCTCAGAGCTCGATATCCAGCAGCTCAACCTTCCTCTTTGCAAGCCAAATGCCCCACAAGCAAGCCAAGGGCTGCATCAGCCTCGCTTAGAGACCTCCTCTAAGAGGTTCTGGCTCAGAATTAGCTGAAGACCAGTGACACAGTGCTGGCTGCAGGGAGTTAGGAGGCCCCAGCACAGCTGCAGGGTGTTCACCTTTCCCACTGTCTCTGCTAAAAGTTCATCAGAGCTCAAGCCCTCATTTCCTCTCCCTTTAAGAGGTTAATAAACAGAAAACAGGTCAATTCTCACGAGAAACAGTGGTTTGCAGAACTGGCAGACTGGAGTGTAAAAAGCCATTTATTGGAGTCATATCTACACTGACAGCAAATCAGGGTCAAAGCTTATCTAGGAAGCAGCAGAGAATAGCTTTCCCTCATGAATAAACATGAACTCCAGAGCTTTGGCACAGCCCTGAGGTGGGACTCAGTTTGGCTGAGGAAAGAAATGAATGGCAGCAGGCTGGTGCCAGGTACTCTCTGAACCCAGGTGAACTCCCACTTCAGGAAAAAACCCTTTCAGCACATCAGTCTTTCACCAAATCACAGAATCATTCAGGTTGGAAAAGACCTCCAAGAACATCAAGTCCAACCTTTGACCGAACACCACCCACCGAACCCTCACACCAAATTCTCCATAAAGCATGGGGTCACTCCAGGTCTCTTCTGAATGACATTCCCACACATTTTGCTCTTGGAATTCCTGCTCAGATGCAGAGATGCCCATTTGATGCCTGGGGTGTCTCGGGAGCTCTCAGTACCCGCAGGGATAACAGTGAGGCAAAGGCATAGCTTAGTTAAGCCAGGCTGAGCTATCCCAGGGCACCATCGCAGCCTGGTGTGCTGCAATAAAATCTCATTTTCTCTCCCATTTCATACCAGCAAGCTGTTTCCAAGCTCCCAGGAGTCAGGGCTGTAAACAGCCACGGGATGACATTTATTGGTCCCCCAGACGAGCCCAGCCTTGGTGCTCACCCGTGGCTTGCCCAGCTTGGTCTCGTTACAACCATCTCATTACAGCCAATTATCACTGCATCAATCTCCCTGTCCCAGCTGAGCACTGATCTCCCGCCTGACTGAAGGAAACACACTCCAAAAGATGGTGCCTGCAACTCTCCATAACTCAGTTCCACCCAGGCAGCTTGGATTTAATCACGGGGGAGGAAAACCCATCTTCAGCCTTGGGTCACTAGTGCCACCATGGACTTCAGTGAGCAGAGATCTCCCAAACGAGGGACAATTTCCTACTTAAAAGTTGTATGAAATAATAAAGAATGCCATAGGTAGATTCTTTTTCTCCCGTAAATCTCTTAAATGAAATGCAATTTGGTTTTGCTTCTGTACCCAGGGAAAATTTTTAGAACTCACAACCTCCTGCGCCAAGGCATTGCACGGTTTAAGTGTCCACTGACAGAAAAATTATATCCCTTTCTGAATTCACTTTGAACCTGCTCATTGCTGGTTTTGCTAGGAATCGCTCAGTTCTTTCACAAAGACAGAAATATTCACAGCCTAACCACAATATCCCTTTCCCTGGTGAGAAAAACCATAAAATTCTCTTTAATGTCCCTTCTCGGGCATCCCTTTTTCAAGCTGAAGTGTCCCAGCCTATTTAGCAGCTCCCAGCATGGAAACAGCTCCCTAACATTTCTCCCTTGTATCTGTGGTGGGTTTAATTCTACCCCATCCTGCGCTGGGCTTGCAGAATAGGGATTTTACCCTATTTTTCTGTGACAGATGGGGTTTGGCTGGGGTTAGCTTGGCTCTGAGGTTTCACTAAATACATCCTTCCCTCTCTTCCCTGAAAAAGTCACTGCTGTGCCCTCCTGTCCTCAGTCCCACTCACACTCCAGCATCCTTTGAGCGTCTCTCCTCCCCCAGCTCCATCTCATCACCTTTTTTTATTTGTATCACCACTGGCAGCCTGCTCTGCAGCAAACCCATCCCCTCAGAGCTCCCCTTTCAGCTTCCCACAGCTTTGTGCTGAATTTGGGTATTTTTTGCCCGTTGTGCTGCCTGCTCTCACTCCAGCACTGCTGGCAGGATGTGCCAATGAAACCAGCCAGCTGAAGGAAAGCCACAGTCCTGCCAGGGCGTGTGACCCCTGACACGGTGGCATTTCCTTCCCACCGCTGATGAGCTCTGCTGGTGCTCTGGTGCTCCTTAGCTCATCGCTCACTGAGGGACTCGCAGCTCCAGTTCAGCAAAGAAGGGGCCTGGGAAGTCACAGAAAGCCAAAAGGATCCCAAAATTCAGGATAAGTGAAACAATTTTGTTTTCACTCAATATCTGTGACAAGACAGAGACTGTGATTTCATTTTTCCCACTCTGTCCAAGCTGGACTTGATGATCTTAAAGGTCTTTTCCAACCTTAACAACTCCATGATTCTATCACAAGAGCACCATTAATTACTATAAAACCTGGTTTGCACTTCTGCAGTGGCTGCCAGTTGAAGCTGTTCAAGCACTCAACAGGAATATATTAAAAAATAACTTTCTTCCTAAATATTTGCAGAAATTTGACTCAAAGATGTATGAAGGAAATCTCACCTTAAAACCCCCAAACTGAGTCATTCTAATCAGCGTGAAAAAAATCACCAGTGACTGTTGCTGGAGGATGATTTTTAGGCATGAAAATCCTGTGAGATTTTCCACCATCAACATCTATTAAGAAACAATTAAAAAAAAAAAAAAATCGTAATCTTTCAGCCTTTTTTAACCAACAAACTAAATAAACACTTGACTTTTTTCTTCCCTCCAGAACACCCTTTTCATAAATCAAAATTTGTGAGCTGAGCCCTTCTGCCTAACTCCAGAACATGTAAACTGAAAGGAAAGATCCAAGATTTAAGGCAAACATTTACAAAGGGGGTTGCCAAAAACATGACTTATCTCTTCAGCAGCCTCTAAACAAGATCTCCAGTGCTCTGACACAGAGCATGCCTAAAGGATTATTCCAGGGTTTCCTCACTCAAATCAACGCTCTTCCAGGAGCTGTAGACAACTGGATTTGTAGAGAATCAGACTTTGAATTTAGGTACCTTTTGAGATGGTTTTTCCCATATTGGCATCTCCAGAAAGAAATTCCTGGTGAAGACGAGTGGCTCGACCTCTAGGAATGCTTTTCCCAACATAACTTACAGTGTATGCAATATTTCCCCATGTATTTATCCCAGGCAAAAAGGGTGGATACCATCAGGACAGTGCTCTGATACAGTCAATAACGACAGAAAAACAAAAAGAAAAGATGAGGAAGGAGAGATTTTTTAACCAGAAATCTCACGGGATGTGAGAGGGACAAACACAAGCTGCTGTCAGAAGCAAAACCTCTGCATAGACCAAAGAAAACCGTCTGCAGAGATGGATTAAATCTGAGCCGTTATCCAGAGCTTTGAAAATACTTCCAATTTATTTTCCACTGCACCAATGACACTTTTCCCTTATTTCTACAACCTTTGCACATCTAAGGCTGTGTGCATTTATCTATTATCTCATGTTAAAAAAAAAAAAACCCAACAAAACAACCAAAACTTCTGCTGGCACTTAAAAGTGTGACACATCCTCCAAACTAAAATGCCTTTTCCAACATGAATTTACGTCCACTAAGTGGCTGCTAATCCCGACAAGCCCCAGGACAGCTGTTCCCAAGTCAAACAAACACTGCTGCTTGTTAGAGAGCTTCCAGCCAGGACGAGTCAGCAACAGGCAAAAACCAAAGCAAAGCCTCCACCCCTGTTGTGTTTTAAGGCAGAAAACAGATGTTGGAATGTCTTAATGGCTGTGGAAAGGTGAGGTCAAGGCAAAAATCAGCTCTTAGCTCCACAGGGAGGAGTGATGAGGTGCTGTGTGGGTCTGTGCTGGAATTTCATCCTGTTGCTGGTGGGTGGCTGCACTTCAGGGGCTTGGGTGGGCTCAGACAAGCGACTGAGGGACCACTGTTAGAAACATGGAGTCGGTAAGGTTGGAAAAACATTTTAAGGCCATTGAGGCCAAGAGTTAACCCGGCATCACCCTGTTCATCACTAAACCGTATCCCCAAAGCCCAAATGGGAACCAGCAGTGCTCACTGGAGAGGTGGGCAGTGGGTCACGGGGCAAGGATGGACAGAAAAAGAACCATTTTTAGGGAAAACTTTGCTGATTATTGTTTCCTCGGAAGGAGATTCCTGGTCTGGAAGAAAAACATTGGCTTCAGGCCGGATCAAAGCAGCCAACATCAAAGTCTGGATTTGGTTCTCAGGGTTCAGGCTGGGTTTACCACTGTGACAACGCTGTTCCCTCTTCCTCTTTCAGGGGCCAGATTTTGTGGCAGAGTCTACAAAGGTTCTCCTCTGAGAAATCCATGGCAGATTTCTTCATTTTGAATTTCCAGGGAGTGGGTTCCACCTCTGTAAGAGCTGCAGCATGGATGTGTTTGGGAAGAGTCCCAGAGAGATGAGGGAATGGTGAAGGATGACCATTTGGAAGTACCTGTCCTACTGTGTATTGCCAAAGAACTGGGAGAAAATTTCCTGTTAAATAAAATGGAGCTTGACTTTGGTACTGATCCTAAAAGGAGTCTGGGGTTTAAGGTCCTAATGTCCCATGGCTGAACTTTCTGCCGTTGTGGGAGAGGCCACCCTGGCAGGGAATGGAGGGGACTGATGTCATATCTGGGAGTTGCCCAGTGCTGCTGGTCAGAGTGAGAATGAAATTAAGAGGCCCTTTGTATCACCTGGGCCAGAGTAATAGGAAAAAAGTAAATTAAAAATTAATAAAAGAGAACATGGCAAAAGGTCCAGCAGGTCCTTTTGCCTTAGAGAGACCATCAAGATCAAACATATTTTAGACTGAGCTAGACTGTTTCTTTGAGTGTGTTAGCTGGACAGGAGTTGTCATTTAATGCCATTCCTGATGTCCCAGGATTTTTTAAGAGGTTGATGAATACAGTAGAAGGCTTCTGAGAGCTCTACACCACTCTGAAACGACAGAATCACAGAATCTTTGAGGTTGGGAAAGACCCCTAAGGTCATCAAATCCAACCACCAACCCAGCATCAACACATTCCCCACTGATCCACATCCTCAAGTGCCTCATCCACGGTTCATCCCCACCCTACTTTGGGCACTCTCTTGACCTTATCACTCTCTACAACTCCCTGAAGGGTGGCTGTAGTCAGGTGGGGGTTGGTCTCTTTCTCCAGGCAACAACTGACAGAACAAGAGGACACAGTCTCAAGCTGTGCCAAGGGAAATATAGGTTGGATATTAGGAAAAAGCTTTTTACAGAAAGAGTGGTGAAGTACTGGAATTATCTGCCCGGGGAGGTGGTGGAATCACCATCCCTGGATGTGTTTAAAAAGAGATTGGATGTGGCACTTGGTGCCATGGTTTAGTTGAGGTGTTGGGGCATGAGTTGGACTCGATGATCTTAGAGGTGTCTTCCAACCTGGTGATTCTGGAATTCTGGGATTCTGTGTGATTCTGTGAGTTCTTGAGCTGGATCAGCCATGTGGTGCCTGCTCCAGCACCTGGAGAGCTGCTGATAACAGGATTGTCCCACAGATCCCACTGACACCTCATCTGCCCCAGCAGGGCTTATGCAACTGGGAGGTGAGAATGCACTTGAACTTTTCCAAGCAAGGCACTATTAATTATTTCTTATCTTGCTGCACTATAAACAGATGGTGATGAATAAACAGGCTCCTAATTTAAACTTCATCAATGTTTTTTTCCAGCTTGATTTTAATTTCCATATGTTCACTGCTTCTCCTCCCATCAAACTTGCTTTGACTTCTTCAGGGGGGACTGACAGAGACCCCCCGAGGCTCCAAATTTGGCTTTTCAAGCCAGCCTCCACTCTAAGCCTGTGGAGCAGCAAAATGTTCAGAGTTTAAACAGCATGGGCCATTTCCCACCTGGATTTTTTTCCATGGTGATGACGAGTTTGCAGGACTCACCTCTATTGCCCACAACAAGTGTGAGGCATGTACAAGTTAAGCAGATGTGAACAGGCACTGGGAGGGAGAATGGCACTATTTTTTTTCCATGTTTTCCACTTTTCAGACTTTTTAATTGGGTTTTATTCTGCTTCCAAGACAGAGAGGGCTAGAAAGCCAACAAAAAGTGCAGTGCTGAAGGACTGGAGGTATCAGGCCAGGCTGGACGGGGCTTGAAGCAAGCTGGGATAGTGGAAGGTGTCCCTGCCCATGGCAGGGGCTGGAATGAGATGACCTTTAGGGTTCCTTCCAACCCAAACCATTCCATGACTCTGTGATTCCATGAAGGCCGTGCTTCCTGCACAGCTCTTGGTCTTCAGAGCTGCTCATCCCACCCAGACACAAGTCACGGCTCCTTATTCAGCTGCCATCCCTAAATGACTCTCCTGCTTCTGAAAGAGTATCTGATTGCAGAGCAAATTAATTAGCAATAATGGAATAAACAGATAATGAGCTGTGCCAGCCGACCTAGACCTGATTGATTTTCCTGCCTTTTAAATAAAGAGAGGGCTACTTTTTAAATTTATTATCATTTTATTTGTGTGCTTCAGTTTAAGCTGAACTGTTTGTAAATTACAGCCACGGAGAAGCGAAGCTTTCCTAAAAACAAACCCAAAAATACTCCTCTGTGCTCTGGGATCATTACATAAAAGAGACAAGCAAAAATCAGCAGGAAGCGGTGCAGCGGTGATTCCTGCCCTGCAGCCTTCAGGAGCTCAGCCACGCTTCACAGAGAGGGATTTGCCTCTGTCTGTGAGTCTGGGAAGCAAAACCCCCTGATCCCAACCCTTGGGAGAGCTTCCCTACTGCTGCTCAGTGCGTTATCAGCTGAGCAGCCACTGTGTCGCATACAGATGATGGAGTCTTTCTTAAATAAAAACCCAAACAATGCTAAACCCTGACAGATGTCCCGACTGGAAAAGCATCTGGAGCTAAATCCCGATTTTCAGTGGGGCTGGGATTGCATTCCTCACTTCTGAAGTACAGAATCATGGAATAGTTTGGGTTGAAGGGAACCTTTAAAGGTCATCTTGTCCAACACTCCTGCCATGATTTCACCTCCTCTGGCCAAATCCTCTCCGAGCCAGTGAACACCAGGACAGGGATCCTCTGTGAAATGTGGTTTTTTCCTACACACCTGAGCTGCTCACTGAGATTCCCCTAATTTTAAATATTTTGACAACAGGTAAGACAGTTTGAACAGGATTCATCACATCCTGAAAGAGATGCCTACACCTGGCCAGAACACACCAGAGATACCCAAAACCAAGTGAAAATCCCTCACCGAAAGTCATCCCCATGCCATGGCTACTTGCCCGTGTAAAACTGGTCTCAGCCTACCTATTCTTGATTTTAATGGCAAAGAATCCACTCCTGTGTTGAATTACACGTGTCATTTAATGTCTTTGCAAGATATTCCAGCATGGAGTTAAAAAACACCAGGGCAGAGGAGTGCAAGGCCAGTCCTGCTCATGAAATCCAGCCCTGCGCTGCAACACGACTGCATCCCACACACCCTTCCAGAAACTGGGCACGCTCTGCCATGGAGCCCATAAAACTCCCCTTCCTGCAGACCTGCAGAGAGGCTGTTGGGTGTCCTCTGATGGTTACAAGCTTCCTGAAAAGCCCAGACTTTGATCTCGCAGCCCTTTGGTTCTCCTCTGTACACACCGCCAGCTCAAACGGCTTTCCCTGTGGGTTTCTCCCTCACTGCATCGTCGGCAGTCTTTCCTGTGCTGGAAAACAAACTTTTCCTCATCAGAGTTGGGCAATATTTAGTGATCCCTGGGCTGTAGAATCACAGAATCACCAGGGTTCGAAGAGACCTTTAAAATTATTGAGTCCAATTGTCAGATCTCCTCAAATGTGGGTAACTCCACAGATTCTGAATCACACTCCTAACAGGGAATAGAGGGATTCACATGGATCATCTCCTTCCAACCCCCTGCCGTGGGCAGGGACACCTTGCACTATCCCAGGTTGCTCCAAGCCCCATCCAACCTGGCCTTGGACACTTCCAGGGATGGAAGATCTAAAAAGAAAACTTGGATTTCATGCATGTACAGCCCCTGTGAGGAAGGGGGGGTGTTTGAAGACAAAAGAGGGTTAAGAAGGACTTCATTGTTTATCGGTGGAAATCTACTGGCTTATCCCGAGCCAGTGATCAACCTCAGCACCACCATCAAGTGCTCTTAACAAGTGACTAATCTGTCTGACACATCAAATTACAGCTGTGATTAAGCCCCTCTGATCAATACAATTGATAATGGCTCCCAAACAAAGCTTTCTTTCCAGAATGTACCGAAACACTGTGTTTAATTCCACTCATTTAATTAGAAAGGATAACGAATCTCTCATTAAACCTCAAGTGATTTTCTTCTTGCTGAAAAGGCGTAGAAAGTGCAGAAGGCAACACAAATACCTGGCCATAAATCAAAGTTTTACACTGCAGATCACAAGGAAACTCAATTTCTTTTCACCCTCCTGTTTGGGGGGATGGAACTGTGTTAAAATAACATTTTTCCTGAGAGTTTTACTAGGATTTTTCTTTCCAGCAACACTCAGATGAAACAGTCATCACCTTCATATCATCACTTTCATGAGATTTCTCCACAAACTTCCCCCTCACCCCTAACCGTCAAAGTTCAAAGTTTGATTTTACAGCTCAGCCGCATTTATTGAGTTATGGAGCCCCACTCCAGAAAAACATCTTCTTTGACCTCCTTGTGCTCACATGGTGCGAACACTCCCCTAAAGGGGAAGCACATTCTGTGTAGGCACTTGGAAATTTTCTGTCCACACCACTTGCAAAATAGAGTTCTCCATACACTGATCCACCCACAGTCACCCATTTAAGAGCCAACACTTCAGTGAGATTTGGGTTTTTTTCTCTTGGTTCCAGGGCAGTTGTGAGTGTCGGGATAATAAAGTCAGGTACTGAGCTCCTAAAAACCTGCTGATGTTTTGGGGTAAATGGATGCCAACTGCCACAAAGGAAGGGACCTTAAAATCATCTCTTTCCAGCTCCTGCCATGGGCAGGGACACCTTCCATATCCCAGGGTGCTCCAAGCTGCATCCAACCTGGCCTTGGGCACTTCCAGGGATCCAGGGGCAGCCACAGCTTCTCTGGGCACCCTGTGCCAGGGCCTCCCCACCCTCACAGGGAAGAAATTCTTCCTAGTATCCAATCTAAACCACTCTGTTTCAGTTTGAGGCCATTCCCCCTTGTTCTGTCACTCCAGTTCCAGTACTGTCTCCATGGACAAAGCCATTTTCCAGAGCTCACAGCTGCAATTTCTGAATCACTTCAATTCGTGAGTAGTGACTGGTGGAAATGTACATTTATCCCAGCCCAATATTTCAGCATTCCATCAGGGAAAAAACCCTCCAAAGGATTTCTATATACTTGCTAATGCTTGGGCGTTAATGACTTGTGACATGGCTGCGTGTCTTTACTTCAGAATTGGGAAAAATACTTTCATTGGTTTAATTCTGTTGTTAGAGAGAAAAAAAAAAGCTGTTTTGGATTAAACTTTCCAATGAGAAAAATAATTTTGGAAAAGCAGAAAAAACATTATCACTTCAACTATTTCTTCTTCTCCTTTTAATGTACTGTATTTAATTGAATTGCTTTAAATAGCCATGAAAACGAAATGAAGCATTTAGCTGGCTTTCAGATGAATGTTTTTATCCACCCTGAGTTCTCCCTTTACTGGATTGCAGAAGAACGTTTCTTCAAACGACTCCATTTAACTGTACAGGGACACTTGAAACAGCTTCCAAATCAAGGAAAGCCGTCCCTTAGTAGATAAAAGCAGGGGCCAAAAGCCTTCCTGGCATTCACTGAAGCTCCTCCCGGGATCAGCTTGTCCCAGGATTCTGCTCCAACATTGCCAGTGGAGAGTTTCCTCTTCCACTTCTCCCTCTTTTGGGAGGAGGGATGCAAATCTCAAGCAGGATATGCATTTTCCCATCCCTTTCCCCAGCAAAAGGATCCCTTCTTTTTGGGTCCTGGCAGTGTAACGTGGGTCCCTACACACCTTTAACCTGCAGAGACGGGACTGGTAACTTGAGAGAGGCATTTGGAGGGTGAGAGATTCAACTGGATGCCTTCACTTGGGGTTTTGNAACTTTCTTCCTTTCCTGATCACTGAAGCAGGGAGTGGCTTAAGGAGACTGGAGACCCTTCCAGGGGGATTTCTCAGTGTGGTGAGCGCTCCATGAACAAGGAGAGGATCTCAGCTGCCTATCCCAACTCCAGGGATACTTCCCAGCCTTGGAGCACCCTCTGCTTCACCACCAGGACAGGAGCAATTTTGGTATAGGGAAGGGAGGGCAGTTCAATCAAAGGAGATGGTCACAATGACTTTCCTTGGAGCGATCCAAGACCTGGGAGAACTTCAGGCTTTCCGTTCCCAAGGAAAAATTGGAAAAATTCCAATTCAGAGAGGTGGACAACGGAATTTAAACCCACTGAGACACCTCAGTTAGGCTTTCCCAGCTGGGAGGCTGCAAGGGAACCCCGGAGAGCTGCTGGAACCCTTGGCTGACTGAACTGTACTTTGGAGGCACCTATTCCTCTCCCTCCTGAAGAGCGTCAGCAGGAGGATGCCCTGTCCAGCAGCAGAAGGGCTGGGAAATGGCCAGGACAAGGCAGATGTGGCTGGGAGACGTGGGTTTGCTGGCCAGGGAGGGACTGAGCATTGCCCTACCTGAGGTCTGGTTGTCCCAGGTCAGCTCTGCCAGGCACTGGCTGCGCTCCTCCTCGATCTCCTGCATGATGCTGCACTCCGGCCGGGTGCTGGACGCCTGCAGGGAGGGCACAGAAGGAGACAGTGAGCAAAGGCCATCCTCAGAGAGGCATTGCTGGGGATTCATGGCCTCGTGGAGTGAGCTGGAGCTCTCCAGGACCACTGCACAGATGTGCACCCAGCCTTACTTTATATTCTCTCAAGACAAGAGAGAGCAACCCAGAGCCTGCTGAAAAATCAGCATTTCCCTCCATTTTCTTAGAAAAAAAAAACCCCACAACCTATTTTTTTCTGATGATCAGGAGCAATTCTGCTGCTTTATGCTCCCAAAACCCTGCCTGGCTAACCAACAGCACCAGCTATGTAGGGCAGGAAGACGGCAGCTTTAATATTCATGCCAGGAGCTGTGGGATCTGTGCTTCATGGTTTATTCCCCGTCTCCTCGCTCTCATGCTAATTCGAAGCACAACAAAACCCCAAATCAAATAAGAACGGAATCTCTGATGCAGATGAGGAGATCAAGGAGCTAAAAAGCAGGAAATTCCCAGTGACAAGACTTCTTCCCCACAAGTGGCTTCTCCTCAGTCAGCCCTAATCAAATTGTGATTGTAATACAACAGTGGCTACAAATGTTCAGGTAATTAATCGTGGACTCCTCATAATGTGGAATTCATGAATTACATCATTCATAAAATGTGGAAATGGTGATTTTTACTCCAGAAAAGGAACTGGGAGCTCACAGATATCTCATTGTCCCCTTGTCACCTGCTCTCAGCTTGGAGGGGACACCTTGACCATTGCTATGGCCAGAAACTGAGGCTGCTCCAAGCCCCATCTCTTTTAAAGGGTTTGGAAAGGGCATTCAACAGGGAGAAAACTTTTCAGAAATCCAGCATCAAAGAGGTGGAGAGAGGGGAAAGAGAGCAGAAGTCTTGGCCTGAGTTTGTACTGTCACTGTCAAGTATGAGGAGGGAGAAAACGTCAGCGAGGTGAACTTCAGGAACAGATCGTGAGGACACAAGAGAAACTTCTGCCTGTAAGAAGTGATTGATTCACTGTTCACTCCTCAGTTTTGGGATAATCGTATATGTTCACCAGAAATAGGCAGAGAAAATAAACATTTTAAAAAAAAGGTAATTTCCTGTCTCATTTCAGAATGTGCGAGTTATTGCTCTGTTCGCATTTTTGCCAGGCAACGTTTTAAGACAAAAAAAAATCCAGAAATCCTTTGAAGGAACAATTGTTTGATGTAAATTTGGGTTAAAATTATAAAATAACATAGCACACTAAATTTATCTCACCATTTCCTATTAACCTACCCTGCTCTCTTCCCTGTTTCATGCCATGCCTGGTTCAGATTTTAATTTCCTTTAGGTTGGGAATGGGCCTTGATTAGCAGTGTATAAACAACTAATTATGTGGTTTTCTAGTCAAATTAAAAATAAATAAAAAACAAACACAAGAAGGGGATTCATTTGGAGTTGTCTTCGTTCTCAAATATTTCTTTTTCCCAAAGGGAAACAGATCTTTGGAAATTTCATCTTGGCTCATCTGAAATACCATAGATTCATTTTGTTTTGATTTACAGTCCTTCTTGCCATTTTATTTTAACCTTAAAAAAGCACGAGGGGAAGCGTGAGAGATTTGCAGAACACTTACTGGAAAAATAAAGATTGAAATGTTTTCAAAACATTCTGACTTTTTCAAAGGGGAGTTTTAACTCTCTGGACTTAAACCATTGCCAAATTCATCTCACATCTATAAATACCCCTGGTTTTCACTTCATAAATTAATTCATATGACTTTAACTTTGATCAGGGCTGGCAAAGCACTCTGTATTCCACAATACTAATTATTTTTCTTTATTATTAATCTTAAATTTTTTTAGGCAGTAGATTTTACACCAAGCCTATTAGCAAGTACTTCAGTGCCACTTCTTCCCTTCACTAAAATCTCATGCCTGAATTGGTTGATTGCAAATTCACCTCAAAGGCCCAATATTTACTTTTGAGTAACTGGTTTTCTCACCTTTACAAAACAAATGAGGCTCTGTTTTGAAAAGTGGGCTTGTGACAGGCTCAGGGAAAGTTGATTATACATATAATTTTTAAAATCTCATCTTTTTTTTTTTTTTCATACAATCCAAGAGGAAATATCTCAGTGTTAGGCAAAACACTGAAAAAAGAGTGTCCAGTAGCTAAAATAACAAAATACAGGTGATCTTGGATTTTGTCATGCTGGTGCTGACTTCTTGTGAGCTTTTAGGGAAGGTGGGTGCTCACAACAACCCCAAGCAGGGCAGAGAGGTTGGAAAAGGACCTGGGGGTGCTGGTGACAGGGGCTGAACAAGAGCCCAGGAGTGCCCAGGTGGGCAGGAAGGGCGATGGCCCCTGGGTTGGGTCAGGAACAGGGTGGCAGCAGGAGCAGGGTGGGGATTGTCCCCTGTGCTGGGCACTGGTGAGGCCACACCTGCAATCCTGGGGTCACTTTTGGGCTCCTCACTACAAGTAGGACATTGAGGGGCTGGAGTGAGTCCAGAGAAGGAGCTGGGGAAGGGTCTGGAGCACCAGGAGTGGCTGAGGGAGCTGGGAAAGGGCTCAGCCTGGAGAAAAGGAGGCTCAGGGGGGACCTTGTGGCTCTGCACAACTCCCTGACAGGAGGGGGCAGCCAGGTCAGGCTCTGCTCCCAGGGAACAGGGACAGGACGAGAAGGAACAGCCTCAAGGTGCACCAGCGGAGGTTTAGGGTGGATATTAAGGAAAATTTCTTCACTGAAAGGGTTAACACTGGTGCAGGCTGCCCGGGGCAGTGGCTGAGTCACCGTCCTCTGGAGGTGCTTAGGAGCCATGTGGATGTGGCACTTGGGGACATGGGTTAGGGGTGGCCTTGGCAGTGCTGGGGTAATGACTCTTCTTGATGATCTTGGAGATCTTTTCCAACCTTAATGATTTTATGATTCCATAAACAAAGAGTGGGATGTATCTCAGCTCCTCTGTCAGTGGGACACCTCATCCTCAATTTCAGCTGAGTCAGAGCTCTCTGTCTAGTCTGACCTGATTTTTTACCATTCCTTCCAGTCCACAGAGAGCAAACAAACACCAGCTCTGAAGGCTTTCATCGCACTCCACTGCCCACGGTTGGGTTCAAACCTAAATACCCAGCACTTAGCTGGAGAAGGTCAGTGATGTGTGGATTTAATGTCCACAGACCTTTCACTCAATCAAGGTCAACAAAGAGATTCACACGGGAGGACTTCGAGTTTGTGGCTCATTTTGCACATTAACTAAATAAGGAAATAAACAACTCTATCACAGCAGCCCTCCTTCAACCTCCTCAGTGATAAGAGCAATAACCCTCACATGTCGCAGCTGTCACTGAAAACCGGTTAAAAAAGGCAGATGGAATACAAATAATCCAAAAATATCACAGTTTTGGGCATCACTAGGAAACAGAAAGTGTGTCTTTTTTTTTGCTGGTGGCTCAACAGGGTATCTGGTGAGCAAGGGAACAAGTTCAGCCGCCTTAATTCCCCTCCCAGATGACAAAATGCTCATGGCTGAAAAGAGCCCTCAAGAGCTACGAGTCCTGCCTGTCAAAGGGGAGATTCCCTGGATGAGGGGCTAAATAATTATCTTTCCTTGGTCTATTCCTGCCAGAAAAGTTGAATGAGACTTTACAGACAGCTGTATGCAAACTCACTTTACTACTTGTCCATTCTAGGGTTTTTTTTGCTATGTTGTGTTGTTTTGTTTGGGTTTTTTTCGCTGTATACAAACTCACTTTACTACTTCTCCATTCTAGGGTTTTTTTTGCTATGTTGTGTTGTTTTGTTTGGGTTTTTTTCGATGGAAAAGGCAGAGATTTGGGGCTTTGGCCTCTTCCACTGCAGTGGGCATCTGGCCACGCAGACAAAGGGCTGAGGAGCACCTGAATTCCCATTTCCCGTCCAAAAAGTAAATGTAAAGCAAAAAGCATGACAAGCTCTGGTTAGTTCATGGTAACATCAGAGAATGAACTGTAATCCAGTTTCTTGGGAATATCCATTATGGGTGAAGCTGAAATGTGGTCACCACCCCTCACTAATCCCTCCTGGCATGCCCAAAACACCTTGTAGAGGTGTGGTGGGTTTGTCAGGGGTTTTTCCACTCGTACTCTGATCCCTGAGCAGAAAGATGAAGGGAATGTTTTCCTGGATGTGATTTCTTACAGCTCTGAGTTCTGCAGCAACTCTCACATAACAAGGAGTTGTAACCAAAGTCTTTGTTAACGAGAGTTTTCCTTCCCGATGGATCCTAGGAATCGTTAGGGGATTACTGTGCAGTCTGCTGCTGCAAATAAAGCCTTTGTGCACACTCTTTAATTAAATACAATTCCAAGGGTTGTCACGGACTGAGGGAGCTGCAGAAATGTTTAGCCTCATCTCTGCTGTCTGCCATCAGCAGGGCCAGAATATCCACGGGACACGCGGCAGCTCATCAGAGACAGGTGGGATTCACAGCAGGGCCACAGAAGGAGGGATGTGAGCCTCGAAATGTCCCTTTGTCCTGATCCCAGAGTGTTCCTGGCCTCACCTGGAGCTCACTGCATGGAGACTCCAGAGATGAGGACCAGGGTGACCACAGTGATAACAGGATTTGGAGTCAGAGGAGGAGTAGAACTGAAAAGTCTTCAGATGATGAAATCTCATCCCTCACCCATTTCTGGTCAGCTCAGTGGAAGTGGACACGGGTTCACTTGTAGTTCTCTGAGTGACCATTTCTCACCATCCCCACCTTCCCACAGCTTCTGTGAAAACAGGGATGCAGTAAGACAAGAGCAAGGTGCCTTCCTAGAGTTTCTGTGACTTGACTTCAGTCACTGCTCGAGGTGGAGATGAAGTTTCTCAACCCTTTCTCGTGTGAACCACAAAGGAAATGAAAGGTTTTAGCAGGCAGGTCTTATTTCAAGCATCAGAAATATGACCTCCCTCTGGCTTTTAGCCATACTTATTATTTGTAGGAACACAGGACTGAAGGAACTTCTCACACAACAACCCTGGCTTTGATTTTTTCCGTAACTTCATTCAGCTCCATCTTAAAACTAGGTTTTCAGATTCTTTTCTGGTTTTTTCCTTTTAAACATCCTCAGGAAAATACAACTTTTTTCCTGAAAACCCTCTTGAGTGGGCCAAAAAAATACTGTGTAAAAGGACAAGAATCAGCAAAAGAAGACACCAGCTCAGGTTTTATATCTCTTTTGATGGGTGGCACAATTTCCAACAATAAGGCTGTCAAAAGCTGCAAAAGCTCTTGTGGTCTGGGAAAAATAAAAAAAAAAAGGGAGTATTTATGAAGTATTATAATAATTTGCTCTTCTGAAGGACCTTTGTGTAAGATTCCAAAACCATGTTACAAATGTTGTGACAATGTGGGGATGTAAATTTTAAATCCCAATAATATGTACAGAGAATGGAAGATAAATCCAAGTCGAAAACGCCCCAAACCTCCTGTGAGCCCTTTGTAGGATCAATACAGGAGGATTTGCAAACCCAGTGATTTTTAAACAGAGAAAAGTTATATTCTCCAGTGACTTCTCTCATGATGTGAATAAATTCTCTGTGACCAACCACCAGTGAGGGACTCTGGGATCACTTGTAGCAGCACATGTCCCTGGGAGACTTTTGCAAATAAAAGAGGTCCAGGCAAATGCCCAACTCTCCTGACTCCCACTTGGCTGTTCCAACCACTCCACTTTCTGCTCCTGCCAAACAGAATCCTGCCAATGGCAGATCCATCATTTGATGAGAAAAGCAGATGTCTTTTCCCAGCTCATCCAAGCAGGCCCTGTCAAACAAAGGCAACTTGGCCAAATCAGTCCAGCAGCTTGGAGGCTCGGAGCCCTCTTTGAGTCTGATTGTCCCTTTTCTGTGGGAGTGGTTGGGAGATCAAGGAAAAAAGAGTGTTTGGCAAAGGGCTTGGAGAGCCAGAGGGAAAGGGAAGCTGAGCAGCTGTTCCTTAACTCCTTAGGGACAAGCTTGCAAATGCCTCTGCTGGAAAACAGAGCTGAGTTAGGGTTTTAAGGAAGAAGTGGCACCCTGGAATTGGAGTTAGGACACACAACAATTAAAAGAGGCAGCACCTAAGTAAATTCTCACAAGTGAGTAGGAGACAGCTCTGATGGCTGGGTGAGCACCTTCTGCTCCTTGCTTTAAATTATCAGCTGGAGTAGGCAGGGATGAATTTCCTCTCCAGGAAGCTCAGACCGAGGATCTGAATCCAGGCTGCTGCAGGAACAGAGGGATGCTGCAACACTGAGATCAGCAGTGCTTGGATCTGCAGTTACAGGGTACAGAGCAAAGTGCTACAATGTCCCTCACATGGCTGAGGGAAAATGAGAGAGGAACAAAGTGATTATCCCAAAAGGGATAGGGACAGGGACAGGAAAGGAGGGAAAGAAGTGGACCCCATTACCTGACTTCTGTAGAAATTGGAAAGCAGCAAAGTATCTTGCAGTTTTGCCTGAACTGCTGATCATTGACTGCTTTTAATTTCCTTTTCCCTTCGGGTCTAAGAAGCCCGGTTGAGGGAAGTCTGTTCTTTTTAATAAAGACTGTTCCAAAATTTACCTACTAAACTATTTAAACCTTCTGGATGTAATTCAATTGCAAAGCATCTGCTCAATGACAGGAACAGCAGAAATACAAAAGAAATGCAGATCCAGACCTGCCTGAACCCCAGGGCTCAGGAACAGGATTTGGGGATCCATGGGCAAAAATTATGAGTTTGTAATGTAAACATCTTCATCTGTCTTCACGTTGATTGTCCTTCCTCACCTCAAGAGAGAAGCAGGAAGTTTCAGGGCATGAGTCACTCCAAACTGAAGGAACTGTCTAAAATAGGCAAAAGGAAACTTGCCCTCTTCTGCTCCATCCAGGGAGCCTGAGGCAGCTGGCTGAGGGGTGGATGCCTACTCTGCCACTATCTAAAGATAAATGAGCCAAACTCCACAGACCTGAGCTCATCTAAACAGAATCATTCCCCTCCAGACAGCCCCATCCTCCCGCAGTGTTCTCCAAGAGCAGGTGGAGATGTTACCTGGCAGGATCCCCACAGAGAAGTTGAGTGAATGACTCCTGAGTGCTCTGATTTGTTCACAGACTGGGTTTTTTCCAAGATATATCAACTTTGACGTGCTGCTGTTCAGGAAAGGTCCTTGGCTCCAGCAGAATGTGCAGGTAACCTGTGGATACTGTCCTGAATTTCTGCTCATCCAGCCCTGAGTAATCTCCTGAGCAGCCACCTTGTCACCGCTTTTTGCACAGGAAAAATGGTCCCTGATTCAGCTGCAGGCTCAGAAGGGACTGTAAAACCTCAGATCCCAATTCCTCATGAAGTCTCCATCCATCCAGCTCTGATTCTTTCCCTGGGCAACCACAGAGTGCCCCCACCCAGTCCTGCCTGCTCTCCACTGCACCTCCAGTTCACTCCAACTGTGTCTTATTTTCCTCCTGAATCCAACCCTGATGTCACCACCCAGCAGGTCCACCTGCCACAACGTTAAGATCTGGAGTGAACTCAGATATGCTCAGATGATCCCAAAAAAGCTGGAAGGCTTTTTGGGTGCGGGTATGGCAGAGGGGGATCCCAAATCCAGAGGAGTGGAGTCTGGCAGGTTGTCCTGAAGAATCCATGAGAGGTAAGTGGGAGTTCAGTGCACAGCCTGTCACAAAATTAGAGCTTGATCGAAATCCCAGCGAAGTCCCTGAGGTTTCTCTTCACATTCAGTCATTCCCTAGACCTCTCCCACTGCCTGGGATTTGTGTACACACCTCACAAACACAAAACCTTGGGAAAGCAGGACCCTGCAGGCCTCCTGCAAGGCTGCATACTGGGTGTTATTTATACCCAGGGAGCTGGATAAAGCCAACTGGGTGTTCTCCAGCTCTCAGAAAAGCTGCAGTGATTTGGTCTGAGGAAGAACAGTTTTGGTTACCAACAGGGGCAGCTCCTGTTAACTTTTAGGGGAACTGAAAGGCCTGAGAGTATCTAGAAATCCAGTGTGAACCCAGACCAGCAGGAAAGGAAGGGCTGGAGCGACAGACACCAGGCTCACCCTGAATTCCTGCTGGAAACCCTCAGAGCTGGAATAAGCACCAGCTTCACCTGGAGCTCTGGGGCTGTTTGGAGAGGAGGCAATTCCTGTCCACAGCTTCTCACTGCTTTTTTTTTTTCATGCACTCAGGGAAGGACAGCAAAGGGAAGTGTTACACAACAGCTTTAAACTGAAAGAGAGCAGGTTCAGATTGGATATTAGGAAGGAAATTATTCACTGGTGGTGCCCAGGGAATTTGTGGCTGCCCCTGGATCCCTGGAAGTGTTCAAGGCCAGGTTGGATGGGGCTTGGAGCAACCTGGGATAGTGGAAGGTTTAGTGTCAGTATCACATCCCAAAGAGCAACCAGGAGGAGATAAAGAAACAAGAAACAGAAAATAAGAAAAAAGGAATGCATAAAATAATCCTTCTTACGGTCTGTGCCTTCCAGCAGTCACCACAGTGCCCTTCTATAACACAGCTGGGATAAGGTTTTAACCTTCTTGGCTATCCATACCTCCCACATCTTTTATCAAACCAACCTAAGAGAAATTTCAGGATAATTTCACTATTCATACCTCACTTCCATTCTAAGCAAGTGGCCCTAACAGGGCTTGTTTGTGCCACTACTCAGAGCTTTCTGTGAAAATCCAGGTATGTTCCTGGAACAATCCATAAACACGTCTCATTTCAAAGAATTCACTCTCGAAGGGCTGCTTCCCTGCAAAGGGGAGCACAAAAATACAAAGGTGTTGGCACAAGATGAGTTTGGTTCATTCAGACATCAGGAAATAAGGAATGTTCCCTCTCTCAAATGGAGCAGAAGTGGTTCAGTCAAGGCTCTGGATGAGTACATTACTCATGTGTTTGTAAAGCATTTTTATCAGAGCCCTCTAGTGAATGGTTCTTCATAGATGGTCTGAAGCATCCAGACGTGCCTTCCAGGAAGAAGGACATGCTGGAATGAGCTCCCAGCCTTGGGACAAAGGAAAAAGTCATTGTTCCTAAAAATGAGGGAGTCAAGAGCGTCCCAGTAGCTTGGAGCCACTCCAAACTCAAGAGCTTCTCTGACAAAAATCAGGACAGGGCCACCTCTCCTCCTCTGGCTGAGGAGGGAGGGAAACAAAAGGACAAGTCATTCGTAAAATGTGTGAAGCAGCAAGGTTAGGGCAACAACAGGGAGCATTGCTGCCACGGAGAAAAAGGATTCACAAAAATGGGGAAAACCACGCAGAGAGCCAGTGAAGAGATCCTGACCTAGGCCAGCACAGGATGGACCCATGGAAAAAGCTGATTTAGAAGAACAGAACGTGCTGGAGAGCACTGATTGTCCAGGGATCTCCTGGAGGAAAGCTTCTAATTACATTTAAGTTTGCCAGCTCTGGGTTAAGACATTTTTGATAACCCTCCTGTGCCCAATGGCCGGTGCACATAGAGGACATCGTTCTTCTGAGCAGCTGCTGTAGAGGGACATTCTCATTAGGACTTAGCAGCCTGACTACAGATTTTAGGAGGGAGTTAAGAGTCCTGGAGGAGCAAACATTCCTGGAGTCAAGTAAACAAAACTACCAGCATTCCCCTTGGGTAAAGGGTCGGTGTGGAGACACAGGAATAATTCAAACCGTGGTTCCACTCCTGGTGGCTGAAGAGGGAGTTAAAGCCCCAGGTTGAATAGGTTGTAACAGGAGCCTGAGAGCCTTAAACACAGAGGAAAAGGTAACAAATGGGACGTGACACACACTCGCCCACGCTGTCTAAAGCAGGCAGGCACTCAGCACTTCCACCTGAGGAGAGGGCTGACATCTCCCCAGGAGCCTGAGGGCCACATCCAATTCTTGTGACAGCTCCCACCACCTTCCTCATCACGATGCTCATGGAGGGACGCTGTGACAGGGCTGCATCCCAACCATCGACACCTCTGAGTGTGCAGCTGAGTGCCAGGTGGAACTGATGATCCCAGTGAGGTGTCAGATGACAGGAAAGTCCACATTCCAAACCCAAACAACCCGCCAGCAATTTCCATCTCTTAAATGCAGAACCCTGGAATGGTTTGGGTTGGAAGGGACCTTAAAGATCATCTCATTCCAACCCCCTGCCAGGGGAAAGGACACCTTCCACTATCCCAGGTTGCTCCATGCCTCATCCAACCTGGCCTTGGACACTTCCAGGGATGGGCCATGGTGAGGCTTGACCAGGAAAGTGTTTTCCAGTGGCTTTAAGGAAGCAAGGATCAAACCCTCTCGCTTCCTGCAGGGATTCACCACCTCAGCTTGGCTGTCAGGTGAGAGCTTTGCTTCCCATTCATCCCTGAACAAAGTCAGCTTCCAGCATCCTCAAACTGTGCACCAGCTTGTGGTGAACCAGATGTTCAGGCAGATAATTAATTCTACTTTATTCCCCCTGGCATTTCCATTTGTCATTCTTTACCTGTTAACAGCACACATGGGGGAAAAAGATTAGAGGGAAGATGTTTCTGCTTTGTCTGGCTAAAAGGGAAAATATAAAAGAGCACAAATGACACAGAAACTGAGTGCTTTGATGGCAAAACCAAATTTTAGTGTCACAGGATCACCAGACCTCTCTCAGGTGGTGCCGCAGGCTGTAGATCTCAGAATGATTTACAAAGGTGGTACCTCTAGTATCTTTTGACAATGGAGAAACCAAAGCAGAAAAATCAAGATCCAAAAAACCCCACAAAAAACCACCAAAAAAAAAAACCCCTAAACTCAAAAGAACTTAAGGAAAGCCCAACCCACAAAAGCCCCACAAAAATACCCACAACAAAATTGTCTGTGCCTTGAGAAACTCCTTCCTTATAGAAAAAAATAGACAAAGTAGTAACAAACCACCCCCCTAGATACTTCACACTCTCTGTTGCCAGCATTTGAATGTCTCTAAAAGACCTTTCCATGTGCTAGTGTACACTGATGTCCACATCTGTCAGAGATATGAAATATTGAAATGCTCTCCTCAAAATACCCTGGTCTGCCAGCAAAGGACCAACAGAAAAAGGGAGAATTTGTGTGGAAAAATGAGTGGAAAAGAAAGGAGTTTGGCTCTTGTTCCATGGGAACAAGAGAAGGACTTCAAATCTCACTTTAGGAATATTGGGTATGAGGAAAACAACAGATTAGGCAATTAGGAAGGTAAAGCCTGAGATGGGCATCACTGATCAGGACACCTGGGAAGAGGATCTTGGAAAGAAAACAATGTTTAGAGCAGCAGAAGGAGCAGAAAACCTTGGAGCATTGCTAGAAGTCTCAGCCTGGCTGTCAGGATCAACTCGGCTGAGCAGAAAATGCCTTTGAGCAACAGGACTAAAAAGAGAACAACAGGAAAAGAAACCAAGTGAGATTACTATGCAAAGAGCTGAAATTCAGGAGAAAGCTAAAGATAGCACCCAAAAAAGGAGAACTCACATGTAGCCCCACCCCAGCTTCTGTTCACTGGCTTCTCCAAAGAACTGGAGGTGAAAATATAATTTTACTAATGCAAACTGGAATAGTTGCACATGAAAATGATTTATCTTGAATAACTGAGAACAACAACAGGGCAGGGTGTGAAGGCACTCAGGGGTAGGGAAAGTGATGGGAGGTGGAAGCCACTCAGACGGGGAAAACAGGCTCAGATGGGATGGTGGGAGTGGCACCATCTGGCTGAAAGTCAACAAAAGTAAAGCTTTTTTATACGTAGGAAGGAGGGGGGGAAAAGATCCAGACAGCTCTCAGCAAGTTAATCTGAGTTAAATACTCAAGATTTTTGAACACCACTCGAAGGAAAGAGTGATGGGAAGTGACAGCAAATGGAGATGGGGACAAAATAAGAAATGTGGATTATTGAAAGTAAATCATGGCAAAGTGACCCATAGGGTTGTTTTATAAGGTAGCTGGTTGGTTTGGGGTTTTTTAGGGGGAGAGAGATGAAAGTCAATGGATCTAAACTTTCCTAACCTCAGTAAATAATCTGGTTCTATGCTGATAGAAATGACTGCCATAACAATGGATACAAGGATTAATAAAACTGGGAGGAAACTAAAGGAGATTGCCCAGAGAAGCTGTGGACTCCTCATCCCTGGAAGTGTTCCAGGCCAGGTTGGATGGGGCTTGGAGCAATCTGGGATAGTGGAAGGTGTCCCTGCCCATGGCAGGGGGTAGAATGAGCTTATTTTTAATCACTTGTGTGCACACACGCCTGAAAGTGGCCAATTCAGATCTGCCCACAACCAAAGATGTGGCAAACACCCTTAAAAAGGGACAGAGAGGGATAATTTAAAGGATGCTGATGGTGCCTTTAGAGTAATCAGCCCTTTACAGTCATGTCCTCCTTGCTTTAGCAGCCCCTACCTGCCTGGCTCTTTCCATCAGGAGTTGGACCTTTCCTGGCTCTACCCCAGCATCCCTTGGTCAGATCAAATCAAGACAGCAATAACACTTGACAGCTCCCCCAGAAACTGCAGTCCTGCACCGTAGCTACAATCTCCTGACTAGAAAGAGAAGGGAAAAAAAAAAAAAGAAAATTAAAAACGAAAAAAAATTATAGCAACTAAGTTCAACTTTGGTTCTGGGGAAGAAAGCATGAAACTAAGGCAAAAATTTTTTGCTGACTCTCCAAAACTCCTTCAAGTGTGTAAAATCAATTAGCTGAGAGACAGGCAGCAGCATGCTGAGCAGCAAGAATATCAGTGAGGAGCACAGGGAGCATCTTCCACAGCAGTCACCTCCAGAAGGGTGAGAGAAGGGAGGAAAGCAAAACTGCTGGGAAGAAATCAACCCTACCTGTTCATGCTTCTTGTGAGCCTTTCAAACCCTGACTGTGACATGGGATAACACAGGAGGAGGCTCTCAGGTGTCCCTGTGAGATCACCAGGATTTCAGTGCCCAAATGCCTTTCTGAGGTGGGCTGGTTTCACACTGACACTCAGCCTCTATGTGCAAGCATAAAAAAAATCACAGCCCTGCACAAAATCTGTAACAAGAGCGGTTGTCTTTGCTGATATGGCCTAGGAAACTCCAGAAACTCTCTTGGTGGTCCTGGGCAATGACCTGTGGCTCTGACAACACAGTTCTGAGACAGCCAGGTGCTCTGGGCAGTTGAACACAAGAGGCTGAGCCCAGAGAGTGCTCAATGTTCTACTGATGACCCTGCCATTGTCCCCCCATGAACACAACCACGGCCTGATAACCAATTCTCCCCACTGGAGAGCGGCTGGAAGTTCATCCGACAGAACAAAGCCTCTCAGCTGTGAGTTATCCCTTCTCATGATTGTTTTAACAACCTGTCCTGCAGTAAATCTGGCCAAGGGATTGCCCCAGTTACCCCCAAGGAAAGGATGCAGCAGAGGCATTGTGGTGACCCCAGCACAGGCAGTACCTGGTGCTGTCTAACCACTGAATTACAGAAAAGTTGGCTGGAAGGGATCTCTGGAGGGCTGATCCAGCCTTCAGCTTGAAGCTGGACTCACATCAACATTACTTTTGCTCAGCCACACATTTTTCTACCCAAAAACCCTCCAAGCATGGAGACTGTACAATCTTTCTGGGTGATTCGTTTTGTTTCACAACCCTTGTAGTGCAGAAAACTGCGTTATTTGTACCTGCTCTTCAAGCACCTTCTGACTGCACCCTGGTGTAGAACCTTGAGGTCAAAGAGGAGCCACATCTCCCCCTTTCACACAGAGAATGCTCGTCTACAGCTGTCCCTGTGTCAGTCAGGTGTCCCCCTTTTCGCCTTCACAAATAATAACCACGAAGATTTGCATCGGCAGCCTGCTTGCAGGGTAAATTGCAAGACAAAATCAAGTCACAGAGATTTCCAAGGGCTTGGAAATAGGCAGGGTTGCACCTTGTTTCCAAGTGCAACCCAGGCACAATGCACAGCTTGCCTTGCCACTGAGAATGGCATTGTGGGAATGATTAAAGGTCTGGAAAACTCGCTAGGATAAAAAATAATAATAAAAAAGCAAATTTTAAAAAAAGCCCAGCTAAACTTAGGGATGGAGAAAGAAAATGTGTCATCAATCACAACCAGCAAGAGACTGAAGTATAAGATTTTCTCTCAAAGATATCTATTTAATGTGGGGAAAAAAGGCCTAAATTCCAGGGACTGAACTCTCTGATGAGACAAATGAGGATCAGAAGCCAAGCACTGCTTGGGGATGGTTTAACTCTGCCTGGCAGGACTGGCCAGAAGAGCCTTTCAGGAGCATCTCTTCCAAATCATTCGGGTCTGTTTGTACTGCAGGTCCAAGGAAGGAACTGATAGTTGGAGCTATGCAGATTGTAAAATTAAATTTCACTGAGTCAAACAGGTGAGGTCCAGAGGTCCTTTCCAAACTCAGCTGACCTGATTCTGCACGAAAATGATGTGGACTTTGCCAAGAGTAAAGGGAGAAGGTGCAATTCTCAGGATTTTTCTTTTAACTATCAGAAAAAACCCAACAAAGATTAGGACAGTCCATATGAGTCTGCCATTTTATCCCTGTTTAATAAGTAAGGAGTCCCAGTAATGGTTTCTATATGCTTTTGTCCCATCCTTTATCAGTGTCCCCAGTGATGAGACTCCATAGTGTCCTTAGAGAGCCTAACCCACTCCTGGGCTTCTCTCTGCTGACCATCAAAAAGATTTGATCTATATTGTGAAACACTAAATTACTGTGACTGCAACTTAAGGCTCAGATCTGTAGTTCTACCCTACCAAATCTGTGGTTCTAACCAGGCTGGTTATGGAGATTTTTTTTCTCCTGCTTTTTATTTGTGGAAGTTTTATCAAATACTTAAAGACAAGTTGTGATTTGTCTCTCAGTATTTAATTTTCTAGAATAAACATCCCCAGTTCTTTCAATATTTTTTTTTTCCACGGCATTTTTCAGACCTTTTATCATTCTTCTGGCCCTGCCTGGACTCCAGTTTCTTCAAGTGGTTTTACCCCAGAACAGATACACATGCTCCAGTTAAAAATTCTGTCAGGGATTATTTGCTTCTTTTTCTTTGACCAAAACAAAGGTTTGGTTCCAGTTTATTGTTTATCTTACTTGCAGCCTAACACAGTCAGCAGCCAAATGTAAAAGGGGTTGTCTGTGAGCTCAGCCCAACCTCTGTGGAAAATGAACTAAAACAGGCAAAAAAAAACCTCTGAGAAATTCTGATTTTGCAGGTGGAGAAGTGCATAAAGTTGGGGAGGACAAAAAGTTCTGTCAGGAGCAGAAACCCAGGGTAACTTTTCCAGGTCCTTTATCTAAGTCTTAGTGACATAATCACCTTTCAGCAATGAAAGTATCAGTGCACCAGATGAACTTTGTGTTGCAGAGTCACAGCTGAACAGGGAAGATGAACTGCAAGAAACAACATCCCCAAGGAAAAGCAGGAAAACTCCCAGAAAAGGGCATCCCCCTCCATCCCCTCCTGCTCCCAAAGTGACACCACATATTCCAGTAGCTTTTGGATATGTATTCATGTGGAAACAGAAGGGTAAAAATACAGCCTTGCCCTGAAAAATCAACACCAAATGATAAAAAAAGGAATTCTTAAAAAAAAAACCAAACCCAACGTTTCCTCATTTTATTTCCTCTCCATTCACGCAGCCCAGCACCTCACACGCACATGGGTGAACCTCACTGAGGACTACCCAGTTTCACAGCTTTCCTGGGAATTCCCTTGTTAATAAGGACTGTGTTGTCTTCAAACATCAGGAAGTTTGGGCATTGAAGGAACGGAGGTAATCAGGGAAATTCTTCTGCAGGGAAATTCTTCTCTGTCCACTGGGGCTTTACTTTTTCCCCAGGGTTTCTGCAGCTGACAGTACCAGTCAAACAACAGACCTTGACATCCCAGAATCCTAAAATCATTTAGGTTGGAAAAGACCTCTGAGATCTTTGAGTCCAACCATTTAACCCAGCACTGTGAAATCCACCACTAAACAGTGTCCTCATGGTAGTTGAAGAGCAACCAGTTTCAGATCTTCACCCACAATCCCCAGCCAGCAGCTCTTGGGATTTTAATTCAGGATGCAACTGGAAATAAGGTGACACCTGCTAAGCCACACAATGGATGACTCACAATGAGTCCAGCCAAGTTTACCCCTCCAAGAAGGAGAAATCTCATGGCTTCAAGATGCTCTGGACTGGTTGAGGGGTGGAGTTGGCAGTGCTGGGTGAAGGGTTGGACTCGATGATCTTTGAGGTCTTCTCCAATCTAAACATTTCTGTAATTCTGTGGAGGTAGAGGTGAAATTGCACAAGCAGATTAAAAACTGCTTTAAAAGTCCTTCTGCAACAGCTTAAGCAGCCATCAAAATTTCTAGTTACAAAATGCCTTAGAGGAAATAACCACAAAATCCAACCTAAAGGATTAAGGTGCTTCATTAAAATAATAACAATAAAAATAATAACAATTAAAAAATCCAGTCCCTCTTCCCTCTAAGGTTTTACCTTGAGCAGAGTTTTCTCGGCCACATCACACATACCTGGAAATCCCAGATTTCCCACAGAAAGCATCCACCACAGGAACATTTCAAGCATGGACACGCAACACATATAGCCCAAGAATTTTCTAAAAACATTAACCGACAAAACCCAGCCAAGTTCTTAAGCTGCCATCCACGCCCCATGAAGAGGAATATGTTCTATAAACACAGAGATATCTCCACAAACACTGATACCAAACAGGAGATCCCCCTTTGCCTGTGTTCTACTGACCGAAAGCCGAGTTTAATATACAGCACATTCCTTTTTCTTCTCTGGTTTTATTACTCGTACCAAGTGTAAATCTGTTAATCAAACAGCACTTAAATTGTTCATAATAACATTAAAACCATGCCCCTGTGAAAGGAATGAGGTTCCCCTCTCAGGTCCTCTCTGTGGACTGTGGGAAATTTCCCTGTGCTGATTCGAGTGTTTATTAAAGTTGGGTTTTGAGTAAACAACTGTTGTAGGGAATTGATCACTGCTCTTCCGTGCTCTGCCCTGCTGATCCTCTGCACCTTTCCAGGGAACACGACCAGAACGATGCCATTAGGATGACATTATCCTATTCCCACTGCCAAATTGCCGTCCCTGTCTTCCAGAAAGCAACACCAGCATGTTGTAGGAGCCTATTAAAATATCCCTATTGTCCCCCAAATGATGCTTCTGTAATAAAACCCATCTTCCTCCTGTGATCTCTGCATCCTGACAAAAAACTTCCTCCTCCTGATGACCAGCACCAGCTTGAGGATGGGGGACCTCCTTCACCACCCACCCCTGGTTGTCCTGTTTAAAAAAATCATGGAATCATGGGATGGTTTGGGTTGGAAGGGACCTTAAAGTCATCTCATTCCAGCCCCTGCCATGGGCAGGGACACCTTCCACCAGACAAGGTTGCTCAGATCCCAGGTTGTTTTTTGCGCACTGGTCATGGTTCTCCTGGAAGGAAGGGCCAGGCCACCAAGGACACGACAGTGATCCAAGCCGGGCACGGTTTCCCAATGGAAATGTTTAACTTGGAGTAAGAACTTCTTCCCACTTTAACCATGAATCAAAAAGGGGGGAATCGGAAGTGAAAATAAATAAGTGAACCAACAACCCAGTGTTTACTAAACTAAGGCAAATATACATGAAGAAATACAAATAAAGTATCGTAAAGCTTAGAAGCGTTATATGAGAACCTGAAAACATCAGGAAAACTCCACAGCTGGTAAAAATAAGAGATTAATGAGAAGTTAATATTTTTAGGGTTTTTTTTTTTATATGATTAGTTTTCAGTTTGGTTTCCTTGGAGCTTTTTGGGTTTAGATTTTTTTTTTAACAAAAACATTACAACAAACAAAATTTTACTGTGCACTCCAGCAGAGGAAAGTTCAACATGTAATAATTTTGATCTGTATTTGGAAAGCAGCAGGGCAACATGCATGGCTCTGGAGATGATGGAGAAGCTTTTTCCAGCTCGTTAGTAACAAAGGCAGATGTTAAACAGCATCCAGGAGAGACAAACATTTAAAATTAGCAGGCCTGGATAACTTGTACCTAAGAGCATTTGTAACAGCTGGCTGAGAAGATCTGCCTGAACGCAGCCAAACGCAAAACCTGGACTCGAGGAAGAACACTCAGCACAGACCTCCTGTATGGCAGCCTGGGTTTTGGAACAGCGGTGATGTGGCAGAGAATTTGGGGATTAAAAGAGGCAAATAATTCCACATGAGCTCCCAGTGCGTGCCGCTGGGAAAAGGCAAACACAAGTGTTTGCTGGATAAACTGAGCAGAGAGGAAGGACAAGAAGAAAAAACTCCTTTTTTTTACACGGCATTGGGAAGATCTGTCCCGTGACGCCACGTCAAGAATTTTAAGAGGCCAATAAAAACCAAAGGAGGGTGTGGAAAGGAAGCACAAAAGGAAGTAGAGGAGCTCTGCATCCTTCTGGATGCCCTCAGGTTATCTCAGTAGCCACTGGGTGCACGTTCGGGCAACTTAAGCAGGTGTTGAATGTGCTCAGAGGCCCTTTGCTGTCAGAAAATTCAGTCTAGCAGAGTAAAGCACGATGGGATACAGACTGAAAACCTATGAAAATCCATAACCCTCTCCAGATTATCTCCAATAATAGCAAGGGCCAGGGGAAATGTGTTGGGCTGCCCATCTCAGCTCCTGAAAAAGGAGAGTTCAGCAGAGCACAAGTTACATTTTATCAGAAACAGGTTGTTGGACTGGACTTACTGGAGGTAACTGGTGAAAATCCGCTGTTTTTAATAACTTGCCAAATAAAATAATCCATCCTTCCCTTTAGGGATTACTCTAATCTTAATATAGCTCCAACTGCATGGACTTCCTGGGTTTTGATGTCAGATTTTGGCCCAGGCACTGAGATGTTACATTTTCCTTGGATTTTCCCAAGTAGCTGCTGGCTTCTACTCATGAAAGTCCACTGGCTCTTGTTTGGAAAAACCACATCTAAATAATGAAGTTTCAGTGATGTTCTCAACTGCAAGAGGAGGAAATGCTGCACAGAAGTCCTTGACAACTCCACTTTAGGGGCAGTTCTGTTGGATTAACACCTTTGGGTTGGAAAAAGCCTGGTCAAGGTCTAAACATCCATGTCATGAAGCAAGAAGAGTCAAAGAAAAGTCATATTGACCCTGCTGGAGCCACAGGTGCTGTCAATTCCCAAGGTTTTATCAGGAACTTGCAGTATCTTCCTTTTTTCCATGGTCAGCACATCCTTGTCTAGTGGAAGATGTTCCCTGCTGAGAGCAGGGGGTTGGAATGAGATGAAATTTAAGATTCCATCCCACCAAAGCCATTCCATGATTCTGTGATCCCAGCCAACAGAGGAGCAGCAGCAGCAGCCTTCAGGTCACCTTGGTGGCACAGAGAAGAAAGATGCCAAACATCTGTAACCCAGCTGATAAATAAATAAGAAATTCAATTTTTTTTTTTTTTCTGAATAATTTCATGATTTTTTGTTGCTGGTTTTGCTGGTTTTTGCTGTTGCCAAAAGTGGCCAGGAGCTATTGGTGTTTCACCAGTGCAGACCAGTGACATCAAGGTGGTCCCTGTGCATGCAGGAACAGACACAGATATTGCATCCCGAGGCAGAATTCCTTTGCCTGAAGTTTGCTGCCCAGTCCCAGGTGGAATTCTCGAGAGCTGGGAGAGCCCATGGTACAAGAAAAGGTGTCTGAGGGACCTGTGCCCTCTGCAGCCCTCGGCTTCCTGAACTGGCACAAGGCCCTACCTGGGGGCACATAAATCCAACCTCAAAGCTCCAGTGACCACAAAAGCTGAGTTTGACATCTTAATCTGCAATCCAGTCCCACCCTGGGGTCGTTTTTACAGGACAAAAAGAGGACCTGATCCTATTCTTACCAAAAATGAAGGATGCCTGGAGTCTCCCTGTCCCCTGCACAACATCTCCCTCTGTTCCATGTGTGGGAGAAAGAAATCCATCTTGAATGCAGGAGCTGTCCTGCAATTCCAGGGAAGAGACACCACTCCCACTCTTTTTTTTTTTTTTTTTGGCTGTCTTCTAGTCTTCAAAGCAAGAACATCCATGCCATCAGTTCTGGGCTTGCTGGACCCCACAAGCCCAGCCTGGGGCTGGGGACACGGTGAACTCTGGCTGCATCTGCCCCTTAGGAACTATTTGGCTGTTACAAAACCCAGTGGATTGTGCAATCCCTGTGCCTGCAGATGCGCTGTGGGATCCCACTCTAACCCACTTGCTATCTGAGGTGCCCCATCACATAAAAGAGGATTGCACTGCACGTGGTTTATCAGACTCATCTGGGTCTCAGCCTGGGAACAGAGACCTAAAAAGCATCTTTGGGGCTGGGATTTCACAACCCAGTTGTTTTACTCTTCTGGAAGAGTTCAACCTTTTCCCTGAGGATCCTCAGAGCTGAAAATCCCTCTCAGTGGCACAAGCTCATGCAGAGGTTGCTCCAGCAAGGGAAGATCTTCCAGACAAAGCAGTTCAGGCTACTGCCAACAGAAAAATCATGTCTGAGGTGAGGAGTCCCTCAGAAATTCTCCCCAGCTCCACAGCCCACCAGCCAGCCCAGTGAAAAATGAGGATTTTCTGTTCCACAGCCTGTGCTTTGCTCACTGCAGTGAACATCGTGTTCACCATCATCTGCTTCCTGCCTCTAACTTCCCTTAAATGGGTTTCCTGCCCCCACGGGTTGCTTCCTGCCCAGAACATCCCATTTCCAGCCTGGCACATGTTATTGAGGACCAGTTTTTGTGGATGAGAATTCATGGCACTTTTAAATCACAGCCAAACTGGCACCAGGATCCAGCTGTGCCTTGTGCACCTCTCATAGGTTTATCAGGCTGGGAGTATTTCTGGGAGAAAGTGGCTTCTCCAAGTGTGGAAATGCAGCTTTGCCTCTTGATTTCATTCCTAAATTCCCAGGCTCGAGGAATCACACGGAAGGCACAGCAGCAGCAGCACAGGGTGAGGAAAGAGAAGCAACAAAGCCTAAAATCAAAAGCCTAAAATCATTAGTACCCTTTTAGGAGGTGTGTGTGCTGATGTAAAGCCTGTTATTGCTGTAATTACAGCTGTGCTTACTGTCACTGCTAATGGATGTGCTTTCCATGCTCACAGGGCTGCAGGCAGGCAAGGAACCTCCTCCTTCCACAGCTTTCCCAACCTGGGCATGGAGCCATCCATCCACTGCTCCCAGCACGGCCAGAGCTGAGCCTGGCCAAGAGCTTGAGGAAAATCAGGCTCAGTGATTCTGCCCCGCTGATTTGCAGTGACATTCCAGACCATAATTGTGATTATACAGCCTGGAAATGTTCTTGTGGGTGGATAAATGAAATAAGAATGAAAAAAAAAAATTTTAAAATTAAATATGCTAGACCTCTGAGGGTTCTGGATGGAGTTTATAGCCATCACCTTGCTGTATTTCTGCTCTTTTTTGTATCTCAGCCTTTGGGGGAGGTTTGTGTCATTCATCTCCTCAATGGCACGAGTTGATATCAGTTGTTACTGGAGGTGTTTGACAGCAGCATCTCATGCCACAGCTAAACCTGGACCAGGCAGGACTGAGCAATAGAAAGGGCAAAATAACATCTTTATTTTCTCCTAGGTGAGCACACGTTTCCTCCCAAGCACGGCCAGAAAACCCCCAGATTCAGCCCAGCACCAGCTCCAGGCTTTGCTCCACTAAATTAAATGCAGGATAGGAAACAGAGGGAAGTGCCCTCCTCAGCATCAGAGCACATCAAAATGTGCAGATCTTCTCTGAAAAGCCCTCATTTAAAAGCAAAAAAATCAAGGTTGGCTCTCCAGAGTGCAGCATCCCCCTGGGATGGCAGAATGAACTCCTTAACACGTGGAGGCAGAGCAGGGATAGCTTAAAGATGGGAGAGAAAAAAAAAAAAATCACATTTCTTCCGAGAAGCGGGGAAATTATCCCTGACCTGGCACGCAAGCCACTGTGGATTAAAACTCTTTGGAACAAGAAGACAATCACACTTTTTTTCTCCTCATACACAAAGCAATTTGCCTCCTCAATGGCGTAAGAATTAAATCCAGCTGGAATGGCTTTTTAATTAAAATAATACTTTGCTTATCAGAGTGAGAGCACTTAACTGATTACAGAGGGAACGTGGCAGTCTCTGGCACCCTGTTCCCCATTCCCCAAGCCAGGCTGTGCCCCAAACTTGTTGCTGTCCTATAGC
>VXAD01015543.1:0-11750 GCA_013399195.1 Dicrurus megarhynchus | reverse complement strand
GCTTCCCTGGAAATGAGCTGGCCTAGGGCAGGAGATTTGGGTCTCACGTGGAACAGAGCAAAATTCCCACACATGGGGTGATCCTCCCTCCCAGAAAAAACCTCAGCCAGCACACAGGCCTACACACTTGCACAAATCCTTTGCCATTCTTGGGGCCATTGCCACCAGGAGGCCAGGCTGTGGCACTCACCCCTGGCTCTGTGTTAGTTTCAGAGCAGACTGCAGGCTCGTTCCATGGGATTGTGATTGGACTGGTTGTGCTGTTGGCAGTCCTCCTCGTGGCTGCAGTCATCCTGTGGCTTGTGCTCTCCAGGTGAGTAGGAAGGGGGACAGGTTCAGCAGGGACATACACAGTGCCAGTGTCTTACCCAGGACTCCCCTTTGCCTTTCCAGGAAAAGGAAGTATTTGCCCAACAAAACTAAGGAGGATAATTTAAAAGGTAGGAAAATGCAATTCTGCAGACGACCATGACAGAGGGGGCTACAGGGCTTTGGGACAGCTGGGATGAGAGCAGCAATCTCCCAGGAGGACCTGAGCTTCAGGAGAAGCAGCAGCTCACACACTGCACTGACCCATCTCCCCATTTGCCTTAGCTGGGGGTGGTCAGGATGGCTCTGTCCACTGAGCCCCACATGGCAGCAGAGTCTGGTTCCAGGCAGTGCTCCCAGCCTGGAGCAGGGACAGGGCATCCCAAAGGCTCAGGTCTTTGAGGGACTCATGTGTGTGCCATCCCTCCCAGGGATCTGCAGGGACAGGTCTCAGGAGGGTCAGGCTGAGGTGCTGCTGCTCTTGCCTCAGCACTGACAGGCACCTCTGGGGCACTGTGGTTGGGCACAGCTGGGATGAAAGGGTTGGGCTATGGCAGGCACTGCCCTGTGCTCCAGCCTGTCTCTGACACTTGGTGCCCTTTTTCTCCATAGGTAAAGGTGGCTAGGCTGGAGATCAGTCACTTCAGCCACAGCCAGGACCGTGGGGACATCCAGAGCAGTGAGGAAATGGAGAAAATGGGAAGGATAACCCCAGCCCTGTGCTGATGGCTGCCATGTCCCCTGGCTCTTCTGTGACTGTGACCAGCATGGGGCTCCCATGCAATTCATCCAATTCAGCAGGGCAAGAGAAAAACAGGAGGTCAAGGAGGGTTGAACTTTTAAAATCCTTCACCTCCCAGCTTCTGCTTACTGCTTTTGTAAGGCCTTTGAATTTGGCCTTCTGTAGTCCTTTTTTTCAAGCTTTGCTTTCATTTTTGCTTTCCTGGAAGCAGGACTTGTATGCCAGATTTCCCAGTCCCAGACTCACACAGGCTCAGGCTGATGGCATTCTCCTGCTGTGCTCTGGGTTTTCAACCCTTCTGCCCTCTCTGCTGATATTCAGCCAAGGCCTGGCTGGACTGCTTTGTGACTCTGCCTGTTCTGTCTTGACAACAAATAAAAGCTTATGGTTTGGAGGGGCTGCCTGTCCCACTCAGCTCCTGTCTGGTCCCCTCATTGTCCCTGTGGGGTCATGTCCCCTTGCTGTGCCTTGTTGAGGGGGGCCACGAGCAGGGCTGCTGTGACCCTGTATTGCCCTAGTGGTGCCTGACAGCTTTTCTGACCTCCTGAGCTGAGCTGGACAGTTCTCACATGAGTTTGGAGCAGATGTGTGGTGGGAATCCATCAAGGGTGATGTCCCTCAACACACATTTTGGCCAGACTGTATTCTGTGCCCATGCTGTGGCCAGAGCTGTGGGCTCTCTGTGCTTACAGCTCCTTTGTGGCCCCTGTGCCAGGTCAAACCTGGAAGAAAAGCGAAGATCAGAGCTCACCACCACCATGGCCTTTATTGGTGAGACACAGGACAGAGAGCCATGGGGTCACTCCTGGTTCTGAGGTCTCCTGTCCCTGTGGTGCTGCCTGAACCACATCCAGGATATTCAATTTGAGCCACTATAACCTGGGACTGCCATGGTGCAGCCAGACAGGATGAGAGAGCTTCTCTGGAGGTGGTAGGGCAGTGGCACTTGGAGCAGCACCCAGAAGATGGAGCCCCAGGAAGACATTGTGTGGGGTTTGAAGCACCAGTTTAGCCCTGCAGGACCATGGGTTGTCCCACTCTTGGCTCTTATTGACTTTGGGCTTCATGCTTCTCCCAAAGCAGGACAGATATCCTCTGCTCCTGAGCACCATGGATCTTACAGCAGTTTGATACTTCCCTGACCAAACACAATGTGGGTGTTGGTGCTACCCCACTTTCTTTGGGGCTACCTGAGGAGACAATGGAACCTGGATGGGACAGCTGTCCTTGACATCCTTGGCAAGGAAGGATAGGTCAAGTCCTGGTGCCTCTGCTCTGCATACTCAGGATGTGATTCTAGATGAGTTCCTGCACAAATGCTGGGCAAAGGGTCAGGTTCCCATTTCAAAGCCTGGCCACAATTTTGAGACAGTCCAGCCTGTGCTCTCCAGCCACAGAGGACCCTTGGGGTGGTTTTTCAGGGGAGTGAAGTATCTTGGAGTCGTGCACATCCCTTTTGTTTCCTCTTGCTTCCACTGTTACTGATGAAGGGCTGTCTGGGGAGTCAAAGTCCCATCCAGAGATGGGCTGTGGTCATGCCGCTACTTGAAATTCCCATAGGTTTCAAAGGAATTCAAGTAACTGAGAGCTAGTTCATAGCAGAGCCCATACTGTTCCTGTGGAAAAAAGGATGCACATGAGACTCTGGTGGACCAACACCTGGAGTGGCATGTCAGCACTGGTCTCCAACAGCTTCCTGAGCATGCCAGACACAGGCACAGTCCACCTCCTCCTCCCAGCTGGAGTGCACCTTCCCCTGCTGAGGAATCACAGGCACGTGCTCCAGGAGCTGGAGGGCTGGACTGCCCCAGCACTGGAGCCAGCTGGTTTTGGGAGGAGAGCCAGCCTCCACGGCACAAAGTGTTGAGCAGCCAGGTGGACCAGAAAGGGGCCACTCATCATGCAGGATGTTTTGGTGTCTGTTCAGTTCTGCAGAACCTGCTGCTGAGTGAGTGGGTACATCCCACCAGCAGACAACAGGGTTTTCAAAGATCTCATCTGCACCTGCTGGCCTCAGGATGATGTGAGCACAGAGAGGCAGGGCAGCTACTGGCGTGATCCAGGATATGGCTCTTGTTTTGGTGTTGCCACCCCAGCTGTGTTGGAAGTCAGCACCTACCACGTCTTTAATGAACTGTCTCCGCCGCCTCTTCAGCATCCTCACGGCCTGGGATACATCCACCATCCCCTCGCTCTGGATCTGCTCACACAGGAAACCAGCAGCACAGAAGATCCCGCTCCGGCTGGCTCCATCCCTGCAGAGGAGGGCAAGGGGAGAGTCATTTGCTCTGGGATCAGGTGGCAGGGCAGAGCCTCAGAGGTGTCCCCCTAGACACCCACACTCTCAGGATGATCTTGCCCACAGATCCCGCACCCAGCCAGCCTCCACAGGGAAGCCTTCCTCCCTGTACATAGCTGAACTCATATCCATACATCCACCCGAAATGGAGCTGTGAGCAAGTTCACTGACACAGTCTGGGCTGTGTCCAGCTCTGTGCTGTGGCTGCTCCTCCAAGAGACATCACTCACCAGCAGGTGACAAGGATATGTCCATCTTGGCTCTGCCGATGGTGTGTCTCCACCTTCCCTAGCAAGCTGATGATGGTGTCAGGGTGCGGGGGAAGATGCTGCTGCATGGGCCAGTCTGTCAGTTGATGTAACTGGATTTCCACTGCAGATTTCTTGGGCTAGTGGGGAAGAAAGACAGTGGGCTGGGCAGAGCAGAGACCTATTGGCTTCACGGAGGGAAGGGGAGGGACAGTGCATGCCAGTCCTGGCTCAGCCATGCACACTGGATCAAGGGAACAGCTCCACAATGGGACACGGCACTCCAGACATTGCCCTCCTCCACTGAGTGCTCTGAGACGGGCAGATGGACAGAGCTGAGCACCAGGTGCAGCTCAGACTGACACCAGTCTCTGTCCAGCTGGCAGCAATAGTTATCCCCTTCCATGAACCACCGAGATGCACAAACTCCATCCACAGCTGCTGTCCTCTAGTTGGAAAGGCATACAAAGATACCTCTGAGCTGTACCTCTGCCTGCAGCCTCACTTCCTTGTGATTAATCTTTCTCCCAAGGAAAAATACCCTGCTCTGGCCAGTGCCCTTCCAGGACTCCACCAGATCCCTCTGCCATCTCTAGCTGTGACTTTGACCCCAAATTAAAGCCTGTTGACAGCTGGTCCTCCCTGCTCTTGCAAAGGTTTTCCTCAAAGGAGTTTGCCATCTCTGAGCAAAGGGCCCACCTGCTGCCTGTTGCTGAGGGCAAGTGTCCAGGTTGTGAAGCCAGCCCCAGGCTCCTCTGAGATCAGCTGGACATGGAAACGGCCATAGTCATCTTCGCCCTGGGTGGGCCAGAACTGCACGTATGTCTGGGGGAGAGGGAGAGGTGCATGATCACACACAGCCCCAGGCCACACACAGAGCAGAGCTCGGCACCTCGCATGGGTGGGCTTGCACCAGCCCCTTGCCCATAAGCCATGTACACGTGGCTCCGCCAGACACTTGCTGGGCACCAACCCAGTGCTGCAGCCAGAAGATAACACTCCAGCAGAGAGGACACCTGGGCAGGGGTAAACAAAACCTGAGGGATGCTCACTTGCAGTGAGGCTGGGAGACAGCCCACTGCTGTGGTGCCGTGGTGCTGGGACTGTCCTCAGGGCTCTCCCAGGTGGAGCCCCACAAGCTTGCAGTAGGTCCTGGTGCAAGCAGGGCTCTCATGGTAAGAGCCATGCAGGGTCAAAGGCAGAAATCACACTGCTTAGCCCCACAGGGAACCAGGAGAGGGGAGAGCTGTTCTTGGGCTGCTGACCTTGTCCAGTTCCTGCAGCTGATTTAGCACAACCACCGATGTGCAGGTGTAATCCCAGACCAGAGCCCAGAAGTCCACCAGCGTGGTGGGGAAAGGCAGCTGGGTGATTATGATTCTCTCCTCCTCGGTGTACGTCTGCAAAACACACCGCGATGCGTGTGGGGGGAGAGTTCCACATTCCACTCCCCGAGAGCCCTTCCCACAGCGGGAACGGCTCCCTGCCTCCCTGCCGAGACGGAGAAGACACAGGCCACCCCAGCCCTGCTCAGAGCAGCTCTGGTTTGAGCCCCGCTGCCCCCTCAGCTCATCACACCCGGGCTCAGCTCCCAGCAAGCTGTGGCCGGCACAGGCTGCTGCGCTGCCTGCACGGGCAGGGCTCCTCCGATCGCGATCGCGGGGGCCATCTCCTGGCAGCAGGGCCAGCAGTCATCGTGCCGGAGCCCGAGGGCTGGGGCACCTCAGCCCTGGGCGGGATGCTCTCCGCTGGCCTTGAGCAGAGGTGCGCGGGAGGGTCGCCGCTGCCCTGAGCAGCTCCCACTCACGCTGGCAAACACGGCGTTGATGTAAGCTGGCGAGCCGTCTGCGTTCACCGAAGACATCAGGATGGGCCGGCAGGAATCCGCTGCAGAGGCAAGGAGCAGAGAGAGGGAAATAATGGGTCATTCTCTCCCTACAGAGAGGCAGTGGGCTTTCCCTGCAACAGGTGTGGTCAACACAGCTCCCTGCAGCATGGGCTGGAGAGGCTTGAATGGACAGGCACCACCACACCCGTGGCAACACACCACATGCCGTGCAACAGCTCAGGGCACCCTGATGTGGGGTATCCAAAACCTCATGGGCAGTGCACAGCAGATCCACCCTCCTCATTGCTCCCTGATGTGCCTCATCTGAGCTTCTCCACTGGGAAAGTTTAGACCAGGGACATGTTTGTCCCAGGTGTACCCCATGTACTTCCAACAGGCTCAGAAGGAATCAGGAACCAGCCTAATCTGTATTTATTATCTACTAACCAAAAAACAATGACTGGACCTTGAGCAGAACCTGTCAGTGCCATGTGCCAGGGAGGGAAGCAGCGGGAAACATCGTTTTCCCCTCCTGCTATCAAGCACTGGGTTTTAGAGCAACGGGCTGCCCAGCCCTGCCAGTGTTACCTGGCAGGATCCCTGGCTTGCGGTTCTTGGGTTGGTTTCTGGGTTTCTCTGCTTCTCTGCATGGCAGGAGCTGGAACAACTCGGAAAATCTCTGCAGGGCCTGTAGAAGTGATTCACCGAAGTCAGTTCTGCCTGTCAGTCCTGCCTTCAACTCATTGAGCCACCCCAGAGAAAGGATCACCCATCTCCATCCCACTGCTGGGGAGGGGAGCAGTGAGGGGGTTGGCATCACAGATGAGTCCTCACAGCACCAGTGCACCATATCCTGGTGGTACCTTGAACTCCTTCTCTAGGACACTGTTGTGGCCTGAGGTCTCATCTTCTTGAAGGGAGTGGACAAGGGTGGCGATGCTCTCCACTGGGACCCCGGTGTTGCCACAGAGCAAACCTTCAAGCAGTGCCTCGTACAGGAAGCTGTACTGCTCCTGCATGAGGATACAGGTCAGCTGTGCAGTCTGGAGTCAGTCCAGGAGGAGTCCTGGAGCAGGTGGGAATTGGATCTGCAGCCCGAGGTGTGCAGGTAGCGAGTACCTCTTCTCACCTTGGTCTGCACCATGCTGACCCGCTGTTCCCGCAGCTGCTGCACGCAGTGAAACACATCCACCTTCCCCTCAGCCTTCCCCATCTTCAAGAGGAAGTCCAGGGCGATGAAGGTACCTGTGCGCCCGATCCCTGCACTGAGGACACAGAAAACTGGGTCAGTGCTGCCCCTGCTGGCAATGCCCCAGCACCCAAACACGCCCAGCCCGGTACCTGCAGTGCACCAACACGGGTCCAGCAGGTGCTTCCAACACCCTCTTGTTCACCACCTCCACCAAGCACAGGAGCTGGGAAGGGTTTCTGGGCACTCCGTGGTCTGGCCACAGCTGGTAGTGAAACTGCTCCACCGCTCTTGGGAGAGCACAGCCTGCCTGCAAAGAGGGAGACGTGGCTGGCAATGGGGAGCTGGAAGCGACCAGGAGACTTGTGTGAAGTGATGCGTGCCAGCAAGGAGGGAGCAGTGGAGAACACCACCTCAGAGGGGCACTGCCACAGAGTGCTCCCTCCAGCACCCACACTGTAAGGACTGATCCACCATAGCTCCTCAGACAGTAAAGGGCAGATTCATCCATCACACAGACACACAATTAATTTTGTCCTCTGCTTCACTGTGCCGTGAACAGTGAACACAAAGCAGGAAAAGCAGCTCGTGCTCCAGAGAAAAATTATAAAAATCACAGCTTAGGGTATTTCCACAGTCATCAAAAAGCCCTGGCTTGCTCAGAAAAGATATACCCTAAGGCTGTTACTACACTAACGTGAATGTAGTCACTTTTGTTACCAACCCATTATGTGTTTTTCCCTACACATCACATTCACTTGGCAAGAACTAATGCTACATCTTACCATCAGGTGCTCTTGGAGCTTTACGTTTCAGCTACATCTTGCTCCGGGCAAGACAAGAAAGGACAGGAATATGCATAACTGCAATTTCTTTATATTGTACCTGTTTTCCCTCCTTGAAGCTCCTTCAGTTTCTGCTCTTTATCTGAGGTGTAACTTCAGCAGGAGCACCCATCTTGAGAAATGACCCTATGTAGGTTATCTTAAACCATAAACTATCTGTCCAGGTTTAGGACTCTAAGTGACCAAGGAGCTTCAGTGTGGACCTTCTGCAGATTGATTTGGGTGACAGGCAGGCACCTGTCCCATCATCCTGGATGTGCAGAGATTCCATTTTATACCCTTTAATTGCTTTTATACCCTGTGCAATCACCTCACCCAAGCCCTCAAGAATCCACAATATTCCCATGTGCATCATCAGTCCAGACTCATTTGGGGTGACCACTGGAGCTGACTGATTGCCTTTGCCTGGCACAGAAACCTGGGACTGATGCCCTGGCATGGATTCCAGTGATAGCAACGTGCTAACACCAGACCTTCTTGTGCTGGAGACCAGGCAGGGCTCCCTACAGGGTCCGTGGCTAACAGCTCCCACCAGCTGCTGGAACCCAAACACATCCTGCATTCCCACCTCAGCTCCATGCCAGGCTTACCTTTTGCAGGCAGAAGATGCGTTTGACAAGGCCTGTGGTGGTCCAGGTGTTGTTGAGTGTCACGGTGAAGTCGCCATAGACCTGCTCCTGCTCTGGCCAATACTGCTCACACTTGATCTGTCAACAGCAGCGAGACCTCTGGGCACAGGCAAACTCACAAGGGGAGGATTGCAGGGGCACAGAGCTGCTCCCTGCCCTCACTGACAGCTGCACTGGGAGCACAGCAGGTGTGGAAGCCTGGGCTGAGGCGATGCCCAGGCTGAGCATGGGCTGAGAGGTTTTCTCTACCTTGTTCTGCTCCACTAAGCCTGTCAGCATCACAATGACTGAGGTCTTCTCCTGCCAGACCATCTGCCAGAAATCCACCACTGTCCCAGCCAAGGGGCCTTGGGAAGGAAGATGAGAGCCCTATGCCAGTGTCCAAGCCATGGGGGTGTGTTCCCACGCATGATTCGGACATTCCCAGGCTTTCCTCTACCCGGGGACAGAGGCACAGCCAGGGGACATTAGCACCTGACAGGGGTGCTGGCCACATCAGCTTCATCACCATGTTAGAAATTAGGATAAGGAGGAGGGAGAGAAGATGAGCCCAGGACATGTCAGGGATTCACTGCTGCTTTAGGGGCTCCCACATGCAGACCCTTGAGATGACGATGAGCTGTTCCCATATTTAGGGTCCTATTTCCCAAAGAGCATTTCTGCAGCTCTGCAGGGAGCCCAAGACCTCCTCATTGCACGCTGCACAGAGCAGACAAGCCCATCCAGGCTTTGCTTTGTTGGGAAGAGATTGTATCCGAGTGCACTGGGTGCAGACATGCCAGGCATTTGCAGGATTGTCCCCATCATGCCAGCTGCCTAAGGGAACAAACGAGGCTTGTGGGTGGAAGGACCTCAGACCTCAGTGCAGACACCAGCTCCAGCTGCTGCCAAGCTACCGCTGAGACCTTCCATGCCCTGCAGCAGCTGTAACCACTGTTCAGGACAGAGACCCTGGAGATACAGGGACTTGGAGTGAGAGCCATTCACAGCTCCTTGGCTGCTATCTCAGTTCCCCACTCTCCAGAATGCTCAGGGCAGTGACTGGCATCTCCTGAGGATTGAGGTTTGGAAGCACCTACCTTGAGCTGCAATGAAGAAGCGTGGACTTCGGTAGCTCTGCAGGGGAGAGATTCAAACAGCTCAGATCACATGGGTTAAATGTTTAACAGGGAATGAAATAAAGGATCCATCCATCCCCACAGGCACCAAAGCCCATAACCCTCAGTACAGTGTGTCCCACAGCACCTCTCCTGGCCAGCACAAACAGTGGGTACCCAGGGGCTGCACCTCAGCTCCTGTCCCCTCACAAATGTCCCTTTTTGTTAGAGATGAGAACTGCATACAAACCCAGACTACTCCAGGCAGCTCAGAGGGGATTCAGGGAAAGCAACATTCCCTCTGGGCAGGAAGTGCCAGACCTCAGGCCCCTGCCATGTGATCAGGACTGTCCTCACCCAGCACAGCCAGGCACCTTTCCTACCCTTCCCAGGGTAACAATTCCTTGCTACCTACATCCACGTAGCTGGCATTGATGTAGCCATTCCCAGTGTCAGAGGGCTGCAGCACCACACGGCAGTGATCATCTGAAAGAGAAGGGAGGTGGGCTGATGCCTTAGGGCAGCAACAAAGAGACTGATTAAGGGGGAAGGTGTAATTTATCAAAGTCTCTGACTGTCTGTTGTCTCCTCAGCAGCACCCCAGGCCTCAGGACACGTTCAGGGTTAAAGAACAGCTGATGAGACAAAGGGTGACATGGCACAGCAGGAAGTGCAATGGGGTTTTAGGCAAGATTATGAAATGGTCAAATGTACACACCGTGTGGAGCCCAGAGGAGCTTTAAAGTTTGAAAGAAATTGGGTCACTCCTTCCACTTTCCCACAAACACCTGCCTCTGGATGGAACATGGCAGTGTTCAGCAACAACAAGCATCAAGAACAGGAATATAGTGATGTTTGATTAAGTTTGCAGGAGGATTTGAAGGGCAGAGCAAGGATTCTCCAATGGGATATAAAACAGTGGGGCCAAAACTCCCTCTGGTTTTCAGTGGCCACAGAGGATGAGATGAGTAGCTCAGTATTTCTGAAGTGCTGGAGGGGCACCTGCACCAGCCCAGCATCCTGTGCTACCCCAGCCAGCTCCAAGAGCCCGAGCCAACCCCTGAAGAGCTCTGCTTACATGGGATGATGCTCTTGTAGCGGTTCTTTTTTTGATTATATAGCTCATTCCCAGCATTGCAGGGGTGCAGCAAAGTGGAGGACAATTGCTGTGGAGGAAGAAAACAAGCCCACTCTGCATTGGGATGTATTCTGGGGCTGGACAAGGCCAACTGCATCACACGCCCAGGGAAGGAGTGAGGGGTGGGCAGTGCAGCCAGGTGGGAAAGCAAAGCTAAACCAGACCTGATATTCTCTAAGAAGCCCAGCACCATGCCTGTCGACTGATTCATCATCTGTCTGCTCTGCCTCTATTTCTTCCCTCTTAAACATCTTCAGAGCCTCCAGCAGTTCCTCTACCGGGATCTGTGTGTTCGGTTTGCATACATCTGCAGAGACCACAAGGACAGGACTTCAGCACCCAACTGATGCTAAACTGGCCAGCTCTGGAACTCTGCAGCTGGGACTGAGATGGCATTGCAGTGGCCAGGACTTCTTCAAACCTTAGATTGTCCCTCCCCACACTGGTCCCTTATCCTGGGAGGTGTCCCTTTCCTTGTGCCAGCCAGCTCTGATCACCTCATTCCTGCAAGGAGCTTACGGAACCAGCAATCATCCTGCCTGTGCTTTTAACAGACAGCCTGTCTAGACAAGGCACACAGGGCCCTTGCTCATACTTCACCTTTTTGACATCCTCTCAGGGGTATTGTGCTGTTGTTCTCTGAGGCTTTTGATCTGTTGTGCTTCAGCCTGCAAAACAGCAAGTCAGGTCCACAGACCAGCAGAACAGAGAGGCAGAGGAGAGCCTCTTGCCCATCCAGCCACCCTGCCTCTCACCCTGCCTCATCTCAGGCTCCACTGGGACACTCCCTGCCACTGCAAGCTGCTGAATGCCTCACAGAGGGCAGGAGAGGTGAGGCACATACTGACCTGAAGAGCACAAAGAGCAGCAAAATCCCCAGTGCCAGGAATGCAACAGTCAGTGCTACTGCCATAACCACCAGCTTCCTGTCCAGCAGAGATGATGGCTCCTGCCCTGCAAGCAGCACAACCCAGGCTCAGGCTCCTGCACAGCCTGAACCGAGCATTGGGAGATCCCATAGAGACATGGAGAGTAAAGCAACTTCCCTTGTCTTCCACCCCAGGCTTTGCATTAAAGAAAAGCTAAGGTGGGGCAGAGGGAGCAGGTGCTTGCTTGGCGTGATACCCTCTGTTGTGGATCCTGTGTCCCTGAAGGCCCCAGGCACTGCCAGAGTCTGGTGAGGTATCTGCATTTAGGGGTTGCACATACACGAGGGGACCACTGGGACGAGGACTAAATAAGTGGTGATAGCAGGGATGATGTGCAGTGTCCAGTGGCCACCCAGGCCACACCTACCCAAGTGTCCTGAGGATGTTTGAAGCCAATCTACCATAGATAGCCTCAAGATCTAGAGAACTTCTATGAAGACCAAAGTGCAGCAGTACCCCACCGCATCTGCCCTGGGCCAGCTCATTTCCAGGGAAGC
>VXAD01015529.1:0-14718 GCA_013399195.1 Dicrurus megarhynchus | reverse complement strand
CCGGGGAGCCCGGGGAACCCGGGAGTGGGGCTCTCCTCCGGGGTCCGCAGCGCGGGGGTCGGGAGACGGGCCAGGGGGCCGGGCAGGGTAACGCGCAACCTCTGCGGTGCGGGGATCGACCCACGGTGCGGGCGGCACGGCGGGGGGCACCCGGCCCGTGCACCGCGTGTTTCGGGCTCTCCGCGGCCTCGCTGTCAAGCTCCGGCGAGGGAAGCCTGGCCCGCCGGTGGCGGGGCGCAGCCCGAGCGCAGTGAAAGCCGCCCCGGGGCTGCCCAGCCGGTGCTGCCGCTCCCCCGCGGGGCTCCGGCCCTGGCGACCTGTCCTGCACAGCAGGGACACACAGCGCTCGCTCGCCGGTCTCGCTAAAGCCTCGAGAAACAACTTCTGCTTGGCCATGGCGATGAGGCCACCAGTGATTTTGGAATACGTTGGTGATGTGCAGGGACCACTGCTGGCCTTGCTACATAAACTGTGGATGTTGAAAATCATCACGACATCGCAGTGAATTTGAAGGTTGGCAGGTATACTGTTGTCACAACCATGTCATCCTTTCACAAAGTACATTTTAATCCAAAGAATAAAGTTGTACCATCTGCATTAGGGAAAATGGTCACAAGTAACATAAAGCACAAAGACAGCGGTATACAGAATGATTTTCTTGTGCTCCTGCTTCAGCTAATTCAGCTTTCCTTTCCCATAAAGGGGCTCCCTTATTCATGGCTTGGGCCTGGCGAGGATGGACTGTCGACTCCTCTGCAGGCACTGAAGTGACTTCATAAACACTGGCCGTGAGCCGAAGACCTCGCACAGGTGACACGTCTGCTCTGGTAAGGGCCCTGTGTCAGTAGAGTACCCAAGTGCAGCTTTCCAGTGTAGATCTAGAGGGGAGGGCAGAGTCTGGCCACTGGCATTACTGTCTTCTATTACTGTAATTTACTGGTACTAAGCTATAAACAAAAGTCTTATTTTAATTTTAGAGCATTAAGCAGTTAATTGTGTTAACACACACACTGAGTGAGTGACCTCAGCCTGCTTTCCCATAGCAACCACACTGTGAAAGCCCTTTCAGGGACTTCCTTAGCAAGAAAAACAAAAAATAGAAACGCTGAAATTGTCTGTAAAGTGTCACTTAGCCTGGAAAGTTTTCTTTTAAGCCAGCAAAGTTTGAGTTAAGTAGTTCAGTGGAGTATAGCCACAGCTCTCTCTCTGTCCTGCTATATGTCTTTTGAGAAGGTTCCTCTGAGCCTGTATGTCACAGGCAGCACTGAGAGGGCCTTATATCCCAGATAAATGGACTTCCCCAAGCACAGACACACCGAGCAACATAAGACATGCTCTGTGCATTTTCAGAAAAAATTTTCAGAGAGAGCTCCGTGAACCATCCCTGTCCCATTACTCACTCACAGAAAAATAATCACTGACACTTGAGCTAAATGAACCTTTAATCAATCTCTCAGCCAGATCAGATTTACCTAAACTTTCTCTAACCTGTTCTGAGAAACATCCAAGGATACAACACCCACCTCCTTCCACTTGCAGAAACCTCTAGTCAAATTTATGATCCCATAAAAGTTGATATACATCCAAATGGCAGTTCCTTAGTTCAGAAACATTCTTATAAATTGCTCAAGTCTGTCTTGTTAATAAAAAGTCCAAGGCTCACAGTCATTCCCATTCCACCACATTCACCATTTGAGAATGATTACTGAAGTTGGAGTTGAAAGAGCCTTCCAAAACAATCTAGCTGTATGCAAACAGTTCAGATTCCCGCCCTTTGTTTTTTTGGGGTTTTTTTGAGGAAGAGAGATTCATACCAACTTTTCTTCAATATAGCATAAGTAGCTATTTCATACACGACAAGGACAATGGTACTTTTAGAGGGATATTACTTCTATATTTGTTTTACAAAAAAACCCAATGAAACCAACAAACTAAATTTGACATTAATATGTTGGGAAGGAGAATGCAAGGGGATGGAGATTGCTAGGTTCTCAAGACTGACAGTAGGGCAGGAAACCCTGTTGAAATGCTGACCAAAGTATCTAATACAGAAAATTAATAATTTTCACATTCACAATTTGAGAACTGATACTACTTTTTTCTACCTGAGGTGAGAAAATACGTGTGCCACATGACGTTATGTGGATCAAGTAAGCACTCCTGGTATTTCAAACTAAGCCTGCCTTAATGAGATGTCATACAGTGTTCCACTTCTCACTCTTTAATAATAAACCTCAATGTTTAAAGACCAGGGTTTGTCAGAAAAGTGACAAGGATTTCCAAGAGCTGAAGGTCTTGTGTTCTGACAGTGCAAAACTGTGAGGCTGTAGCTGTGAGCAGAGCAATAGGAGTATCATTTCACCATATGCTTTTAAAAATAGATTCTGTGCAACATGTTGCACAGAATCCACATTGCAACAACAAGAAATGCAGAAGGACTTTCACAGATACATTTGAACCAGTGACAACTAGTGAAATGATCTTAAAATCCACATTGCAATTATGACTGGAAGTTTAGAAACATGGTAACACCTTTTCAGGAAAATTGAGCTCTCAGGAGAGTGATTTCTCCTGCCTTTGGGTTGTAGATCATTTTGTGCATTGTAAATCACTCTCACACAAAACTGAGCACATAGGATAAGCTCTCCTAGTGAATCTCCCCTTAACTATTGCATCACTAGAAAAAGTGTAGCATTTGAAGGTATAATACATAAGGTGTTTTGATGTCCCAAGTTCTGTAATTCTAAACTTGGCTGTGTTGTGCGGTGGTTTTGTTTATATCCTGCTAGCTCTGGAAGACTCATCTAGGGAAATACCAAACCTTTCTGATTCCTATGGGAAATCAGAATTGTCTGTCAGCAACCTAGATGAGTGGTCCATGAGTTCTGTGTCAAACAGGCCTGGTCAGGTCCTAGTGTGGTTGAAATGAGAGAGCTGCACTGATGGGGGCACGATGACCCTTGGAACCTCTCTGGCCAGTGACGATACCAGTTTTTCTGAATGCAAGGTTGGTTTCCTTCCTGGGAAGAACTTGGTGCTTATATCAGGAATTTGTCCACCCAGCAGCTCTGTAGACCCCAAGGGGAAGGAATGGTCAAGAAACAGCTTTTTTTCCACTCAATTCAGTCCAGGCTCAGTACTGATAGCCAAAGCAGGGCTGTGGGTAGCCCCTTTCTGCCACTGCTTCTGTAGGAGCTCTGTGATTTTTAGGACTCCCCTGAGTTTTGGGTTATCAAGTGCCCCTTGTTGCAGCTGTATCAACTGTAGAATGGCTCATTTACTGAGCACAACAACGGGCTCCTGTTTGGGCAGGATTCCACTGGCAGCCCATGCCTGACCTGGAGACCTTTGATATTTTGGCTGGCAGACTACTTGTCTGTGCCCTGCTTGGTATGTCCCTGTAAAATATGCTCTAGGATGTCCTTTCTTTAGGAGACATTACCCTTCCTCCCACTCATTCCTGAGTCGAGTCCAAGCATCACTGCATATGCTCTTAGCTGGAAGGTCCACCCCTTTCTGCACTGAGTGTGCAAGCCCAGTACCCATTTCTTCCTCACTGGACAGCACAGTGTTCCAGCTCAGAAGGTGTCCCTGCGTTCCTGCAGCTTGACACATCTGCATTTACAGCTTTGCTTCCCAGAGGGGACATTTTAAATGTACGGTACAGCTGCATACTGACAGCATGAACAGAGTCAGGAAGGGCCCATGATATTGAGCTCCTTTTTCCAGTGGATCCTCATACTGCAGCTTTTTATGGATATCTTTGCCTGCTGTTACCCAGAGATGACAAGACAGTGGAGGAGTTTGTTACCTATACCGTACCTGCATTTTGATCTTGTTATTTTGAATTTATTAAAACTACATGGAGTTTTCTTCTTCCTTCTTTTTTTTAAAGAAAAAAGTTTAGAGAGACATGGAGCTTGAAAGAATCATTCAAGACACACTGACACGCTTCATCCAGTCCCACATCCCTGCAGCAGATCTCAGGTATGTTGAGATAGGCAGATCCAGTATCATTGTTCCAGCTTGAACTCTACATTGTCACTCTGTGCATTATACTGAATTCTGTACTTTTCCTGTACTTTGTGTTGCTCTCCTTTAAGTCGGATCCAGGATGCAGGTAATTTGCACAGGCTCTGACGGGAATACTGGAACAACTATAGTTTAGCATTGCAATCTAGCAATGTCATTTCTTTGATGACCAAGATGATTAATTTCCTGTTCAGTAATACCCATTAGGATATGGGATTTCCTTCATTCCACAGTGCTCCCAGACGGCTTTCTGAGCAAGATAATCTATGTCAGACCTCTCCCCATTTTGAACTCTGCCTGCATGCAGAGATACAGCCACCTTGAGGCTGGAACACAGCAGCTGGTTTTGCAGCTGGTGGCAGCAGTGACACAAGCGTGGAGAGCAGCAAGCAGAGAACACTGCATCCCATAGAAAGTGTAACTTAACAAAATATGATCACCTCACCTGAAACACCAGTCAATATAGAACAGCCAAGGTCTTGAGTACTTGGAATATTTTGGTTAGCTCAGCTGAAGCACCCACAGGAGCACAGCCTCTGGAACACACGCTGGGGCTTTCATTCAGTGCTGCCCAGGAAGCAGGACCACATGCACTATTTATCTGTTAATGCTTCCCTCTCAACCACTGACCACCTGCTACTTGGCCTTATAGGTGGTATCTCCTCATAACATACAGGCCACATAGGTCCTTCTGCTGCTGTATTAGAAAGACACATGGTTAGGCAGAATGGGGGTGGAGAGAAAGGAAAAAATGGGCCTGTTGACCCTGCTGCCTGTGTTCTCTTTGTCTCCAGTGGGATGGATGATGTTTTCTTCTCTTATATCACGGGTGTCCTGGAAGAGCTGGGCTCACCAGAGTCCTCTGAAGAGACTTTTGACATGGACACCTTTGTGGAAATGATGGAGGCATATATCCCCGGTTTTGCAGAAATCCACAGGTATGTGATTGTTACTGGTTTGTATGTGCATGCCACACACTGGGGGCCTGGCCCCAAGCCCCTCCGTACTACAAATTCTTTTTTTATACCCAGTTAAAGATGAATTAGTACCAAACCTGAGCCATCATGGTAAGTCACTCTTTGCCTGAATGCACAGATGCTAATCCTAATATAGTTTGCAGGTAGGTCCTTGGCCGTCTGAAATACCCGTTGATTTTACTGGACTTCCCATCAAGCCTTATCTTTCTATAAAATGGTATCCAAGTAGGATAGGCTAGTGCTTTTATTCCTCAAGCTAATTATGCAGCTTCTGTCTCTTGCAGTGGGGATGTTTGTGAAATGATGTTCTCCCTCTCAGAAAGGCTTGGTGAAGCTCGCAACAAAGGTGAGTTACACAAACAATTTCAGCACAAGATCTGTACGTGCTTTTAGTCTTAATAGTTGGAGTTGAACAATGTCACAGAATAAAATACAAACTTGTTTGCAACAGTTAGGAACTCATAAGGTAGCCTGAACTGATTGACAGGTTTGGGGTTTTTATTTTCAACGTTCAGTCAGGTTTTTCCTATCAACAGATGGGAGGTTGGAGTCATATGGAATACTGTCCAAGACATACTGGAGTGAAAAACACTTGATCAATTCTCCAAATACCTCTATTGAGATCAAATCCAGAGTAATAAGAAAGAAATAGCCAATTCAGGGCTGCTTGTTGAAATTCTGCTGTAGGTTAATTCTGAAAGCGAGGATTTCTGTCTGCCTGTGATAGCCATCTGCCTAAGTGGCACTACCACTGGGCAGCCTTTATCAGGTGCATCATCAAATAGAGTATCCAGCTGAATACATGTATCACATCTAGACTTTGGGCATCCTCAAAGCTCACTTCCTGTTCATCCATGAACATCTGGCACAGATGCAAAATCCGTGATGTGCTCTGACCTGCACTATGCAGGACTACAGAAGACTCCACTGTGCCAATGGCCCTTTCTAACCTCAGCATTCACAGACCAGCTGGGTTGCTGTATCAATCAACCCCATGGGTACTTTCCACTAAAGAACAGACAAGCTGAAGTGCCTGGATATTAAACCTTCCAGGTCATAACCAGTCTGAGTTTTGCTGGTCTAGCAACATCACTGCTGTCTTGCCAGAAGGCTGCACAGTGTAGAATAGACAGTCCTGTCTTTTATCTTACCTGCTGCTTTCTTGAACTTGACAAAATCTACTGCTCTGCTCTGCTCCCCTGCATCCTACCCTTTGAGGATCCTGATGTAGCTAGAGTGTGGAAAGAAAGCACCATCCCAGTCTTAGGACAGAATAAAAGTGGAATGGTTCTTCCTACAGTGAGAAAAAGAGCCTGTAAAAAAAGAGATGCATCAGAGTAACCTGATCACAGGATGTGCTGGCTTGCATGCAGCTTGGGGACTACCACAGTGTATTCCCAAGTTTAAAATCAAAACTACACCTTAGTTCACAGATAGAGCAAATACCAGGGCATTCTTAGAAATGGAAGTATCCACAACCAAAGCACTAGCGGACCAAGAATTGAAAAGCAGAATTGAATTTGCAAGCAGCCCATACCCTGTACAGCCTGGAAATGCAGAACTCAAGCACTCAGGCATGTGCTAGCAACTGGCTTCCCGCAGATCAGTGGGAGCAGAGCTGCAGCTGTCCCCGCTGAGGGCAGGAGAAACAGTAGTGCTTCCAAGTCTTGTCACTTAAGAAGAGATTTGCTTTGGCACACAATGCACTAGCAATCTAATGCCAACAGAAAGCACAAAGCTCTAGCCTTAGTGGGACTGTTCCTCAGGAGATATCACTGTGTCTTTAAGAAAAACTTGGCCAAAAGGCTGTGGAAAGCAGGAGTGAAGCGCCCTCTGAAGACCTCACCAAGGGCCAGGAGCCTGGAGCTGGAGCCTGCAACGGGGAAAGACTGTGCACTCTAACAGACGGAGCCAGGGCCCAGGTATGAGTACCCCGCAGAGGAGCAGGAGCACTGGGGACAGTCACACAGCACTAGGCTACCAGCACCACCTGAGGGCATTTTCCAGCTCTGGAAGGAACCACAGCATAGGCTGTGACACAGCATCACTTGTGTCCATGATCTTCTCCATTGTATGGCCTGAGCAAGACTGTCAGAAAATTATGTGCTGACAGACTGAGACGATGCTCTGGCTCATCCTTTCCAGTGGCTGGAAAGGGTGAGCCAGAGCAATGGCTAAGAGAGCCTGTCCCAGTGCCTTCAGAGATCCCACAGCAGCTACAGGTACTGCAGCACCTTCCACATCAACCCCACCTTCCTCCCTCACACCCTGCTTGCTGTTTCTGCAGTACTGATCTGTTCCTGCTCTGCAGTACAATCATTCTGTGTCCACAGCCTTCTAGCAAATGCTGCTATGGTGATTCCTTCTGGTGTAGCCTCAGGTCAGTGTTTAGCAGGCCCGTTCCTTTCTAATCAAAGTACATACAACTTCACAAGGTGGGCAGGAGTCAGGCATTTGCACCACAGGGTCCAGAAAGCTCACTCCTAAGCATGGCCTCACAGATGAGTCAGTTCACAGTAGCCCTACTTTAAAGCAAGTTGAAATACAGAGGGAGATTAAAGGACAGTGAGAGGAGTTGGTTTGTCTTTCCAAACACACCTGTTAGCTTCAGGAATCAGATCTAGTTAACGCTGGTAAGGAGAGGGAGCTTTCAGCTAAGGGCAAGCTGAATTTCCTGACCTTGAAAAACCAGAGGCCCTTTTCAATAGCCCTCTCCTCACTGCATCCCCAACTTACCTCTGTCTCTTGCTCCAACTAGGAAGGCGCTGACTTGAAGGATGGGGTGGAGCTGCTACTGGAGATGTTCCCGGCCTGTACGGTGAGCCAGGCAGAGAAGGCTCTCGCCATGGCCTTGGGGAACTTGGAAGAGGCAGTGCAGTTAATTGTGGAGGAGAAGGTGGAAATTGGCCCAGCAGGTGTGAGTGTGAAGGTACTGTACTCTGACCTGGGTGGCAGTGGGCCAAGGAGCAGGCAGAGCTCAGGGACATGCAGGTCCCACAGCTGACTGCTACAAGCAGAAATTTTGACTGCGGAAACTTTCTGCATGATAAGCCAGGAGGATCACGCAGAGCAACAGCCCCTCTCCCTCCCCTGGCTCTCTTATTATAGGCTGTGCCCACAACCAAGCCAGGACCCCAGTGGAGCTGTGGCTGGCACCCCCTTTCCCGCAGGGGCTGGGGTGCTCCACCAGCAGCTGGGCTCACTGAGCTAGTGGGTAAGCTGTACACCCCTGTGTTGTGCTATTCACACACCAGCTTGTCTCCTCCCAGGAACTGGCACGGCCCCGCAGAGCACCCAACCATGAGGAACTAAAACAGGTCATCCTACAGAAGTAAGTACCCAGTAGTAAAGAATCCCTTATTTTGCTCCAAATAAATGAAGAGGTGGCAGTTTGGGGAACAGTGTGGTCTATAAAGATCTAGGGGTGGGTATTAGCTGAACACATCTAAGCACAAATACAATCATCAGCTGGGATAAAGAAAAGGAAAAAAAAAACCAAACAAATACACACAAAAACCCCAATACAGAATCAAGCCACAAAACCTAAACAACAGAACAGGTTTGGTTTCTTTCAGAGGTCTGACACAGAAACACGTTACCTGTACCAGCTGGGTCACAGCACTACTACGGCTGCATGCAAGGTTTCAGCCTCCTACAGATAAAGTGTAAGTCGCAGTGCTGTTAGCTGAGGTCCTGGTTAAAGGTTCAAGGCACAAACATCATGCTGCAGCTCAGGTAACAAACACATGGTGACGTGTAGTAACTCATTCACACCTCCATTCTTGGACAGTCCAAACAAGGTTAAGGATACCTTCAAGAGACTGCCTGTACAACAGCACTGGGAAGATTAAATCTCAGTTGCTGAAGGTGTGAATTCAAAGCATTTAAAGAAACCTCTCTGAATTCCTCCTACGGACTTCTTGGGAATGAAAGTAGTTTAAGATTAGTTTACCTATATTCATTTCTAAAAGCATTTAATTCTCAATGGGAGAACCCACACTGTGGTTTCATCAATCTGCTTTAAGATCTCAGCTTTCATGAGTATCCTCATGCAGGCATACAGCTTCCACACGTCTATCCAGCCACATCTTTTCCACTTACATTCTCCACAGGGACAGGATAAACAGTCAGTGGGCTAGGAAAGGTAAAGCAAGGCAGAACAGCATCCAGGCAGAAGTATTAATCCTTGTCCTTGCCCATCTCCTGTGCAGGCTCATTTCAGAGTGACAGGCAAGGAAACAAAAAAGCACCAGCTGCTTGTTATGTTTCTGAGAACTTCACTTTAATGACGTTTTGGCAACATCCTGTACTTTAAACATCACTCAAGCACAGGTACAGAAAGCAGATTGCCATAGCTGAAGATACACAAGAGCAACTATACTAACTACTGAGGGAGAAGTCATGGTCAGCTGTGCTAAACCAGCACCAAAATCTCAGAGTAGCAACTCAGCAGTACAGCAAGCAAATGCTTGGACCCTGATGTTTCAGTTACATAGGAAATGAGGTGATGCTTTTATCAAGTTGCTTCCAGCACAGAACTGTGTCACAGTCAAGTAGTAGGAGGAATGTGAGAGAAACACCATCATTCAGGGCAAAAGCAGACAGATTGGTCCTGTAATCTCACCTATGTCTCATCTGGCTGCCATCACTTGGACTGAGAAGGAGCAAAGCTGCCCCAATGGCAGAGCACACCAGACATCAGTACCTCTCTCAGTTCTGCAGTGGCTATCAGCATTCTCAACCACCTGAGTTTTCAATACCCTTCACATACAGCTAAGGATGCTACTCCAGGAGAATCCTGCTAGAGTCTGACCAGAAGGATGACATACTTCTTGCCCATATCATCCAAAGAGGAACATCAAGTTCTCCTGGCTGCAATCTAGGCACATAGGACACATTGCACAGCCACCGACCAGCCTGGGGAGAATGGACGTAGGCTGTGAGTAGCCCCAGGCAATGTATGTTACAGTGCTTGCTAAATGCTTCTTATGTTTCAGGTACATGATGGTCGATAGTGCAGATGATCAGAAAACACATCGGCCAGCTCCACCCAAAGAGGTAAGCAGAGCAGTTGCAGCTCACCAGCAGTTTGAATGTCCATACAAGGTTTAAAAAAAACCAGGCTACAAGTCCAAAAAATCAACAGGACAGGCCAAAGGCAGGTCTGTTCATAGAACCTGTCAGTCAAAGAGGGAAGATTAGCTCAGCTAAGGTGCTGCAGGGATGGTCAGTTCTTACCTTTTCTGACTACCATGGCTCTTGCTCCCTCCCATTAGACAGCATCCTTCCCAGTTTTGGCCAAAATTCCCAAGACAGACGATGGTAAAACAGCCCACCCACCCACCTCCCATAGTGCAGCTCTGCTTTTGCTTGCCCCCTCCTTTTCTCTAGCAGTGTGGCTGTCCATCCACTTGGTGTTAATATCTTTCCTCTCCAGGCTCCCAAGAAGTTGATCCGCTATATTGATAACCAGGTGGTGAGTACAAAAGGAGAGAGGTACAAAGACATCAAGAAGCCTGAGAGTGAGGAGATGAAGAGAACCTACATCAGCTTAAAACCAGCCAGGAAGTACAAGTTCCACTGACAGCCAGGTCCTTCTGCTCTTCAGCTTTCCACCTCACTGCCAGGCATGGCAGGATGGATACGTGGTGCTAGGAATGAGGCGACTCCACCTGCCACTAACTTGAACCAACCTGGAAGCCAGGACACTGCTTTCAGCTTCCTCAACTAACCTGGCTGAGGAGACTTCTCTTCTTGTGTAGCTATCCCTCTGCCCCCAGGGGCACACCGCAGTGGCTCTCCAGGGCCTGGGCATTCTCTGCTATTCCTTGCATGGGACATTTTTAGATCTCAGATGTGGCATGTGCTTTTGCAGCAACCTTTTTAACAAGTCTTTGTGCACTGTTGCTTTGAGTGCCAGTATTAATAAAGATGATGTGAGTTGGTGTGTAGTTCAGCCAGAGCATGCACATGTTTTACAGACACTGCCTCCAGTCCTTCCTAGGGCCAAAGACGGGAGCAGGGTCATCCTCTCTTCCTCTAATTACTCTCTTCATCACATTCTCAAGATGCAGCTGCTGTTTGATTAACTGCCTAGCAGATAAAAGGGCTTAGGCTCAACTCCAGAGCCAAGCTCTCCCTGCCAACACAATCCACAGCTCTCTCCATAAACTCCAGCTGACAGCAGAGTCGGTGCTCCTTCCATTTCTCACCACTGTTGAGAGCCAAAGCTCCAGGCACGCAACAGGGAGCAAAATACAGTAGCAGGCCTGGGCACTGCTAAAATGTTAAGTCAGATGCTGGAAGAAACAAATGACAATGACCAACTGCTTTCAGAGACAGGACAGCTAGGTTTGGCATTTTTCTGTCAGTCTAACTGCCATTAGGAGCATGTTCCCCATGAAAACAACTCCCACCTTGCCCCAGCCTAAACCAGCACCGTAGGCCTGGGCAGACACACTGCCCGCACTGGGGCCATTCTAGTCCTTTGGTGCCAGGCTGGCCAGTGGCTGTGGGCTGGACCTAGGCTCACTGCCCTCCTCCCAGAGCCCAGAGGGGCCTGCCCTCTCCCAAGAGGAGGGCTGGTAGCTATTGTTTCTGGTTTGTTCCACAGCTCTGCTGGCATGCCCTGCACACCCACCCCAGGGGACAGTCCCCATCAAACACTCCCCTGCTTTCTGGACAGCTGCCGCTGAAAGATTTAAAATACAACAAATAATGAAACCTGTCTATTAGTTGGCCTGACCAAGGCCTGTTCAGCACCATGGTGTTCCTGCAAATCACTCGCTCTTTCCACGCCACTGCAGAGGGAGTTACTTTCCCCAGAGGCACCAATGAAGTCCACTTATGAACACTCAGTGGCTGCTAAACAGCCCCAGAGGAAAGAGTGAGCCCCAGGCCAGCCTCACCAATGGGACCGACCTCTCCCTCTGCACGTCTCCACAGCAGCCAGTTCCGGCATCCTTCTGGGATCCCAGCATTGTCAGTCCCCCCCTCCCCAGCAGCAGCAGTTCTAGATCTGAAGGTTGATGAAAGGGGCGAAGCCAACCACGTCCTGCAGCAGAACGAGAGCCCTCTGCAGCGGAGGCTCCACATCCAGCTCCACCCCACGGCTTCGGAGGATGCTCAAACTGGACTCGGCCACGTTGTGGCAATGCTTGACCTTCAGCGAGCGCAGCTTGGGACAGTACTCAGCCAGGATCCTGCCAAGAGAGCACATGCAAGTTGCAAGTCAGGACTCGTAAGTGCACCACTCACACTCTTCTCTACTCCCAGCAGCCCAGTGCTCGTGACTGTGCCACACAGGTGCCATCCTTTGGGAGCGGCACCGTGGTGGTATGAGATAAAGTCAAGGGACATGGTTGGATCCCAGACCTACCCTCCATGATATGCTGGGAAATTTGCTGTCAGTAGCACACAGTGCCTCTCCTGAAGGGCCTGCTAGTGGCTTCTCTCCCAGACTAAGCTCTTACTGCTTTTAGCATGAAGAAATCTGACTTCCCTCTCTGGTTCTCTTCCTCTCCCCATCCCAGAAACCTGCCATCCCCACCCTGGCTCCCTACGTTGCTCAGTACCTGATGGAGTCATTCTTGACTCGCAGACACCCCGTGAGGTCCAGGTGCTCCAGCTCTGGGCAGCACTTGGCAGTCTCCTCGACTGCCACGTCGCCTACGTTGGCATTGACAGCCAGCGACAGAGACTTGAGCCTGCTGCACTTCTGCACCAGGTAGCAGATGGCCTCGTCCTTCAGCTGGCGACAGGCTGTCAGGTCCACAGCCTCCAGTGCCTTGCAGTGGTCAGCCAGGCTGCGCAGGGACAGGCTGTCCACCCACTCACAGTGAGCCAGGGAGAGCTGGCGCAGGTTGGGGCAGCTCAGTGAGATGGCCACCAGTGCGTGGCGGCTGAGCTGGGCGCAGCCCTTCAGCTGGATCTGGTGCAGGTGGTGGTTCTGCCCGATGACCGGGAGCAGTTCCCGGTCCGTCAGCCAGTCGGAGCAGTTCTGGAGTGCCAGCTGCTGCAGAACTTCGTTGTCCTTCAACAGGTTAACAAAAGCGGCTCGAGGGATGGCAGGTCCAATCTGCGTGGGGAACCCAGGAAGAATGAGGGATCCCCACAGGGTTTCAGATAAGCTTGATCCTCACCAAATAGTCTCTCCCCTCCTCTCTTCTGCTGTGACAGTAGTGACCAAAGCCATACCCTGTCCTCATCCCAAGGCAAACCCTACCATCAGACTCTGCTCATCTCATGCCAAGGCTACTGCCACAAGCTAGATGATACTCTGGTTTCTCCATCCCAGATCATCACTTCTGCATTTATATACTCATGATGAGCTCCACACCTCTGCTCTCCAAAAATCTCTTTGCTCAACCACTCTGTGTCCTCAGAACAGCAGCTACTCTAGTCTTTCCCAGTCCCAGGGAGTGGCTCCCAAGAATAGCACAAACTTTCCCTGAAGACCAAGCACAGAGTTATCTCCCATCAGACCCAACCTACTGCACAACCTTCGAGAAGGACATGGCACTCCAAAACTTTTGTTTCTTCCAGCCAGTGCCCCATAATAGCCTGGGTGGAGTTTCCAGGCTTACTCCTCCTAGGGCCTCTTACTCAAGACACTGGCATTGCTGGGCCCTGAATCACTGCCTCTCCTCCCTGAGCCCATCTGTCCAGTTTGACACCTGAGCCATTAGCCCAAGCTCCTGAGCAGAAACTACCCTCCTTGCCAAGGGTTTCTTCTCCCCACATAGACAGATGCTCCCCTGTTAGTTCCAGAGCAGTAGGACATCTGTTTCCTCCCCCAGCCTCAGAGCCATCCAATACCTGGCTTGAGTCAAAGCAGCGCATGTTGGCCAGGTACAGCTGGATGAGAGACTGGAATGACTTGCTGACCCTCTGCAGGCTCAGGAGCTGCTGCAGTGGCAGATGACAGAGGATATGAGGAACCAAGATGTCTTCCCAGGGCAGGTCCAGGAGGCATCCCCTGGTCGGGGTCACACTCATCATCAGACACCAGAGAGCCAGGCTACTGCAGGAGCCAGGCTAGGTCAGCTCACACCTACTGCCGGGCACCTCTAGGAGGAACAGCCAGAAAGAAAGACTCAGCGACGTTTCCCACAATCAGCCCACAGGGAACAGCCCCTTGGCTAGCCATCAGCAGGGCACGTGCCTGCCCCCTGCATCACCACCTCCCCAGCCTGGGACGTTCACTGCTCAGGCATCCGAGTCTACCTGCCCGCAGTGCCCTCCAGGAGAGCTTGGGTGGGGCTTTCCATCAGCCGCTGAAGGAAGCCCTGTCCCTCAGCGAAGCAGCAAGAAGCTGCTGCAGCGTTACCGCACGAGTAGCACCGTAGCTGTGCCCAGCTTCCATGTCTGAGCATCGCTCTACCTGTCGGCCAGTCCCCGTATCCAGTGCCGGGCCACTCGGGCACCCTGCAAGGGGGAGAGACCAGGCACTTGCTCCTTCCCGCGGGGAGAAACAAGGTTCCGGGCTCCCCCCAGGGAGTCTCCCTCCAAAGAGCGGACGCTCAGCATCACTGCGGAGATGAGGCCTCGGGCCGCGAAGGGAAGGAGCAGAGGGGTCCCGGCAGCCCAGAGACCCCCGAGCTGCGGCTGGAGGCCGCGGTTAGACTCCGTCCCAGCAGAGTCCGCAGCTGGCTCACCCGAGGCCATTCCTGCCCCGCCGCCCCAAGGGGCCACGCTCGGCCCCAGAGCC
>VXAD01014982.1:72052-109131 GCA_013399195.1 Dicrurus megarhynchus | reverse complement strand
TGCAGCCATGTCCCCCGTGCATCGGAGTCCCTTCGTGTCCCTGTACATCAGAGTCCCTCCGTGTCCCTGTGCTCCAGGGCTGTGCAGCCATGTCCCCTGTGCATCAGAGTCCCTCCGTGTCCCTGTGCTCCAGGGCTGTGCAGCCATGTCCCCTGTGCATCGGAGTCCCCCCACATCTCCCGCATCAGGGCTGTGCGCTCATGCCCTCGTGCACCCTGTGGGACGGCTGTGTCCCCACGTCCCTCACAGCTCTTCCATGTCCCCCTGTGTCCCTCCATGTCCCCCTGTGCCTCGGGGCTGAGCCGTGTTCCCCCTGTGCCTCACGGTCCCTCCATGTGAGCCGGGTGATGCGCTTTAGTGGTTATGGGATTATGGTGGTAGTGCTGGGTGCACATTTGGATGGGATGAGCTTGAAGGTCTTTTCTGGCTCTGATGATTCTCTCTCCCCATGTGCCTCAGGGATGCTTAAGGAGCCGTGCCCCCATGCGCCTCGGGGCCGAAACATGTCCCCGTGTCCCCATGTGCCTCGTGGTCTCTCTGTGTCCCAGTGCCTCTGGGCTCAGCCATGCCCCCCATGTGCCTCACTTTTTGAAGGTACAGTTTAAGGGCAGATAACACTGAAGGACATTGCTTTGCTCCAGAAAGCAGAAATACTGGGTGTTCAGGTAATCCTGTGGTTGTAACAACCAAACTTTCTGTCTCCCATAAAGAATTTTAACTCCTTTTTTTGCTGTATAGGTGTACACAAAGCAGTTTTCAATATCACCAGTTTTAGCTCTGCCAAGTGGCTCTCTGTTGCTATGAGGCAAAGAGAGGCACAGACCCTGCAATGTCTTCACTAGATTGCTCATTGATTTCTTGCATTCTTAGCATTTCTCCTGGCTTTTGTCTCCTTTCTGAGTCTTATTTACAGCAGCATCTTCAGCCTCCCCTTTCTCAGGCAGCCAGTTGTGCAATGGAGTAGAGCAGCATGCAATATCTAGGTGAGGCAAAGCAATGAAAAAGCACTTTAATATGTTCTCCATTATGCTCCTGAGACATCATCAGTCCAACAGAGAGTGAGCCAGGGGGTGAATAATATGCCTGAAGAGAGCAGCTGTGTTTATAATTCCCACGGCACGCCTCCGCAGGGTGCAGCCCTGGTGCCCTTGTGCCACAGGAGGGGAAGCGGGGCCGGCTCCTACGTTTGGTGGAGAGTCAAAAAGCTGCCACAGAGCTTTCTCTGCTAGTGAGGGTGTGAAAAATCTTCTTATATCTCCCTGGGAAGAAGTACTGAGCAGCTGCAGGTCCAGTCTGGATGGGCATGGGGCAGTCAAGTGTTCATGTTGTAGGATTAGGGCAATATGAGCAGGGTACCCCCTCAGGAGCATCTTTGGAGCGCTGCATTGAATCATACAATTATTAACGATGGAAAAGCCCTCCAAGATCAACCATTAACCCAGCATCACTGTGTTCACCACTAAACTATGTCCCCAAGTGCCACACCTACACATTTTTTGGAACTGTTCCAGGGATGGTGACATCACCATTTCTCTGGGCAGTCTGTTCCAATCCCTGACCATCCTTTCAGAGAAGAAGAAATTTTTCCTGGAATCCAGTCTAAGTAGATATTAGGATCTCCCAGTGTGCCTGGTCCTATAGGACACACTAGGACACACCTTTAGTACTAAATTAAGCCACTCCTGGGGACACTGCTGGCTCAGAAATGTGATCATGTGTAATGACAATCTGCCAGAACGGTCCCTGGCTTTACCTCAGCTCGCCATCTCACGCTGTAGGAACAATGAAACCTCCCACTTGTAGGACTCAGGGATGGGGGATGTTCTATTTAAAGGATCTGTGTCTGTTCTGCTGGGTTATGCCCCAGCACGCTCGTTTATTTTGACAGATTCTGGTTTCCTACTGGCAGCACCCTCAGCAGTGCCCTGTACCTGCGCCGTGGCGATTTCAGACTTGGTGTCTGGAGCACTGCCGGCCACAGCCTGTGTGTCCTGCTCAGCTCCTGTCTCTGCTGCCCTCTCGTGATGCCTCTGCATGTGCTGGGCTTGGGGGAAGACCTTGCTTCCCCCATCGACTCTGCGAGATGTCAACAACACCATTGTTAAAAGCTCTGTCTATTTCCAACAGAATTTACAATTCCTGAATTTTACAAAACTTCACCATCAGTTGTTCCTTGTGTTTGTGTGTCCTACCCTACTTACTCCTCCGAACGGCTCATCCTGGATCTTCACTCACAGAAGTTGTGTCCCAGCTGCTCCTTAACCCAGAGAGTTCCTTGGCTGTGCATGGGTTCCTAGTTTTTTTTTTTCCAGTGGTTCAGCTTTTTCATCTCCTTTTTTCTTGAGGCAAACAGGTCTCTGTGTTCACCATGGGCTGCAGCAGCTCCCTGTTCTCCTCTGCCCTGGCCTGCAGTGCTGCACTTGGCTTTTGCACCCCTCCTCTGCCACCACCGCCTGTGTCACCCAGCTTCCTCCCATCCCCGGGTCACACCTGGCTGCCGTGGGTCATTACCAAACAGCTGAGTTCTGGTTTTATCCAGACCTGAGGAAATAACTGCTGTTCCCCAGAAAACCCCTGCTTTCTGGGACACCCTGCCCAGTGAACAGCTGTGTGAGGCTCACCAGCTCTGTCATCATGTGGCGTGGAATTAATTGGAATTAAGCCCCAGGCAAGTGTAAGAGATTGGCCGAGGAGGTGGTGAAGTCTCCATGCTTGGAGATTTTAAAAGTTGGGCTGGACACAGCCCTGAGCAACCCGGCAGAAGTTTGAAGTTGCTCTGCAGAGTGGATGGTTGGACTGGAGACCTGGAGGGCAAAGCTGCACAGACACAACATGGTATTTTGGGGATGAACTTCATGGGGGAAGCCCTGATATGTGAGAGATGTGAGTCTGGAGCATGGGCATGGCTTGGAGAAGGGGTTTCAGGTGCCTTTTCCCAGGCAGCCTCTTCCCAGGAGACCGGGCTGGGAAAATCCCAGGAAGCCTTACTCAGACTTTCCTCAGGATGCCTAAATTAGGGCAGCTGAACGCCAGCCTCAGGGGCTGTCTGATAAAACAGCCCAGGAAGCTCAGTAAGATAAAATACCATCCGCTGGAAATCCTGCACTCCACATTTCCTGCAAGGAGCCCTGAGTGGCTCTTTGCAATGAGCCCCGAGGAGCAGAAGCAGCTCCTGAGCCAGATTTCTTCACTCCTGGCTCCCACAGCCTGCTCGTGTCTGGAGACAGCCCCCACACATCATCACTCTCCCCAAAAAACCTACACCTGCACTGCTCTGCAGCTGGGGAAATCTCGTGTTTCGTGCACAGGACCACCCAGTAACACCCTGGCCAACAGAGAAATGGTGGAACTGTGTGAGAAAGGACCACTGGTGATTTCTAGTTCAACCACCCCTTGATCAACCCTTTTTCCCAGCGTGTCCCATGGTTTTAGTGACCTCCCAGTGTTCTCCCAGAAGACATCCCAGTGCTGGGTTCATCTGGTGCCCCATCTCCCCAGCTAGTGCTGTGGCATCTGCCCCAGGTTGATGGACCTCTCCCAGCACTCACCACCAGCATGTCCCTGCCCAGGTCCTGCCGTGGCTCCCACCCCACTATCCTTGCTGCCTGGACAGTTTCATTTCCCCAGGATGGCCAGCAAATCTTAGTTTTAAAATCTAAATTGCAAAAGACGCTGTGGAAGTCTGGTCTCAGCAGTTTATTCTTACACCGAGGGGAGCTTTGCGCTCTTGTTGCTCTGAGAGCTGAGCTACTTTGGTTCAACTTCTGAGAACTGACACTAAATTACGACACGCGAATACAGGCACTGAAACAAGTCATGCAACAGTGACGGGCAGCTCAGCACAGCGCAAACCCGGCCCGGGAGGGCGATTCCAATTCCTGCAAGCCTTTTGTTACAGCTCGTGGAAACCACAGCCTCTCATCACAGTCACGAACAAACCAGCAGGAAAAACTGCCCAGCTCTTGCTGCTGGGCTTCCATCAACGCCTCTTCTGGCCACTGCTGGCCCCGCGTCACCATCCAGAGTCCCGGTGTCCCCTCGGAGGGGTGCAGGGGTCCCGAGGCCAGCCGATGCGCAGGGGCAGGGGCAGGGCAGCTCCTCAGAGGCAGCTCAGAGCTGGCCACGGGCTGCAGAAGGCGAGGGGACGGCTCTGGGCTTGCTGTGGCACATCCGCCGCGCTGTGCCCCGGAGCTGCGGAGGGAAGCATCGCTGCGGTAGCTGCGCGTTCTCCGGAGCGGTTCCGTGCCAGCCCGGCGGCTCCTGGGGATGCTGCTGCACAGAGCAGCTTCTCGCCGGGGCTCTGCCCCCCAGCCAGGCTCTCCTGCTCAGGAGCCTCCGTTAACACCTGGATGAGGATGATGCCAGCACAGAAGAGCAGCCACCGCTTGACTGGGTCTTTCTCTTGACGTGGCAAATATTTTCTCACGTGGGCTGGGTACAGCACCTTCCTGGCTTTCCTGCTTCGCTTTGTTGAGAGGCCTGAAGGTCTCCTGACAGCTTGGGCAGCAAACATCGGCCTGGACACATTTTCTGAATTGTTTTTCAGCAGATCTGTGCTGGAGAAAATGTTTTCTCTGGTGTAAGACAGCATGTCCTTAGCAGTCTGCAGGCGTAGCTCTGAAAGCTGGGAGAACTCTATGGAAACACCTCAAAGACGATTTTAATTCAAAAAGCAGACCACTGAAATAATATTAAGAAATATTAACAATAACACCAGAGTTTTTATTCGCTCTCACTACAGCAAAAAATGCAGAGCCCCAGAGCTGAACTCTCGGAGTGATTTATGCGTCTTTCTGGGAAGCTCCTCTTTGATTTCTCCCCCTGCTCCTACCTGTGCTATAAATACTCACTTTGATGAGTGAAGTGATGATGGGAGGAGCCCAGCCGCCTCAGAAATCACTCTGGAATGTCTCTACCCTGGCACCCCGTATCTGCCCAGTATCTGCCCACGGGCACTCGCTGCTAACAGCACGCTCCAAGTTTTCTCCTCCCCGGTTCTGCTCTCCTTTATTACCGCTGTCTTAAAACCACAAGGCTTTGCCTCCAGACGTTTCAGTGCTTTTGAGAGTGTATCCTTCATTGAAATTCACGTATTTGCTATAAAGGACAGGATTTGAGGATGGCCATGCTGTCCCCTGTCTTCCCATCCCATCCACTCTGGCCTTGAGCTGCAGGGATGGAGATGGGAGAGCACAGTTTCTGTTATGACCCTGTGCAACCTCAGCACTCTGCCCCAGAAAAATGAGCAACCTCAGCACTTGCTCTGGCAAGCTCCATCTCTGATATGCCCAGAAAAGGAAAAAACCAGCATCATGTTCGAATTCTTTGTGCCTTGTAATGACTAAACAGAGCCTGAAAGGGCTGAGTGCCCACAAACCTGCTGGAAAGGGCTCCAGCTCTCTCAGGTCTTTGTCATGAATTTACAAGATTTAGCTGCAAACTTCACATGCCTTGGTTGTTGTGGGCCCCCTCAAGCCACTAGCAGGTGGGAATGAAAGATGGATTTCTGTAAAAAGACCTTGGGCAGTCATCTCTGCACAGCTAACATAAAATCAAACAATAGAATCATAAAATTCTAGAATGGTTTGGGTTGGAAGGGACCTTAAGGGGCGTCTGGTTCCAATCCTGCTGCCGTGGGCAGGGACACTTTCCACCAGATCAGATAAATAGAACTTGATCACTCCTAAGTATTTTTAGCCTTCAGCCACCACAAAGCAGCAAAGGGCAAAAACTCAAATGTTAAGACTACCTTTTGACAATTTAAAAACTATTCTTTGACATCTCCTCTTGCCCTTTGGGCTCCCTAACATTTCTGGCTTTCTGCTCCTTGGAAGACCAAAGTGATGCTGCCTTCGAGTCAAAAGGCATCAAACCCCTGTGCTCCCAGCACTGTAAATCACCACGGTGTCACCTGCTGTCACAACAGGAGAGCTCTCACTCTGCGGGTTTATTCCTCTGGAAACTTAGGCTAAAATAACATTAAAATAAAATAAAATAAAATAAAATAAAATAAAATAAAATAAAATAAAATAAAATAAAATAAAATAAAATAAAATAAAATAAAATAAAATAAAATAAAATAAAATAAAATAAAATAAAATAAAATAAAATAAAATAAAATAAAATAAAATAAAATAAAATAAAATAAAATAAAATAAAATAAAATAAAATAAAATAAAATAAAATAAAATAAAATAAAATAAAATAAAATAAAATAAAATAAAATAAAATAAAATAAAATAAAATAAAATAAAATAAAATAAAATAAAATAAAATAAAATAAAATAAAATAAAATAAAATAAAATAAAATAAAATAAAATAAAATAAAATAAAATAAAATAAAATAAAATAAAATAAAATAAAATAAAATAAAATAAAATAAAATAAAATAAAATAAAATAAAATAAAATAAAATAAAATAAAATAAAATAAAATAAAATAAAATAAAATAAAATAAAATAAAATAAAATAAAATAAAATAAAATAAAATAAAATAAAATAAAATAAAATAAAATAAAATAAAATAAAATAAAATAAAATAAAATAAAATAAAATAAAATAAAATAAAATAAAATAAAATAAAATAAAATAAAATAAAATAAAATAAAATAAAATAAAATAAAAAAAAATAATAAAATAAAATAACGCAGTGACTGCAGCACGTGGGGCCCCCCTTGCAGGACTGTGCTGCCCAGCACATCCAAGGTGATGGGCTGAAGGTGATTCATTCCACGTGGCAATGCTGCCGGTGGCTTTTGCAATCACCCCTAACCCCGGTTCAAACCTGGAGCTGGAGCCCCTCACTCCCCTCAAGGCTGAAAAAACCCTTCCCTTGTGCTGCCCAGGTGAGTGCTTAAACCTGAGGCACAGCCAGGGCTTAAAGACAGCACTTCAGTGGTCTTTGGTAATCTTTTTTCCTTTTGCAGGGCAAAGTCCAGAGGGCTGGGAGACAAACTGCTGCTTCCAAAATCCCCCACTCATGGCAAAGCAGCTCCTAAGATGTACAGAACTGGCTCAAGCAGCCTCGTGGGTCAGCATCTCCCAGGGAAGCTGAGGGAGTGGGGTGGAATGGCTCATCCCTTAATTCTGGTGGCGAACACTCAGCGACCACGGCCCAGTCACTGCCCACCACTGTCTGCACCGGTGAAACGTGGTCAGGCAACACCCAAGGCACATCAGTGGTTCAAAAGAAGCACACAATGAAGAAATAACTCGTGTGGATTGCTGCTGCTTTGCCCTGTGGTGTCTGAGCCCTCAGAACCAGCCAGGTCCCAACACCTGAGTGAGTCAGGCTGGGGGTTGGTGACACCATCCAGACCATGGGGCTTCAGGCCAGGAGAAAGTGCCACAGACACTGCCCCAAATGGACACCTGGGTGTTGGGTGGATGTTAAAGACAAAACCCAAACGTTCAGTGTTACATTCAACTCTCACCTTTATTTCAATCAGGATCATATCCAAGGAGAGAGACAGATCAAATCAGCTTTTTCCAGCTGTCCCATCACTTGAGCTGTGCCACCCTGGTGCAGTTAACAGGCAGCTCCTGAGGCACAGGCACCCAGGGGTCGACTCCAACTCTGGCACCAGAGGCATCACCTGCTGTTCATCACGTAGAGGTTTTCAGTGAAGTTCCACATCTCACCCCCCTAATCCATCTCCCCATTGCCCAACTCCCGGCTGGAGGGGGGCGAGTACGAACCCAGCCTCTGAAGGAGCCCCAGGAAGAGGAGGGGACCTGTAGGGACAAATCCTGTTCCTATTTCCAGTCCCTGTTACCCATCACTGCCATGCCAGTGTAACACAGGGATGCATTCATAACTCCCAGGTGAGCTTGTCCAAGCAGGTCACTGGATCCTCCTCAGGTGAGGAGATGAATCAGCACTGCAAGCAGCAGGTCTTCTGCCCACCAGGTGCAAGGAGAAATAAAAATACCTGTTGAGCTGGATCCAAAGAATTGAACTTTATCCACCCTTTCTAACCCAGAGACTTGGGTGCATTTCACTGACCACCAAAGGCAAAACCTGAGCCGTGGATGCAGCGGGAGCAGCACTCGGAGCTGGAAGCGCCCAGTCTTTGGCAGAAGGAAGCACCAAGGAGTGGCTTTTGCAGCTGGAGGTGACGGAGGCCACGGCACAGACGGAGCTGAGGACACCAGGTCACGTCAGGCCGGAGAGTTCTGCAACACTCAGCATCGTGTTCCGACCTCGAGGCACGCAGGGATCCCGCGCTGTTTGTGCTGCAGGATCTGCAGGGAGGGGCAGAAGTCCCCATTCCATCACCCAGAACGGCCGGAGCAAACCCAAGGCACACGAGCCCTGCTTCCCTTGGAGACAGAAGCGACAACCTCGAAGCCAAGGACCAGCTTATCCTCGAAGGAAAAGCTCAGAAATGACTTTCCAGGGCCCCCACGGCACCCAGGGAGATGCAGGAGCTCCCTGAAGGCAAAGCAAGCCCGTGACTCAGGGACCTTGATCCCACAGCGGGGTGTACGAAGTCATCTCAGGAAGAACTGGGCAGTTTGCTTGCTGTGTCAGGAAAAGCACGGGACAGGAACACCAGGTTGTGCCAGCTCAGGGCACACACTCCTTCAGTCACAGCTTTTCCAGGGAAACCTGGCAGCTGGGCATGGCTGGGGGGGAATGCAGCACAGGATTCCCCGGGTTCAGGCAGTCACACCTGCAACTACTGCTGCACACAAATTGTGTTGGGTGGCTCAGAGAGTTTAAAAGGAAACCATTAATTCTGGGAACGTCTTTTTGCAGGATTTTGAAATTTTCTTTCACTGTTTTTTTTCCTCAGGAGAACAGGCAGGGCACCACACGGGTCTGGTTTGGGTGAAAAAATTTGGACAGTGAGGCACATTTGGATAGGAGCAGGAGAGGGGCAAAGCTACAGGTGATAAACAGAGGGTTTGGCTGCAATTAATGCCTCACATTCTTTCACATCTCACTTGCTGGCCACAAAAATGTCCACTCACCTCAGGGAAGGTTCTCCACGTGGTCTTTTCCCAGGCCTGGGTTCCTGGACAGGCTTTTTTCAGGCAGACTTCCTCAGGCTTCCTCAAGTTACCAAAATTAGGGCAGCTGAACCCCAGCCTGAGGGATCAACTGATAAGACATCACAGGAAGCACAAAACTCAAATTAGCATCCGTGGAAGATCCTGGGCTGTTTGTATCCTGCGTGGAGCTGTGAGTGGCTCTGTGCTGTGACCTCCACAGCTGCAGGAGGAGCAGGAGCTGCTGTCACATCCCAAACTGCCCAGGAGACAGGGAGAGACCACCAGCTCCACATCTGTAACTGGACAACACCCAGCTGTGCTGGGGAGGGCTGTTCCTTCTGCAGGCACTTCCTGGGGATGGCTACGAGTCCCCTGAGGTAGCTCTAGATAGAGACCCTAAAATAACACCTGCTATGTATCGATAAACTGAATTGATGAGGGGAAAGTGTCAAGGGGAAGTAAAGGCGTTTCCAGATGAGTTTATTACATCATTAACTCTTCTGCACATTCCAGTCTCAGTGCTGGCTGCTTCCCACATCCCTCCAACCCATCCCACCTGGAATCCAATCCATCTGGGCAGTGACTCGCTGCTCTCATCACACTGCCCCAGGCTGGCAGTTTTCAGATTCAGCTGCCCGAAACTTCGCACCTAAATCCAGGTGAATTTTAGGAACTGAGGCAAACCCTTTACAGAGGAATGATGCTGAATTGGTGCAATCTCTGGCGGCTGAGCACTGCCAGCGAGAGGAGCTCTGTGCTGGGCGGGGGGAAGTTCCAGCCGGACCCCTGACAGGCACTAGGGGTGGCAGAGAACAGGCAAAGTGGGACCCCCTGAGACCCCTGAGCAGAGTCTTGCATCTCTGCCTACACCACCCTCTGTCCCCGGGCTCAGCGGCAGCAACTCTGCAGCCTCTCTACTCGATCCACTTCGGTGCTGCAATTTCCCCGAAGTTTTACATCAACCTCGCCCTCCGGAGCCAGCTCCGCACCCTGCCCGAGGAGGGCTGGGAGAACCAAGCACCGCTGCCTCCTTTCTGCCCGTGTTTTGCATATTTGAAACCTCTCATCACGCTTCACCTGAAACTTCTCCCCGGGCTCCATCGCTCCCGTCCTGCGCTCCCCGTTCCCGGCAGGATGCTGGGGAGGCACAGCACCGAGGTCTCCCTCCCTCCCCGAGAGGTGCCCAAATATGGCCACACCGCTCCAGCAGTGGCCCTGCATTACTTCATCCCTTGCATATGCAACACACCTATTTATACATTTCAGCGGGATGTCTGCCATCCCCGAGCCCCGGGCTGTTCTCCCTCCTGTGGGGTGTGAGCGCTGCGCTGCCCCCAGGCTTGTTTTCCTTTCAGCCCTTCACCCTCCCCAACCTGGAACGTGCCTTTGCTCACTCCCACCCTCCTCTGCAGCACCTTCTTTCAGACCTTTCCTCCAATTTATGCTTTCCACCCCAGGCCTGTCTCCTGCAGTGCTTGGGTGCCTCTCATCTCCCCTTCCCCTCCAAATTCCACGGGCAGACAAACCGTGTCTGTCTCTGTCTGACTCTGTTCTCCCACCATTTATGGAATGTTTCGTTTCCCCAGCTCTGGAAAACCCTTTCCAGTTCATCCCAGTAACTACTGACAGCTGTCCTCTGAATATCCTGTAAGAGGAAGAAATTAGATTCTGTGGTCACAACTTTTTTTGAAAAATGTCAGATGTCATTTCTCCCAGCTCTTCAGGATGCTCACAGGTAAGGGGGTGCTCGTCCTCCCTCCACCTTTCCAAGACTCACCCCTCACTGCATGGTCTCAAAAGCCGCTGCAGACATTCCCTCTGCACCCTCGGAGGAATTGCAGCCCTGATTTACCTGGGCTGTCCTTGCTCTGTTCTCCTCTGCTGCAGCCCTGATCTTCCCCTGCCATCGCTGGGGTCAAAATCTGCTTTCCTGCTGGCACCTCACCTGTTTAGTGAGGGCCACAGGAGTTGCAAAGAAAGCAACAAATCCCTTGTAGGGGTTGGCAGCAGCTTTTCCTTGCCCTGAGCACAAGGACAGGTCACTGGGGTACATGGAGATGGGATCCCCCCGCACCCCCTGCAAGCAGCACCTTCATTTGCCTCTCTGCAAACGCTGTTCAGGTGCCCTGGGCCGACATCACGGATCCTCTGTGGGCTTTGGGACAGCCAGAGGCACCAGGAGAGAGGACAGGGTCCTGCTGGGTGGGCACAGAGCAGTGGCAGCAGCCCCAGCAGCACTCAGGGAGCTCAGGGACCAGGCAAGCCCAGCGTGGCTGGGGTGATGCTGTGCTGTGTGACAGAGAGCTCTGCTCCAGGGTCATCACCCCTTCCCATGGCACAGGGAAATCCATGGAGGACTCAGCCTGGCAGCCAGGCTGGCCCCACCAGCCAGCACCCACCTCTGGAGGCAGCTTCAGACAGGCTGCTTCGATTAAGGGAGGCAGCAGGGATCAGGTCCTTTTTAGGAATATTTAAATCCAAAGCTCTTCTCCCCGAGGCAGCTGAAGTTATCCAGAGCTCCTGCAGAACGTGTAGGTGCAGCTGCCTTCCTCTGGCTGGAGCTGGGCCATGTCCATGGAGAAACAGGGGGCACATCCCAGTCGTGCTCCCACATCCCTGGTGCAGGAGTGCCCTGGGAACCCCGGCCACAGCGCTCCAAGCCCACAGGAGTTCAAAGTCACTGTAAAATAAAACAAACCCCTCCCAACTCACACACAGGAGCAATCTGAGCTCCTGCCCACGGGACCCCCGGTCCTGAACCCGGCCCTGGGAACGCTGCAGCACAGACTGGCCTGAAGGTCACAGTCCGTGCTCTCACCACATGAACTGTTCCATATTCCCCCTTACCTTCCCTCTTCACTGCCCTGTGGGGTCACAGTCTGTGCAATCACCACATGAACTGTTCCATATTCCCCCTTACCTTCCCTCTTCACTGCCCTGTGGGGTCACAGTCTGTGCAATCACCACATGAACTGTTCCATATTCCCCCTTACCTTCCCTCTTCACTGCCCTGTGGGGTCACAGTCTGTGCAATCACCACATGAACTGTTCCATATTCCCCCTTACCCTCCTCCTCCACTGCCCTGCTCCCGTGGGCAGTGACAGCACCCTCACTGCAGAGCTGCCTGGAACCACCCTGCACTTTCCCCAGCGCAAATGCAAAAAGGGAATTCGGCCCAAACCCCACTCTGGCTTCGGGATGCAGTTGCAGGGTGCAGAGCACCCGCAGGTGTCCCCACGAGCCCCAGGCAGCAGTGACAGGGAACAGCCACCCCAGTGCTGCTGGAACTGCTGAGCCAGCGGGGTCAAACAGCGTCTGCAGCAGGGTGGGAGCAGCCTGCCAACAAATCACTGCTCCAACAGCAACAGAGAGGCGTCCCTGGCTCAGGAAGAGCTTTTGCCAGCTGAGGAAGCCTCTGGGGACAACCTGAAGAGCCATTTGAGCTGGGATTCGAGTCCTGCATCCTATCATCCGGCAGGGAAAGTCCTCTCCATAACCTGGAGGTTCCTGTGCTGTCTGATGAGGGCCTCCAGAGGCTGAGGGATGAGGTGGGCTCCATGCAGCAGGAAGCTGAGCCCCACTTCTGAGCACTGAGAGGAGCTTGGTGGGAGGCAAAGACCTTGGCAGGCCTTCGAGGTGCACAGGGCACTCAGCAAAACTCAGGCTCAGGGAAGGGCTGGGAGCCCTGATTTAGGGCAGGTGAGACTTAGAGGGGTGGAAACAAACTCTGCAGATGCTCAGCTCCACTCCAAGTCACCCTCCCATTCTGCACAGGGTGATGGTTGGTGTGGAGGCACCCAGGGACCCCTGGCACAACCAAACACCCCGTGGGTGGGTATTTATAAGCAATTGATCTTGTTAAAACAATCAGAACTAACATCTGCCCCTCTCCCAGCTGCAAGAGGAGGGGAATGCTGGTTCCTGAGCTGTTTCTTAGCCAGGATAAAATCATCCTAACCGTCTTAGCAGTGAAGTCTCTCTGAGCTGTGGAAACCAGCTCACACACGACGGTTTTTGAGGACACTTGAATTTAGGAAGTGGCTTAGATGGAGGAGGTGTGCAGCACCCAGCTCCTGGCACTGTGGGGGGTTGGGACTGGGCTTACCAGGGGCACACCCGGAGCTGCTGCACCCACCCTGCACCGAGGTGCTCTGCCAAAAACACACCACGAAGCTGCAGCCCTGCTCCCAGCCCGGGCCACCGGGAAGCGCAGGCATGGCAGTGCAGCCACGTGCCTCCAGAAGGGAAATTAGGGAGGAAATCCACATTTCAGTCCAATGAAAGAGATGTACTTTGAATTATTTTATTGGGGATAGTTTGGGTTTATTCCTGACAATAGCTCTGGAAGCAGAAGTTGTGACTTTGGAGACCAACAATTAGAAAGAGGTGAATCAAAGCCCCAGTGCAAACATCCACGGGGTTTCTTGTCTGGGAATTCACAGAAACCTTGTACAAAACCACAACCTGAGAAAACAATGTCATAAATACCTGCTCAGTTTTGCCCAAAGCATGGCTGTGTGCTCTTCCCGAGCTGCTCCCAGGCCACATCTCACCTGGGACTCAACGGCAAAGAGCCTCTTCTTGGCCTCTCAGGATTGGGAACAAGCCCAGGATTCCCACTCCATCAGCCCAAACTGTCTTTTCCAGTGTGTGTTGCTTAATACCCATCAGTTGCTGCTTTGGGCTTTCTAGATAATGGCTGGCCACGGTGACGTGTCCCCAGAGGCAAAAAGCAGAAGAGCTCTGAGGATGAGGTGTCACCACCAGACCTGAAACAATCCATCTGGCACAGCTGAGCAGTCGCTGAGGTGAGCCCAAACACACCTGCAGGGCAGAAATCTCACTGCAGGTGCCAAAGGTGAGCTCAGGGATGAGCTCAGAAGAGCAGCAGCTCAGGAACTGGTCCAAAAAGCGTTCTCCAGAGGATGAGGTCACGTAGGAGCCGGGGAAGGCAGGGCTCTGAGTGCCTGCACGTTTATGGGGGCAGGAGCCACAAATTATCCCAGTGCCAGGTGTCCAGCCCTGCCTCTGCTCTGCACACACCAGCCAGGACCAAGAACAGCAAAGAGCTGTGAGCCTGGAGGGAGCGAGACACACGAGGTGACATATTCTGCAGGGGCAGGGACCCAGGGACTGTTTCATCCTATTTATATCCTGCAGCTTTTGATGCCACCTCACAACTCCTCAAGGACCAGAATCCCAAATGAGAATGCGAGGAACAAAGCGTCTTGCAATTGTTGGGAGGCGGCTCGGGCTTCCTCGCCCTTCCTTTTCCACAGAACAACAGGAAAAAGCAAAGTCTCTGGAGGAGAACAGAGACCACGTTGCCCAGGCTGCCACACCTCTGCCTGGACCAGGGCAGAGCCAGTGCAGGGCTGAGAAAGGGCACCTTGAGCACAGCCTGCTGTAACACACTCCTCACGAGCACAGAACTCTGCAAATCCCGAGAGCAGGGCTTGGTCTCTGCAGGAAATCCCTACAGGAGGTTGACTTTGGCCACAACCTGCTTGCAGCCCATCCTGGAGTACTGCTTGTCCCCTGTAGTGTAGTAACTGAGCTGATTTGCCAAATTCTCAACGTGCTTCTGGTCGGGGTAGAGCCCTTCCCTCCTCATCTGCTCCAGGAAGCAGTTTATGACGTGAGACTTCTCCAGAAGGACAAAGGGGATGATGTCTGCAGCCTTCCACAGAGGGTGGACACTGACCAGGACTGGCTGGAGGATGCTCAGCAGCTCTTCAGCTCCCCGTTGCTGCTGCAGGAGCTCAGTGGATGCATTCTGGATGACGAACTTTGTGATTTCAGCACCTCCCAGGTTGCTTATTAAAATGTAGATGGCATTGAGGAACTCGTTGGTTTGATTGGGTTCGAAGAATCGGCTGAGAGTGTCCAGCAGGACGGGGGACATGAGCTCAACCTCATCCAGAATAAACAGCGGGGTCTTCTCCTCTATTTCAGCTCTGGTAACCATGTCAGAAATCTTCTCAGACAGATCTATTTCACAGGTCAGGGGGGCCACCCCGCTGGGGCAGTGGTGCATCACAAAGTACTGGAGCACAAAGTCATTGTCCATGACAGAGCGAAAATGTTTGGCCAGCACCCAGCCAACGTGGCTCTTCCCAACCCCTGTGGGGCCATTCAGAGAGATCACCAGAGGCTTGTTGTGGATGTGGGTGGCCAGATAGTCTTTCAGTAATTCCACAATACTTTCCACAGCAACCTTCTGCCCAAACACTTCCCGGTGCATGGTTTTCTCCAAAGCGTCGAGGTCGTACTTTTGGAGGTTATCATCCAGGTTCTCTATGGCATTGAGAATCTGGAAGAAGATGATGGCAATGAGCAAGAGGAGGCAGCGCTTTGCTTTGCTTTTCTCCTCTGCTGGGAGGTATTTTTTTGTTTTATCCGGGTAGAGGACCATCCTGGATTTCCTCCGGCTCTTTTTCCGCCTGCACTTTTTCACGGAGTAATGTTCCACGGACGTGTCGAAGGTGAAGTACTGGGAGCTCTCAAAGCCAGACTGATTAAAGAAGGACATGGAAGGGCTGTACAGGGAAGTTCTGTTCAGGGACAGCTGCCTTTGGAGCAGCCTGGTGTGGACAAACTCCGCAGACTTTTCCCGAGGGAGCTCTAAGCGCAGGCGGCTTTTCTTCAGCCCCTGGTAGCGCCGGCGCAGGCGGACGATGGCCCGCAGGGGAGAGGAAATAGAAGTTATTTTCTTGGCAGCAGCAGGGATTACAGCATCTGGCACTTCCTCCACGTCACTCTCGGAGCAAGACGCCTCTTCTTTTGTGTCACAGGGCATTTCCCCTTCCCCATCGCTATCGGTGACGGGAATCTCCCCTTCCTTGTCACTGCCAGTGCCAGGAATTTCCCCTTCTCCGTCACTGCCAGTGCCAGGAATCGCCCCTTTCCCATCTCTGACAGTGCCCAGCGTCTCTCCCTCCACGCTGCCCTCAGTGAAGACAATTCCTGGGTCACAAGGAGCCTCTTCTTCTGTGCTGCTCTCAGCACAGGGCACCTCTCCTGCATCCTGCTCTGCTCCAGACGTGTCTCCTGTGGGGTTGCTCTCCATGCAGGGCATCTCCCCTCCCAGATCCCTGAGGATGCTTTTTCCATCCACCTCAGAGCAGGGCAGCTCTTCCTCCATCTTGTCTGGTTCTTACAGCCCACTCACTTCATCTTCTTTCTAAAAAGAAAAAGAGTGATGTAAAATCAATTTTCCTAACATCAGGAAGTGACTGATAACAGTGGAATTACACAGATATCCCCCTTTCTAACGGGCAGAAAGCTGCAGCAATCAGCAATGACAAGGTGGCAGAGACTTTCAGACCTAAACTGACTTTATGGAAGACGGGCCAGATGTGCAAAACTACAGGTGAAATTCAGTGTAAATTAATGCAAATTGATGTTATAACACAAACCCAGCCCTGCCCTCAGATGCAGAAGGGAGGGTCAGAGCTGGCTGGGGCCAAAGGCAGAGGCTCTGCTGTGAGCAGGAGGCAGGACAGCAGGACAGACTGACCCACGGTCTGAACCAGAGCTGCCCGGTCATCTTTCCCTACACCTGCTAGTTTTAAGGAAGACACAAAGCCCCACCTCTGTGCCAGCACATGCACACAGGCACGTACACACCCTGTGGGAACAGTCACTCGTCCACCCACGGACACCCCTGGGGCTGTGGGTGGGAGTAACTTGCTGTAGGTGCCACCCTGGCTGCGGTGGCATCTCCCGGGGGGGGAGGATTTTCCTGGCTGTGCCTGGCAGGGAGGTGAGATGAGAGCTGCCCCTGGATGGGAAGGGCTCAGAGGGGCTGCAGAGAACCAGCGTGGCTGTGCCTGAGCCTGCCAGCAGCACATGGCCGTGGGGAGAGGAGCGGGGCAGCCCCACAGCACCCCAACCCTGCCGCCCCAAGCCCTTCCCTGCCCTCTGTGCCCACTCACACCCCTGGACATGTGGGAGGGACACAGGGGCTGCCACATGAGACCCTGGAGCTGCAAAGGAGAGCTCAGGGACGTGGTCATCCTGGGATAACCATCTGAACTGACAAACCTCAGCGGGCAAACGAGAAGGAAAGGCCGGAGGGATGTGACAAAGAGGCACAGACCCAGCAGGGAATGCCCTGGGAGAACGCAGCTCTGCGGCGTTGGATGCAGCCCCCCGACCACCTCCATGTGCTGCTGCCTGACCCTGCCTGGCACAAGGCTGGTGCTGGCAGAAGCTGTGCCACGGTGGGAGGGCGTTTTCCCGACAAGGGACAGGGACAATTGCTGCTCTGACACCGCCAGCCCCGGAGCAGGGAGCCGGCACGGGCAGCGTCAGGAGAAGCCGCTTTCATCAGCCGTCCTTAAAAAATCAACACCGGCTCTTGCCAAAAGCACCACGACTCCGGAGAGAACAAGGAGGTCTGAAAGTTTGTTATTAACTCGCTCCAGCTCAGCAGGAAGTCAGCAACCTGCGCAAAGTCACGCTCTGGACAAGGTTTTACTTCCCCTGCGCAAGGCGGCCAGCGGCACCCACCGAGCCCGAGGGCACCCCGGGAGCCGTGCAGAGCCACGGGCACCGGGAAATGCTCCCTCCGCCTCCTCCCTTCACCCCGCACCCTCCCCGGCTCCTCTGAAATGCAAAGCTTCGCTCCCAACTCCGTGCACAATTGGATTTCGGGACCTTGTGCAGGCAGCCAGGTGAGGCCAGTCCTCATCGCTGGAGCTGCCACTGCTGTGCAGCAATTAACCCCGAGCGCTAATTGCTGACCTAATTCCTGACCCTGTGCAGGGTTTGGTGCGCAAAGGCAAAACCAGCCAGACGAGATCTGACAAGGATGCCCTGAGGCCTCCAGGAAGGAGGGCTGGATGCCACCATCACTGGGATGCCACCCAAAGGATGCCACTGGGAGCCCTGGGCTGTCCCCACGCCGCCCTGGAGTCACACCCTTGCTCCTCTCATCCTGCATTGCCTTGCTCACGTGGTGCTGCAGGTCCCCAAAGGGACAACAAAGCCACTGGGCAGCCCCTGCAGCTCAGACCAGTGTGGACCCACGGGAGCAGGGACACCACAGAGCTCAGCCAGGGATGAGAAAGCCCTGCAGGCACTGACACACATCCCACAAACACAGGGGGAAGTTTTCTCAGCCCCAAGCCCTTGCAGGGGAAGAGGGGGTTGGTTAAATGCCACGGGAGAGGCTATGGAAATTTACAGGAAAAGTTTTAGAGAACAGAAGGCTCACAGAATCGTGGCATAGTTATGGCTGGATGGAACCTTCAAAGACCATCTCGTTCCAAACCCCTGCCACAGGCAGGGACACCTTCCACTAGACCAGGTGCCTCCAAGCCCCATCCATCCTGGCCTGGAATGTTTCCAGGGATGGGGCAGCCACTCTGGGCAACCCCTGGCCAGGGCCTCACCACCCTCATTCTAAGAAACTTCCTTGTATCTATCTAAAGCCACTCTCTTTTAGTTTAAAACCATCATCCCTTGTCCTGTCATAACAGGACCTGCTACAGATTTTGTCTCTCTTTCTCACAGGCTCCCTTCAAGGACTGGGAGGCTGCTCCTGGCAGGGAAACATGGGACACCCCAAACGCTCCCCATGGATGCTGCCAGCCACAGCCAGGTGCTGCTCCAGCTGAAGCACGAAGGGATTTGGCTGCTCACAGCCCAGAGCCAGCTCTGCCACTGCCACGTCCACGTGGAGACCCCAAAGCCCCTACAAGACCCACGGGGAATGGTGAGGACCGAGTGCTCATCAGCTGGGAGATGTTCAAGATCCTCTTTCCCAAAAGCCCAGCAGCACATCCAGCCCACCGGTGTGGGATGCCCAACCCTCCAGGGTGAGCCGAGCAAGGCAGGGTGGAAGGACAAAACCCCATCCTGAGCAAGGAATCTGTCCAGTCACCAATATAATAACCTTGTTAATGCCATGACTCAGTCCCTAATACCTGCTGGGATTTACACAGGACTGGAAGTTTCTAAGAGCAGCCCCTGCGCACTCAGTGTCGGGTCAGGGCCGGGCAGGAGGCTGTGCCAGCCTGCAAGGATGCAGTCTCGGCAGCTTGATTTGATATTTGGTGAGAATAACAGGAAAGAGAAGCCGGGAATTCGGTCTGCAGCATCCCAATGCTCGTGTAAACACTGCTGATCTCTGTTCTGTGCCAAGCCTGGACATCGCTGGAAAACTTGCACTTGGAAACACTCCTGGGAAGCCTCCAGCTCTCCTGCTGTAGCTCTTGCAGTGTTTGCATTCGTGCTCCCTGCTGCTCCAAAACAATGTTTCCACAACAGAGGAGCCTGTGTGGGCAGCCGGAGGCAGCCGGGGAGAGGGGACCGGGATGGGGACAGCCCCCGGGCAGGCGGCAACAGCCCCTGGTGGCAGGAGAGGCCAGCGGAGAACCGTGTCCCTGGTTAAAGTACCCCGGCTGAGGAGGCTGCACCCCAACCTCAGCCTCTCTGGATGAGCAAAGCTGCTGGCAAAAGGGAACAGCTGGGAAATCCTAAAGATCGATATCCCCCCCGCCACCCGCAGCTGGAAGCCGAACCCTCCATCCAAAAGGGAGCATTCCCGTGGGGAAGGTGGAACAAAGCAGCCCCTTGCAGCGGGAGCTGCAGATAAAGGGCTCAGTGGCTGGGAGGAGAAATCCGGAATGCCGGCAGGGGCCAGCACGGCCCCGGCACCCCGAACCGCCCGGGGGCCCCGTTCGGGAACGAGCTGAGCAGCGGGGCTCGATCGACGGCCGGAGCTCGGTGGGTGCGGGCGCCCACCGCCCCCGAACGGCACAGGGTGACAGCCAGCAACCCCCCCGACGGCCACCAAACCCCCCCGGCCCAGCCCCAAAGCCAAGCCCGAAGGGGAGGACAGCAAGCGCAGGGGAAGAGCCCGGAGCATCCCAAACCACCGGGAGCAGGAGCATTCCTGCAAAACCGAGGTGGAGAGGAGCGAGTGGGGACTCGCAGGAGGCGGTGGCAGGGATGGAGCTGGAAGTAGCCGAGGGGTGCCCTGGTGACCCCTGAGGGATGGGGAGCAGGACGGGGAGGCGATGTTACCCGCGGTGTCTCCTCGGGCCGGTCACCGGCGCTTCCCTCCGCCCGCCGAGCGCAGCCTCCGGCCTCGGACGGGCCGGCAGCTCCTCTGTGGCCGCTCTCATCGGTATAGAAACCGGCCCCGGAGAGGAAATGGTGAGGAGGAGTGGCCCTGGGCGGCACTTCCTTCTCCCCGTGCCACGGGATGGCCGCTGCCGGCCGGTTCCCTGTCCCCCTCCTGCCCAGAGCCCTCCCCGGCCGCTGCCGTCACGGCCGGGACGGGGCAGCGGGGTGAGCTCATCACCCCGACAGCCCCGAGAGCCCCGGCAAAACATCCCCACCCTCCGGGGTGTCATTCATTAGTCATTAGCCCGGAACCCGTCACCCCAAAGGTCAAAGCGGTGACGCTGCCGAGAGGGGTTAATTGGGGCTGACGCGGCGCTTGGGCGCTTCCCCGCGCCAGCAGGGGAAACAGGGAGAAAATAGAGGGAATCCGAGGGAAAGAGTGAGTCCGTGAAAAATAATGAGTCGGAAAAAACCAGCAAGTCCAGAGTAGTTGGTTTGTCTGTCCCTGGGCAGGTCCTGAGTGCGGCCGCTCCTGCTCCCTCTGTCCCCGGCTCTCCCGAGGCTCTGGGCCCCTTGGCAGCTCTGTCCCTGCAGCACGGGGACACGGGGACAGCCAGGGCCAGGCTGCACGGCGGCCGTGGGACCGAGTTCCAGTGTGGGGGGAACAAAAACTCCCCGGGGAAAACCACTTCATGCGCTCGGAGCAGGATGCCGTGGGGGTTTCCACACCTCAGCGGTGCGAAGTTCATCACGGCGGCTCCTCCTCAGCTGCGCTCGCCTTTCCTTCAGCCCTGATCAACGCCCTGGCACTTCCGACCTGCGCTCCACAACCTGGCCAAGGCTTTTTCCCCCAAAACAAGCCCATTTGGTAAAGCCAGAGCAGCCCGAAGTGATCTCTTGCTGCTATTTCAAGCTGCTATTTTTTGACAGCCCTCAGCTGGGACCTGCACCCTGCGAGCCCAGCTGCACTGCACCGAAAATAAGGGGGTAAAACCCCAAATTTGGAGGGGTTTGGTGCATCACAGTGCAGATCCCACCCCGGCTGTGATGCACACAAGTCCCCCCATTTCAAGGGAGGGGATTTTCTGAGCAAATCCCCACAGCCTGGACCCACAAAGTCTCCCCAGCCCCGTGCCAGGCAGCTGGAAGTACCTGAGCTGTGGCCAACGGGATTTGCCTAACAAATCCTTGCAAATGTGGGGATTTCTGTGTCACGAAGGTGCAGGAGCTCAGCTGGAGCTGGCACTCAGCAGCTGGGAACTGCCCTCGGGGTCAGGATGCTGGGCAGGGCTGACGCAGAGCACAGATCCCATCCAGAGGAGCTTGGCAGGCGTTTTGGGAGCAGCCATGAGGAGAGATGCTCTTCTGGCTAATTCGGGTTTTTGGGAAGGAAGAGCTTCCCCCAAGCAATGTGGTTGGTAACCATTAAAAAAAACCCCAAAAGTGTCCCCCAAAACTCTGAAAGATGCAACGTCAGAGAAGCAAGAAGCTGCCACCCCCCTCGAGGGCTCACCAGCCCAGGCAAAAACTGTTTTGCTATAACTGGGAAGGAGTTTGAGCCATTCCACCACCCCATGAGCAGCTGGGGGCGAGGGGGGGAACAGGAAACCTCCAGAACACAGCAGGAAACCCAGGGAGGGTGAAAGATGCACAGCCTGCCCTGGAAATGGGGATTCTAAACCCCTCCCGAGCTGGGGACAAAGAGCGCTGCCAGAGCAGAGGGTGACGAGCTCCTGGTGACACTGGGGGCATCCTGGGACCCCCGGGGTGCTGGGGGAGCTGGATGAGGGTCTGGAGGGGCAGCTTAGCCACTGCCAGCCGTGAGGTGGCCACGCAGGCGACACGGTGACGCAGGGCTGGGGACACTGTCCTGGTGTCGATACCAACTCCAAAACCAGAGGTTCAGTCTGGAGTGGCCACCAAAAAATCCTGGGGAGCACCTGGGGAGGGCAGGGGCATCGATGGCACCAGGAGGTGTCAGTGCCACGCGGGGACGAGGAGGACAGGATGATGGAAAACCTGCTCATGTTCCCGGCCAAAACATCCCCTTGAGCATCCTTGCCCTGGAGTGGGGGCTGTGTCCCCTCCCACGGGGCTTTGGGGACCTCCAGCACCCCGAGCGGGAGGGGACACACTGGGGGGGACATGCAGGCACAGAGGTCATGTGTTTGGGGGGTTTTTCATGGGGGGCACTGCCATGGGCTGGGGGCTGCCTGCAGGTGAGGGGTGTGAGGGCTGTGCACTTGGGGGGCTGTGCCTTGGGGGGCACATGGGGGCATCAGGGCAGTGCATGGGGGGCCATGTGGGAGCAAATTGGGGCCATCAGCCCTGTCCCCCAGGGCCTTGGGGCCACCAGCCCTGTCCCCCGTGTCCCTGCGGGTGCCGGGGCCGGAGGGGAGGGCCCCACGGGGAGGAAACAGGCACCGGGCCAGGATGGGGACGAGAGGTGCCACGGCCCTTCCTGCGGCCAGGGATGCAAATCCTGCACAAACACGGCCTCTCCCACACAGAGAGAGGGCAGAGAACGTCCCGGGGAGAGGGGGATGGTGACCCTGAGCCGAGATTTTGGTACCAGCCTCTGACTGGTGCCCACTGGTTTGGGCACCCCTGGGTTTGGTGCCCAGCAGGAGGCATCGTCGGAGCTCAGGTGGCACCAACTTATGTGACAGTTTTCGGGTTTTCCTTCAATTTTTTGCATGCTGCCTCTTCAGCCAGAACATTTCTAGGGCTGAGGAGCAGCAGCTGCATCCCAGCCCCGGGCAAACCCCCTCTGAGCACCCTGGGAAACCAGAATTAGGTGAATGAACCAGCCAGGGTCCCTTTGGGGAAGCTGTGGGGTGCTCAGAGCACAGAATTGGTCCAGTGTGACCCCCAGCAGCTCCAGGATGGAGTGTACCATAACTGCAGCACTGGCCTTGCCCAGAGAAACTGCAAAAAAAGAGGAAAACTGGTAAAAAAGAAAGTAAAAGCAGCAGAAGAGGTCACGGGCTTGGAGCCAGAGGGAAAATGGGTGTAGAGATCAGAAATAGGGTCCATGGATGTAAAGGCTGCAGCCCTGACACTAAAAGTGAGAGGAGAAGGGGAAACGGGGCCGGGGTGGGGACACAGAAACCCCTGAGGAGCCCCGTGGGCCCTGACCTTGGAGCCAGCCCCTCCTGCAGCCCCAGAAAGGGAAGAATAAAAGAATGTCATAAAATAATCTGATCCATGGTGGGCAGGTCCCGCACAGGGGGGTCAGCAGCCCCTGGCAGACTCCAGCCCTGCAGGGTCATTTCCAGACCCGAAGATCTTTGTTCCAAGTATGGATTTGCCCTTTTGCAGTGTGACCCCCTGGCTACATCAGCTCTGGATTGCGCTGGTGGGTGGATTTTTTCCCTTTTACATCACCCACCTTGTGTTGATCTGCCCTGAATTGCTGCTCCTGCTCCAGGGAGTCCCTCTGCACCATCAGCCCTCCTGAATCCTAAATCCAGTGTAAATTCCCTGGATGCCTTCCTGGGGCCATCCAGCCAGACCCCTCGCTCTTCCCAATCTCACTCTTAGCAAAACTTTCCAGCCTCTGGGAGCAGCTCTAGCACATCCTAAATAACCCAAACAGTTTATCCCTGGGCTGGGGAATGTCCCCCGCAGGGACGCCGCATCCTGCCCGGGTTATCATGACCCTTCCAAACAGTTTATAAATAGACCAAGGTAAATGAGGGGAGTGCTCTGTGTCAGAGGATTTTCCTCTCATTTCTTGTTTTGAAGCCATTCGAGGGGTGCTGGGTCAGATGGCCGCTCCTAAAACCCAAGTTAAATCCGCTGCTTCTTTCTCCTCCAGCTGAGCTCCATCCCCACCTTGCTAAAATGGTAAAAAAGAGGTAAAATCCAAGAAAAATGGGTTTGGCAGCTTCAGGCCCTTGCTTGTAGGGCCAAAGGGAAGGTCATGGCCATGCCATGAGGCACCAGCACCAGGCAGTGGGAGAGGGCAGGGAGCAGCACTGCTGCACCTGGGAAGTTGTGGCTCACGCTGCTTTGGAAAACAGGAGGGGTACATCCAGGAAAAAAAAGGAAAATTTGGGAAATAATACGGAAAATATGGAGAGCAGTGAGTGCCTGCAGCACCCCTCCTGTCACCAGCAGTGTCCCACCACCAGCATCCCCCAGTGCCATCGGTATCACCTCATGGCACAAGTAGTGACTGGAGAAAATCCCTGTAACACCTTCCCCAATGTCCACAGCGGGGTTTGCATCGTCCACCAAGGGCTCTCTGAAACACCCCCAAAGAACTGGAGCCACTCCCAAGCACCCAAGGAGTGTCCAGGGCCAGGTTGGACAGGGCTCAGAGCAGCCTGGGACAGTGGGAGGTGTCCCTGCCCATGGCAGGGGGTGGGACAGGATGAGCTCTGAGGTCCTTTCCAACCCAGGCCATTCTGTGAGTCTATGGTTCCGTGATTTCATGTGCATTTTTGAGCTGTAAATACGTTTTTCTTTCTTTCCCCTGGAGTGGGAGTGATTTGCAAAGGTGACAGCCCTGGGACAGGGCTGCCTTGGCCAGCAGACACAGCTCCAGCCTGAAGCAACGGTGCTGCACAGCAAATGGCACAGGGAACAGCACAAAGCCTTTGCTCCCCACCCCAGCTTCCTCTGTTCACTCTGAAAAAAATCACATTTCCAGCTTGTTTCAATTAACTTTAAGACTTTTCTATTCCATGGAAGCTGAATTACTCATTAAACCAGAGCTTTTCCTGTTGTAACACTTTGAAATAACCACACCAAAGCTCAGCTGGTGGCTCTGGCTCCTCCACTGCAGGGACCTCCCATGGGCAGTGAGGTGACTCCAGGTCCTTTCAGTGGTGGCATTGCTCATCCTCTGGCTCAGGATGGACAAACTCGTCACACCTCAGCCCTTGGGGCAGCATGAGGGAGCTGGGAAAAGTCAGGATGGGAATGATGCTCACCCCGTGCCCTTCCAGGGCACAGCCATGGCTTTGGGAAGGGCTGGAAGTGGCCCTCATCTCAACCCAGAGTCTGGGAATGCTGCTGGGATGGGGCACAGGATACACTCACTGCCCCACAGCCCCTGCACTGGGGGTGAGGAAGCACCACAGAGCCATAAATCCACCTGCACAACACGTAAATAAATCAACATTTTTACATCCATAAGCGAAGCAGACGCAGCCAAGGCCCTGAGTCACCCCGGGCCGTGTCCCTTGTCCCAGCAGTGGCTCTGTGGTGACTGGGGACAGCCCTGCTGCCAGCTCTGCTCCAAACTGGCAGCTGCTTTGATCTCCCCACATCAAAAGGAGCCTTTTCCCTGCCCTGTCGCGGCCACAGCACACCCGGACACTCCTTGGGACACTCGGTGGGATGGGGCTGGCACACCCCGGGCTGGCAGCCACTGACCCCGCTGACCCCGAGTGCCAGCCCTGCCCCATCCTTCCATGTGCTCAGTGTTCTTTCACGAAAAAATAAAATATGATAAAAAAGAAAGAAAAAAGAGAAGAGAGAGAAGAGAGAGAAGAGAGAGAAGAGAGAGAAGAGAGAGAAGAGAGAGAAGAGAGAGAAGAGAGAGAAGAGAGAGAAGAGAGAGAAGAGAGAAAGGGAAAGGCTCCTCGGTTGCTCAGGCATGGATGTCCATCCTCTCCCTGCTGCTGCCACTGTGGATTTGCTGCCCTTTGGATTTTTGGCTTTACCTGGAGTAATCACAGACTGGGGTTTATTCAGTTGTTACCAGATCCTCTTCAGCACAAGGAACCTTCAGAACAGGACACAGCAGGTTCCCAGTGCCACGCCCCTCCCAGCCCGGAGCAAAGTGCCCCAGGGGCACCAGGAAATTGTGTCTTTACCCACAGAGGAAAACACCAACGTGCCCAAGGAAGAGAGGACTGCTGCACCCCGCTGCCTGCAGCTGCAGGAGGGGTGCCAAAGGGCCCTGCGGGCTTTAGGCACTGAAAAACAAGGTTCAGTGCTAAAAAGGGGGTGATTTCTGTGCTCCACAGCTCTCTCACACACCTGGATGCAAGGCCAGGCTCACAGCTGCTCCTGTGTTTTACCTGTGGCTCTTCAGTATCTCAACTCCAGCTGCCACTGCACTCACAGGCTGGGACTGAAGATTCAGCAGAGGAGGGGAAAGACTCCTTGGGCTGTGGAAACTCATGGTTTGCTCCACAGAAAGTAATAGTAATAAACAGATTTTCCCAGCATATTCCACCTGATGAGCAAAACCCACGTGGAAAGCAGGACTGAGGGAGCCTGAACGCCAGGGAGGGGAGATGGGATCCAGTCCTGAAACTGCTCCATAGCTGGGTGCGGGGCACAGTGTTCAACCAGGAGCTCTGTGATTATCCCACCCAATTTCCTCGTGTGGTGCCAACGACTCTGAAGCTCCCCCCAGGACAATGTCCCCGAGGGCAGCCCTGTGGTGCTGGGACAGACAGGTACCACCAGGGCTTGGATAATCCACTGGATCTCCTCCAGGACTAACCAGCTTGCCCTGAAGGACCGTTGCATCTCATCCATCCAAAGCATTCTTCATCCCACAACAAAACTATTCCACACAATTTAAGAGTCCCAAACGAGGGCACCCTGGAGTTGTTCCTTCCCTGTCAGAGACAGCACCAAGCCTTGGTTTTGGGCAGGGTCTCACTCATCACATCCAGCTGCAAGACACTGCTTTAGCCACACACAGAGCCCCAGACAGCAGCCAGAGCCAACAGCCCCCTCCCAAAACCTCCTGGGGCTGCACACAGAGACCAAGGCAAGGGGGACGGTGCCCAGCAGACTGGGGAGTTTCCTGCCTGCCCTTCCAGCCTGGGGAGGTGCCAAGAGGAAAGAAAAGAGTTGGCATCATTGGAAAAAAGGAGCCTGCTGTTATTTATTAACCAGGGAGGTGGGCCCAGGCACTCAGGTAGGGGAGGAAGGAATGTGGGGAGCACATCAAGATGTTGTGGGGTGCTGCTGAGCTGCCTCTGTGTGGAAAGAGCCATTTGGGGAAGGGGGCACAGCAAACCCCCAGGGCAGAGAACCCCCCAGCAGGACACTGAGAGCTGGTGGCACTCTGGAGCAGAGCTGAGGCACAGGCAGGGATGCCCAGGGGGGCAGGGACACTGCCAGGTTAGTTGCAGTTCTTGGGCAGGCGATAGACACCCCCTGAGTAGATGAGCTGCTGGTCCCGGACCTTCTTCTGCAGGAATCCCTGCAGCTCCTGGATATCGATCTCAGTGACCACGGGGCCGGTCATCACAAACATCTTGAGCATGCTGTGAATCCTCTCCAGGGACAGGCTCTCCAGGTTGGTCAGCATGGCCTGGATGTATGTCCAGAACAGCTGCAGAGGGACACAGGAGACAGTGAATCACTGACACTACAGCATGAAGCAAATCTCCCATACCCCAAAAACAAGGCAGGGATGCAGCTGGCACTAAGTTCTGCTCTCACTATTGAGCATGAGAAGATTAAACAGGGCATATCCAAGAACAGCAGCGGAGTGCTGGGACACACAGGCAGTGGGATCTGACGTGCAGCACACACACGACCCTCCGTGGATGAACACCAGTATGGCAATGCTGTGTTGCACAACACACACACACACATAACGTGACTCACAGGCAGGAAAAGCACTGGAAATGTCCAGGAACCACAACAGAGAGAAGGCAGAGATCCAGCTGTTAGTGCTGGGTAAGCCTTTTGGGCAGTCAGAAGTGCCAAAAAGTGTTGCTCGGGTGCATCCAAACAAGTTATGACTATTTTCAAATATGAAATCATGTCTCGGACTTTTTTCTTTTTTTAAACTGAGAAAAACCAGTTTGGAGATTTCCAAATGGTTCCCTGACTCAGCAGCTGGACACTTGTCTGCAGGGAAGGCTGTGATCCAGCACCAAGAGATTAACCAAGAGATGCCCACTTCAAAACCCAAATGTTTGTGCTGGACTCAGCCACTTGCAGTGGAAAATGTGACTCCAAAGTGCAAACTGAATCCATCACCTTGATCAGATTCCCCAACCCAAAATTACAGGATGTTTGCATCATCCTGGGGACAGGTACCTGCAGCTCCTCCTCCTTCTGGTCAGCCTGTGAGGCCATGGCCGAGTCCCCCTCCTCGTCACTGTCAATGAGGACAACCTTCTCCACCTGGTCCTTCTGCTCCTCCTCAATGACGGTGAAGGTGCCCTCGGGCTCTTCCCGCAGGACTCCCTGCTGCAGCCACAGCGTCATCTTCCTCTTCAGCGACGTCACGGGCACCTTGAGCACTTCACTCAGCTCTGTCAGCGTCCAGGTACCTGCAGAGACCACAGAGATCAGAGAGGAGAGGCCCCAGCAGGCCAGGATTTGGTAGGAAGCTGGGGACGGCAGGGGAGGCACTGCCATGAACAAGCAGATGGGTCAGAGCTGTGGCCCTGCGGGGTGCTGGAGACCCTGTGGAAGATCCAAAGCCACGCACCCACGTCTTGGTCCTCCTGCCAGAAGCTCTCAGAGCCTCCAGCCACCCCAGGAACGTGGCTTTCCCACCCATGGAAGCACAGACAGGGGTTCCACAGCGCTCACTCTTGGTCTGGAAGTGCAGGATGATGGCAGCGTGCACAGGAGACACGGACAGGGACAGCGTGCGGTCAGCCAGCTCCACGTCCAGGCTCACCAGCCCCAGGTGGTACTTCCAGTTCAGGGTCCTCATGGCCTGGGGAAAGGGGGAAGCAGCTGCTCACAGCAGATCTCCCAGCAGGAACCACTGAGTGCTGGGTTATTGCAAACCCCACTGTCACAGCGTGGGCAGAGCAGCAGCTAAATCCAGGGCACTGGATAAAGCATACAGCTGTCATTAGGAGGGTTAAGGTGGCCTCACCTTTAATTTCTCATACTTCTTGGAATATGCTTCCATGGCTTCCTTGACCTGCTCTGGAAGCTCCAGCTTCTCCTCTTTGAGCGGTGGCCAGAACTCACTGGACAGGATAACAGCCACGAGGCTGAAGGGAGGCCTCTCCTCCTCGGGGAGCTTCTCCTCCTCATCCCGAATGTTGGCGTTGATGCGCCGCGAGTCGGCCATGTCCTGCAACAGGCACGGGAGGCTGAGGGGGCTCCTTCCCTTCAGGCCTAACCCTTAGTGAAGGAGAGGCTTAAACAAGGTGAACAGCGTTGTCTCCAAACGATGATGGGGACACTGGAAAGGACAGGATCGTGTGTGTCTGCTTGAAAGTCTGCTACGTACTCAGAAAAATTTGTGGGACGTTAGAGGAAGGGGTTACAACTCAACACTGCCTTCGCTGGAGGCCCTCCACACCTGTGTTCTTCCTAGAGTGCTACAAAAGAACCAAACTCCAGAGTCCCAACCCCAGAGGAGCTGGAGGAGCCCAGCTCTTCAATGCCAGGATACTGCAGGAAGGGCAGGAGGGACAGCAGCACCAGAGCAACCATTCCCCAGAGCTGATAATCCGACCCTGTTTTAGGCCACAGGGCTTAAAAACAGACATGATTTAAATGCACTTCTGCCTGTCACAAATCAGCCCCTCACTGGCATTCTGGGACCCCCACTTTCCTAAAAAACCCTTTTTGGGTCACTCCTCAAGTCCCTCCCCTTCCCCAATGGGCTCAAACACCCAGGATTTTGATTTAAAAAATAAAAGGAAGTTACTTTCAACATGACTTCACAGTAGTGCATCTGAGCTTCACCAAACCTCAGCTTCAGCAGCTCCACGTTGCGGATTTCCCTGGAAAGAGACACAGCAGGTCAGACATGGGGCCCTCAGATGGACCAGCCTGGCTTGGCCTCCACCCCTCACCACACAGCCAAAAAAAGGGAGTCCCTGGCACAAGGGTGCTCTTCCTAAGAAGCCTGGCAAGGCACAGTCTGCCCAGGATGGCTCCTGGTACCCAACTGAGGAACAGCCACCTCCTCTAGGCCAGCAGCTTTTTGAAGACAGAAACCCAGAATGGTTCAGGCTGGAAGGGACCACTGGAGCTCACCCAATTCCACCTCCCTGCTCAAGCAGGGTCCTCTGGAGCAGTTGTGTCCAGATGGGTTTGGAATATGTCCAGGGAAGGAGACCCCACAGCCTCTCTGGGCTCCTGTTCCAGTACTCAGTCATCTCACAGTAGAGAAGTTCTTCCTCATGTTCAGGTGGAACTTTCTGTGTTTCAGAAACACAGATCTTCCCATCCCTTCCATTTGGGGGGGGGCATCACAACATGTGGGATGGAGCTAAGAGGGTGCCAGTGCCTCAAATTTCCTGCATGCTGCCCTATCAGCACAAGCAAAGGGCAGGACTGAGCATGGAATTCTAGAGGCAAACTCAAAGCTGCAAAGGAAATGGCCAAAGGCACTCCTGGCTCCACAAACAGCTGCTGACAGGACCGAATCCAAAGTTTCTACCCTTCAGACAGCAGAAAACTCAGGTGATTTTGCCTCGGAAGCCCTGGGGCTGGGCACTGGGGCCTCACCTCTCAGCACTGTAGTTGAACTGGTGCAGCAGGCGGTCGGCCAGCAGCGTGCGGTACTCGTTGATGAACAGGTCCTTGCTGCCGTAGATGCTCACCAGGAGGCTGATGATGTCTGAGGAGCGGCGCTTGGAGCTCGATTTCCCTGGTGGTGGTGATGCCATGATGATTTTTTGCCTTTTCTTTTAAACCCCTTTCTGTGCCTTTTTGCAGCTTCTGTATTCCTTAGTGCTTTTTGCCTACATTCTTGGACTTGTTTGTTAAGCTGGGAGACGAAACATTTTAGAGGTTTCGTAGTTAGGGATCAATATGCCCCAGGACCCAAGGTCCTCTCCGGAACACATTCTGTAAACTGAGATAAAACCATCCAGGAGAAGATTCCTCAGGGAGGGGGGCTCCTGTTAGCCTCTCATTGGAGAATTTATGACAGATATGCTAATTAATAAAACCTATGTTATACCAGATCTTTGGGGGGGGGGGACAGGGTTTTTTACAGCATACTCTGAGGTGCATTCAACCTGGACGTAGTGCACCTAAAGATCCTTAAAATAAATGCCAAAATAAAATCCCTTTTTCTCTTATAACCGTGTTTGACTCTTGATTTTAAGACCAGGAAAAGGCATCAGTGGAATCCAGCAGACAACAGTGTGAGAGTAACAGGGACCTGCCCCAGCCCAGCTCAAGGCTGCAGCCCACCAGGGAAACCAGCCGGCTGCCAGGACTGCTGGGCTTGGCATCTCACCTGGATCTGCATCAACTGGGTCAGGAACCCAGTCCCCTGGCTCTGAGATGTCATCATCACTCTCCTGGCCATTCTCCAGGGTCACTGGGTCAGCTTTGGAGAGCTCATTTGCCAGGTCACCGGAGCCCTCAGCATCCCCCGTGAGACCGGCCACGATCTGCCGCACCGTGTCCTCCCGAGTCCTGCCAGCGGCAACCGAAACAGAGCAAGTGAAGGAAAGGGGGGGAAAGGGGATGTGTCAGGCTGCCCCCCAGGCCTCCTACCTCAGGTACTTCCTGATGGGCTCACAGGCAACCTCCAGGATAACCATGGAAGGGTCCAGCTCCCGCAGGGCCTTGATGGCCGAGATATATAGAGTGATGATGTCGGAGGTGTTGACTCCTACAGGAGAGGAGCAGAGGGAGTCAAGAGTCCTGCAGCACAGACTGATGGCTTGGATAGAAGGGGTTTGGATGGTCCAAGCCCTCTGTTCTATCTGTGGTGTCGGACAAGGAGGGCTTGCTGCCCTAATGCCCCAGGCAACGGGGCAGATCAGATCCGTGTGCCTGAGGAACCAGTTCTGAGCACGAATGGAGGCTCAGAGCTGAGCCCCGACAGTACAAAGAGGCCTTTGCCCGCCTGGACCAAAGCTAAACTTTGTTCTCCTGACCATAGTGTAAAAATGAGGCCAAAAGGGGCTGGGATACCATCAGCTGCTGCTGCCATGCCCATTGGAACATGAAGAATGTGTGATGGGCATGGTGACTGCCCCTCCCTCCTCAAACAGGAAACCAGACCAGCTCCCAGTAGATTCCCACTCACGCCCAGGCTCCTCACAGTGTCAGGACCCACCAGGGTGCAGAAGTCTCATTTCCAGAGCACTTTTCAGGGAGCTGAGCAGCTGCTGCCTCTGGTTAGTCCTCTCCAGGCAGAACTTGAGGTCCTCTACAGCAGGCTTCGACTCTGGGAAATCTGCAAACCAAGCAGTGATCAGGAGCAGTGCCAGGCTCTGAGGGGAGGCAGGGGCAGATTTGGATTTGGCACATCAGAGAGATCTCTCATCCCCCCAGTGCCAGCCCAAGGGTGAAGCACCTCGGATGATGCTGAAGAGCTCCTCGATGCGCATGCTGGCGTAGATGCGGTAGAAGAACCTCTGGACGTGGCAGCGCCAGCGTTTCAGGGTGCTGCTGGCTTCTGGAGAGGACTGTGCCGAGGGGCCATCCTGCAGGAACACCCTGCTGAGCCACCCAATCACCTTCTCTATCCACTGCATGAGAGAGGGAGACACAGATACGGTGAACACAGAGCTGGATGCACAACCGTGGCCCAACCCACCCCAGGCAGCCACCGCGGCCAGCAGAAAGGGGCAGCTGGACCAGGACAGCATCACCCCCAGCTGCTGTTCAAACGTGCCCCAGCCTGGGTTACAGCCTGGGAAAGCCCAGCTGAAAGAATTGGAACTTTAACTAAAGATACAGGATATGGACTGTGCAGCTGGCTGTGAGAAGATAAGGGGTGACCACGGACTGCACGCAGGCGCTGGGATCCAAAGAGGACAGGGTTTACTCCAAAACTTGCAGCCTATTCCATTCTTGCAGAGTTTCGTCCCATTCTATACTTGCAGAACTATCCCATTCATAAGAAAATGAGCAAACTGCCCATTACACAATCCTTGGCCCAAAATGTCTATGGTTCCTGAAATCAGGGAAAAGCAAACAAGACATCCCAAGGTGTCACAGACACTCAAACCAAATCAGGCACTTGAAACCCAAATACCAGCCTAGTCAGTGAATTATAAAATAAAAACCTGAATAGAGAGCATCAGAAGGTTATTTTTTTTATATTTGAGCTTTAGTGAGAAACGTGTAATTGTCAATTTTCACTCAGTTACAATATCCAGATGTTTAAAATAAATGCCTTTTTTCCCCATCAATTAGCAAATATATGCCACGCCCTGGGATAGTATTTGAGTACCAATATACTACTAGATGTTCTACTACTACTCTACTACTAGATATTAACTTTTTTTTTAATAGATTCTGACAGCCTGAAACAAAAATGCTAAGTTAAGGTTTGGTTTGCTGATGTTTATTTTTAATTACCTACTTCACTGAGGAAACACTGAAGAAATGCCCAAGTTTTGCCAGGACAAACCTGAGTACTACAAACACCTGGGCAAAACCATGGAGAAGCTGATAAAGAATTCCCTTAAAGGACAAAAGGACAGGACTATAACTGATGCAAAGCAACACGATTTTAAGGAATTATTATCAAACCAACCCATTCTTCCCCGAGTTTATCTTCCCTGCGTGCTGCTGTTACAGCCTGATTGTGACCTGACGCTCCAGGCAGCTCCTGCTGTGTCTACAAAGAGGCTTTGCCCTCAGCACCTGTAATTTTCAGTGAGCTGTTTCTCAGACTTCTCTGTTTTGCCTTTAGATTGCCAGGCCTGTGCTTTTTATTTTTTTTTTTTTCTTAAAATTATCTCTTCCTAATTCTGACATGCTCCAATATTCTGTGGCCAAACAAGAGGTGGAAGCAAGGGCAGCATCTGACGAGCAGAATGCAGTTGTGTTTTCTGTGGTGGCCTTAAAATATCCTTAAACAATCTCCAGGTCATCCAAAAGCCATTTCACATGAGGTGCAGTAAAGAAAGCGTTGCACAACAACTAAAAGGAAGTAAACACAAAGAGATTCCTGATGTTTGCAGGCAACAAAAACGGTTGGCATGGCAAAGAGTGAGGGATCCAGGGTGTCTGGCTTGCATGGGAACCTGGCTGCAGACCTGGTTCTCCAGCACAGGCAAAGGCAAGGTCATGGTCAAGGAGCACAGAGCTCAGGATTGTGTCCTGGAAGAGCCATGACCTGGAGAATAATTTTATTTTAAAGTCATGGTGGGTAAACAGCTCAACACAAACTTAGTTTAAGTTGCAGCAAAGCAACTGGGCAGCTGCAAAGAAAGATTTTAATTCTCTGTGTGGCCGCTGGTGAGATTAATACCAGAGTATCCTCTCTCATTCTTGCTTCCTATTTTACAGGGGAATTGGAAAGGGGACTGAAAACAGCCACAGAAATTCTAATTATGGGCTCACCTACACAGAGGGAGGGTCCTCTGCAGGCCGGGTGGCACTTGTGGATCTTGTGGTTTGTAAACTGGAACCACAGAAATTCCCTCATTACTACAGACATCACGAGGTGAAATGGGACAGTCCTTTGTGCACAGGTCAGAGCAAACCTTCCCCTCCAGCATCAGCCAAAATGGGGAGTTTTAACCACTCATAGCCCTGGACCAGGTGCTTCAAGCTGGAATTGCTTTTAGCCTGCACTCCTAAAAACCAACAACAGCTGCACATCTCCCAGGGAGGACTCTCTCTGCCCCTGTGCCTGCCTCACCTCCTGGAACTCGTTGAGGAAGGAGTGCTCGTACTCCCCCCGGCAGCGCTGCTCCATCCTCTCCTCGATCATCCTGTGCAAGATGGTGGTGACGGCGTCGGCGCTCACCCTCTCCAGCAAATTCAGCCGGCGGCTGCGGGCACGGGGACACCGTCAGGAGCGTGGGGAAGCAAAGGCACAAGCAAAACAAGAAAATCTTATACCTGAAGGCACCACCCTCCCTGAACATTCCACAGAGGCAGGCCCAGCTCAGCCCACGTGCTCTGACAGCCCGCACAGATGCACGACACATGTAACACATGGCACTGCTGCTATCCCATCCTCCTTGCAGAGATTATTTATAGCCATCAAAAGCTTTTTCATTTGGAAGAGTTTCATAGAATCATAAAATGGTTTGGGTTGGAAGAGACCTTAAAGATCATCTAGCCTAAATCCCTGCCATGGGCAGGGACACCTTCCACTGGTTTGCTTCTTTGTGGTCAGAGGCCTCAGAGCAAGAGTAGGATATTCTCACATCCAGGGAGAAGAACTTTCTGTCTAAAGATCTGCTCTTGTTCAACCACCAGCTGAAAGCAGAAAGTCCGTGTTGAGTTCTCTACCCAGAACCATGACACGGCCTGACCTCACACAACTCCTCCTGTTCTCAGGGATCAATAAAACCTGCTGCTGCTCCCCATCCAGACCCTCCCTTGCTCCGAGTGACAGCCACCACCCCGTGAGATACCTACAGAATGTCATTGAGCTGCTGGAACTGCTCCATGGCTTCAGGGCACCAGCACTGCTCCCTCTTGCTGCTGCAGCCTGCACAGAGCGGGCCCTCTCCTCCGCCCTCCTCTGGGTCACTCTCCTGCTCTGTCTCACTCATGCTGCTCTCACACTCGTTCGTTCCATCTTCTCCTTTCTTCCACTGCCGCATGTATATCCTGAACGTGCGGCTGTAGAACTGCTGGATCATCTCCTGGAAGGATTTGGTCGTGGAGAAGAAGAGGATAGCTTTGAACATGGTGTAGACCTTCTCCTGTAGTGTCTGAGCGCCTGTCCCCAGGAGCAGTCCTGCCTTGGTCCATTGCTCCAGGAGCTCCAGGCTGTTCAGGTAGGGCTCCAGGCGGCACTTGAGCAGACTGAACGCATCCAGGAGCAGCGCAGCGCACTGGGGCTCCTCGGCCGTGTTCTCATACTGGCCGATGCAGTTCCAGAACTCGGGGCCTATATTCGCCTGCAGGTCAGTCTGCAGCACCTCGATGAACCACTCCTCCACGATGGAGTGTAAGTCGTAGTACTGCAGCACGTCCAGGGCTGCCCGGAGCTCGGCATCCTGCAGCGGCCCTGCAGCCTCGGGCCTGGGGGCTGCCTGGAAAGCGGAGGGGACACGAGTTAAGCACTTGACGGAGCACACAGGCACTCTGCTGTCAAACTGCACCGTTTGTGGGGTGCTGCTCCTCCATGGCGACCTGCCGGGGTCTCAGCCCACCGCTGGAAGCCCAGCGCCCACCTCCCAGGGCTCACACCCGCACACATCATTGTTGTCCCTGCTGGTGGCCGCTGCAGGACACAGGTGCTGCTGGGAATGCTGCGAGCCACCCTTGGGTGCCTGAAACGCCGCGCTCTGGGGCAAAACCCTTCCTTGGCCAACACCGGCTCCCTCGGACGCATTGAGAGCAGAGCCACAGCACGGCCGGAGAAACTGCGGCCGTTTGGTCCCGCTCTTGGTTGGGGTGATGAGGAGAGAGGCCGGCTGCACCCGCGGCCCTTCCCTGACAACCCCCAGCAGACACCACCCCCCNCGATGAGCGGCACCGAGGCCGCGCTGCGGGGGCACCACGCGGCGCTGCGGGAGGGTGAGCGGGGCCGGGGGGCGAGCGAGGCCCGGGCAGGGCCCGGGGCCGGGCAGGGTGAGCCGGCCCGTCTGACGGTGCCGCCCCGCAGGGCTGGCGGAGCTCCTTGGCCGGCGGGAGGAGCTGAGCGGGCGGATCCGGGCTGAGGAGGCGGAGCGGGACCGGCTGCAGGCGCGGATCGCGGCGCTCTCCCGGCGCTTGTTTGACATCAGCGAGAGCCTGGTGGGGCTCCGGTCCACCCGAGCCCACATCGACCGCACCATCGCCGAGATGGACGCGGCCTCCGGGCAGGTACTGACAGCGAGCAGCGCTGAGGGCGCTCGGTGTGTTCAGCCTGGAGGAAAGGAGGGGATGGCGCCGTGTGCAGCTTCCTCCTGAGGGGAGGAGGAGGGACGGCAGCGATCGCTGCTGTCTGTGATCAGGGACAGGAGCCGTGGGAATCATGGAATCAGAATATCCTGAGGTGGANCCTCCCCCATCTCCGGCCGTTCCTCCCCCAGCCCCAGCAGTTCCAACCCGCCCCGCAGACCCAGTGCCGGAGAGGCCCGGCCGGGGAGGAGCCGAGGCCGGAGCATCCCGGGGGCGGCGGGTCGGGTCGGGTCGGGTCTGCCCCGGGCCCGGCGGAGCTCAGCGACCCGTGAGGGC
>VXAD01014982.1:51230-71719 GCA_013399195.1 Dicrurus megarhynchus | reverse complement strand
GCTGAGCGGGCGGATCCGGGCTGAGGAGGCGGAGCGGGACCGGCTGCAGGCGCGGATCGCGGCGCTCTCCCGGCGCTTGTTTGACATCAGCGAGAGCCTGGTGGGGCTCCGGTCCACCCGAGCCCACATCGACCGCACCATCGCCGAGATGGACGCGGCCTCCGGGCAGGTACTGACAGCGAGCAGCGCTGAGGGCGCTCGGTGTGTTCAGCCTGGAGGAAAGGAGGGGATGGCGCCGTGTGCAGCTTCCTCCTGAGGGGAGGAGGAGGGACGGCAGCGATCGCTGCTGTCTGTGATCAGGGACAGGAGCCGTGGGAATCATGGAATCAGAATATCCTGAGGTGGACAAGGATCATCCAGTGCAGCTCCCGGCCCTGCCCAGACCCCCCAACAGCCCCACCCTGGGCATCCCTGGCAGCGCTGTCCAAACGCTCCTGGAGCTCTGGCAGCCTCGGGGCCGTGCCCATTCCCTGGGGAGCCTGGGCAGTGCCCAGCACCCTCTGGGGGAAGAACCTTTCACATTATATATATATATATGTGAACTCAGGGTCTGTATTTACCTGAAGGTTGGCTGGGAGCCCCTCGATGAAGTACCACTCCTCCCTGGGTTGTAGCACTGCAGCCAAAACAACTTCCCGGGCCGAGATGCAGCTCTGGCACTCACACGCCATCACGAGAGGATTAGGTTGGGTTTGTTTTGGTGCCGCTTGGATTTGGGCAAAGTTTATTGTCAAAATATATCAAAAATGGCTTTTGGAACAGACCCCTAAAAATTATTATCTCACACCCATAGTTTGGGGGAAAGGAGGAAACCACAGACATGACACTGACCCAAAATCGCACTAATTCATGCAGGTAACAACGGTGCTGATGGAGCTGTTGGCCTGCCACTCTTCCTGCCCAACATTTAATGTAGTTTCTTTCATCTTTAATGGACTAATGTCATTAAAAGAGTCCAACTGTTGGGGCAGAAAGGGGTGGGAAGGAGGCAAATGGCACAAGGGCTGGCACTGTCATTTTGGTTCCTGGGGCAGCTCTACCCTTTCACCTTCCCTGTGTGTGTTACTGCCAAGCTCTCCCAAAGTCAGTACTTTCCCATGACAATCACTTTTCAGATGAGGCTGGACCTGTTTCCTCGACCTCCCTCAAGACCTGATGGTTTGAAGTGAAGGGGAAAACTGACATAAAAATTTAAAACGCTTTAAAACTATGTTGTAAGGTACTCAAACAAACAGCCCCTTTGAAAGAAACCTTACCTGAGATCCAAGTCACACTCCCAGCCTACAGATGAATTCCCGTTTATTGAAATGAACTGACACTCACAGGAGGTAGAAAGAGGTGGTGAGGAGGAGATGCTGGTGTCCTACAGACAGAAACCAGTAACAAAGTTCCTTTCCTGGGGATGTACATCCCTAGTTTGTGATCACTCCTTGCCTTCTGTCAGCCCCCACAGGATTTTACCTTCCTCCAGCACCTCGTCCTGTGGGGCACTTCCCTCAGCTCCTCTCTGACCACTTGGTGATTTCCACAAACTCCCAGGAACATGAAGTATTTTTGGGACTATAACCATCACATTTGGTTACAATTGTCCACTGTGTTACAATTTTTAGCTGGTGAGATGGACAGGCAGCAAGGTCTCCTAAATATGTTGTTGCCTAGAGCATAGTAAGCAGGGATGTTAGATTATGTACACAGTGAGCTAAAAATAGGAGAAAATTAATAACAGATTTAGTCTGACATAAGGTCAGTGTAGATTTGAGTTAGTCTTGAAGCCAGAAACCCAAAAGAAGAGGAGAGCTGAAACTGGGTCAGCTAAGCACAATTTAATACTGATCTAAAAAGCCCAGGCACCAAATCTCCCTTAAAAAAACCCCACCCAACCAACCAAAATATACCAAACCAACCAAAAACCCCCCGGGGTCTGCTTCAGGAAGTTCCCTGCCTCATGCTCCAAGGCAGATAAATTGCTTTCATATTCAGAATATGAACACAAACCCAAGAAATTGTCCCACAGATATTCCCACAGTGAGACAGGATGATACATCACCAGGAATTAGAGGCTGGAGGGGCTGGAGAACCCCTCTTGCTGCAAAGCAGATGAGCTGAATTGGAAGGGAACTCATAAGAGAAACAGTTTATGTAAAAATAAGCTATTTTTATTTCTTTCCCAGATACTGGCCAATTCTCAGACATTGCTACATGTCCTGAAGGAGGAAATGGGGGATCTTGGTAGAGCCATTGAGCCACAAAGCACTTCATTAGGACAAAGAGTACGTCAACAAAAGCATTCCTAAACTCATCTTCAGCCTGGAAAGTCCTGTTGGCCAGGGAGAGCTGCTGCTGTGGTACAAGGATGCCGCACTTAATAAAAGCCTTTGTCTTGCAGAAGTAAATTCTCCTTTCAGACGTGCTTTGGTATTAGTCAGAGATCCACTAAAGCTGGTCCTCGAATGCTACAAATCAGGGTAGGCATTTACAAAAAAACACCCTTCATTCTGAGCACAGTGATCCTGAAGCAGATCCTAGGAGGTGACTGAGCAGCTGCTGCTCCTGCCCTCAGGACAGCGCTCACCCTGCTCTGCCTGGAGGGAGCTCGAGTACCTGGGCAGGGATTAGAGCACGAAGCTGGGAAGTGCAAAGGAGTGCTCAGTGAGGTGGGAATCGCAGCTCCAAGGTGGAGCAGGATCCCTGGGGGAAGGAGCAGAGAGTCAGCAGCACACTCTGCACTCCCACACCCCCCGAGCTGTCCTGCCCACATGGCTGCAGGCACAGAATTAACTCACACGAGTACCAGAGCAGTGTTTGAGCTGCAGGACAGTGTTGGCTTTAGCATTCCTCATGGATCCACAGCAGAACTAAGCCAGGACTAGCTGAGACACCTTGTCCCTAACTTGAGTTGAAAGCAGCTTTGCTTTCCCACCTGCAGTTTTGCTAAAACAGAGCTGCCTTAAACTGACCTGGGCTTTTCCACAGGGAAAGATGCTCACTGGGACCTTTTCTGCTAGAAAAGCTGTGCTGAAATCTCACCCCTTAAATCTAGCAGTCACCAGCAGTCTCACATTTTCCCCTCATTCTACCCCAGTCTCAGCACCTTATCCTGAAGTATTTCATTAACAGGAGAAGCCTTACCACATGGAATTCCACGGTCCTTGTGTCACGTCCCAGGCAGATGCACTGCAGACACCTCGTGGCAAGTCACACAGGCAGCAGATCTCAAATTAGCTTGGAATGGTCAAGGAAGTGCAAAGTGTTTCTTTGTGGCCCCTCAGCCAACATCTAACAAACTACTGAGTAGCTAATCTTTTTTGTTTGTTTGTTTTTTCCATTATCTTTCCAAAAGTATTTAGGCACCCAGGGCAGAAGGGAACAGCTACAAGTAGGTAATGTCCTAACATTTAATCCTGTGTTTTTCAGCAGAACAACCTTCCCCTGCTGCTACAACACGCACCAAACCAAGTGCAAGGTATGCAGAGCATTTTCAGTTCACAGACCAGTGTCACTTGAGCAGACATTCAGCATCTATATGTAATAGACAAACCAAAAACCAACACATTTAATCAAAGATACCAGCCTGTTCCTTTGGATCACGCCCCACACCGGGGTACCACTCATTCCATAAAGCCCAAAGAGGCTGGATCTGTTCCCACCACATCTTTTAATCCCAAAGTACAAATCACATTAGCAGCACTGCTCCATCTGTTCCAGAGTGCAATTTTGACCCTGAGTTTACAGTAGTAGAAAACTTGAATGGAAGATTCTAGCAGATTCCTTTGCGTATTGGCTGCATTAAACAATTACAATAGAACTATAAAAATCCTAGAAAAAACAAAAAAACCCACATTCCTTGTTCAAGTTCTGCAGAAGAAAGGAGTGAAACTGCCCTCCTGTGCTTTGATTAGAGGAGCAGAGCGAGCGTGGCTCGAAGGAAGCAACCAAGGGAGATAAATCAGATCTGAAACAAAGCAACAAGAAGAACTGGCAAACTGGAGCACAACCAGCAATTCCCAGAGACCGGATACCAGAGTTGGGAAGGACAGACCACAGCTATGGCCAATGTTTGGGAATCTTCCAGAGGCTCAAGACAGTCTGGACGCTTCTCTACTGATTGGTGCAAAAATAACACCTAAAGCTAAAGGCATTCATTGACTTCCCATCCCTCCCTCAGGGTGTTCAGTGAATTCCACAAGCACATAACTGGCACATGAATTCCATGTTTCAGTGACACCAGAGCCAGAGACATGCCAAGGACAAACCACGAACCTTCACTGGTTGTCCAAACTGATACCCAATGTGTCAAATCACAGCCACGCCGTGAACCCACCTAACCGCCCAGTGCTCCCACTCCAGAGCCATCCTCCACTGGGGAGAAGGGTTCCAAAAGCTCTCCAGACCCTGCACAGTGCCTAGCCTCAGACAGGCACTGAGAAAAATCAACATCCATCCCGGGATTCCAGATGTCCTTCCCACGCTTGCCTAACCAGCAGCTGATCTTGAACAAGGAATATGCAAGGCCACAGGCAGAATAAATCATAACGCCTTGAAAGCGGTAATTCGGTCCCAAAATGCAGTGCAAATATTCTCCGAGGATGCCCGAGGGCACCCGGTCCGCCCTTGGCAGCAGGATCCGGGGACAGCCGCGGCGTGGGGCGCTTTCGGTGGCGGTTCCCGTGCGGGCACGGCGGCTGCGCTGCCCCGTCCTGCCCGGCAGCCGCTGCTGCAGCACCGCGGAGCAGCCTCAGAAATAGAGCGCGGGCTCGCTGCTGAAATCCGAGAGGCCGCCCTTGTCCGCCGGGGTGAGCTGTGGGCAGAGCACAGGAACCAGAGCACAGTCAGAGCCGGGCCAAAGGAGCACCCTCAGCCCTGGATGGCGCCTTGGCACCTTGCCCGGGCTAACTGGGTGTGTTTAGTTAGTTCCCCTTTAGTTAGTCCCCCCCTCCAAACGTGCCTTGGAGTACCGTAAGTACCATAAAGGTTTGGGTTGGAAGGGGCCTTAAAACCCATCTTGTTCTACCCCCCAGCCATGGGCAGGGACACCTCCAACTATCCCAGGTTTCTCCAAGCCCTGTCCAAGCTGGCCTTGGCCACTTCCAGGGATCCAGGGGCAGCCACCCTGTGCCAAGGCTTCACCACCATCACAGGGAACAGTTTCTTCCCAATATCTAATCTAAATCTCTTCTCTTTTAGTTTAAAAAGATTTCCCTTTGTCCTATTACCTGCCCATGTAAAAAAAAAAAAAAAAATTAAAAAGAAAAAAAAAAAATCAATCTCCCTCTTTTTCATAAGCCCTCTTTAGGCCCTGCAAGGGGCTCTGAGCTCTCCCTGGAGCCTTCTCCTCTCCAGCTGAACACCCCCAGCTCTCCTGGCCTGGCTCCAGAGCAGAGGGGCTCCAGCACTCAGAACATCTCCATGACCTCCCCTTGTTCCAACAGATCCACATCTTTCCTGTGCTGAGCACAGCGTGCCACCTGCCTCGAGTCTCCTTCACACAGCCAGGTGTGAGAGGAGGGGCAGGCGTGGCAGTGGGACGGTGTGTTGGTCCCTCTGGGAGCAGTGACACAGCTCCTGGGCAGGAACACAAACACAGGTGGTGTGCATGGAAAGGCACATCCTGTCCCATCCACTGCCCAGAACAACCTCCACCCAAAAAGGGAGCACAAGACTTGCTTATTTATAGCCTCACCATGACTTGGTTCCCATGGGAATCAGCTTCCTTTGAGAGGGGTCCCTCTGCAGCAGGACCCTCGTACTTCTGCTCCTGCCACTCGCTGAACTTCACGGAGTGCTTTGGGGTGTAGCTGGATAAATCTGCTGGAAGGAGAAAGAGGAGATAAATATTCCTCACCACCCCAAAAGGAAGTGGGACCAGGATCCCAGCAGGGACAGCCTGGAAGCTGCCCATCTGCAGCTCCCTGTTCGCCTCCATTAGAACTTCCCTCCATGCAGAGCCCCTTAGGGGTCTGTAGGAAACGTGGACATTGTCAGACACTACCAGAAACCCCACGGTGCCAACACAGTGCCTCACTCACCTGAGTTAGGGGTACTGGGATGCAAAGTGCTGTTTGGGCGTGGAACATAAAAGGTACGAGATTTTTCATCCTCTGTTTCGGAAGCTTGTCCTTCTTCTTCCTCATCCTCTTCTGCCAGGGAGCTCTCTGAGGGGTACTCAAACATTGTCTGCAAACTTGTCTCATTGAAAGAGATCTTCATCTGGACAACAGTAAAGGAGAATTATCAGAGAGAAGCACAAGAACCCGCTGATCCCCACGCTGGCTCTGGCACAGGCCACTGCACATGCCAGGGCTGCCCCAGGTTTGAAGCAGCCACTGCAGATCCCCCATCCCTCCCCAAGTGCCTTGGTGGATCTCTTGCCACACTGAGGGAAACCCCAAAGGCAGAGCCAAATGCATGGGATGGAGGCAGGAGGCCCAGGGGTCTGGAAGACCTCTGGCTTTGTGCCCTCTGCCATCCCCTCACACTGATGCCCAGCAGCCAGGAGCTGCCACCACGTCTCTCATGGGACAGACAAGCAGGAAAACATCCACACGTTGGAAACGTGACATTGCTAATTCCTGGCAACTCCTTTGTGCGTCCAAGCTCCAGAAAACAGAAACATCCATGATCAGGACTCCAGACTTGGAAGGACATTCTAGCAAAGAGCTGTTTAAACTACATAAAACAGGGCTTAAAACCAGAAGTGAGAAGAAGGAAGCAGCTAAAGGAGAGAGGTAACAGCTGGTAGCAGACAGGGAAAATACTGGGCAAGGGGGAGGCCTTAAAGGTTCTGGTTTGAAACCAGTTTTATGTAGTATTGTCACTAATGACCTTTCCATGGTCACTGGGAGACTGAGAAATGAAAGTGACTCAAACACAAGAGTTCATTAAGGGCAAACCAAAATTTTATGGTCATGTAGAAAACTGGAGAGCAAAAACACTAAAAATGGAGTTGTGTTTAAGAGCAACCCTTGCACTAAGAGAAGCGCATCACCTGTGAGTAACTGGGGAAGAAAATTTGGGGTTGGCTGTAGGACTGTAATCATTAGGATGCTGCTTAAATAAACCAGGAATGAAGCAAGGCGGTTCTGCTGGAAATAGGGACTGCCTGGCTCTCTCCTCCCTGTAACACCCAGCAGGTGGTGGAAGTAACTCCAGATGTGCTGTTCCAGGCTGAAAAGAAAAGCTGAGGGCAGGGTTTGTTCCCCTGCAGCCCTGCCTGCCCTAATCATTATCTACCGATGTGCTCCAGGGATCTGGTTACACATCACCTCAACTGGTGCAGAGGAGATTCACTGGCAGAAACTTCACCCCAGCAAAGTGAAGGTGGAGAAAAAGCTCAACAGCCCTTTGTAAGTACTCCAGAAAACAACCAAGGAGCAGAGAACTGCTGATGCCAGCACACAGCAGACAAACAAGGAGGAGAAGCTTGCCAGGAGTAAGTTCATGCCAGAAGTAGGGAAGTATTTAGCCAACACAGATCAAGGTTCAGGAGCAGCTGTTTAAAAGGGTGTTGTGATCCCTTTACTTCTAAACACAATTAAAATTCAGCTAATAGGGTTATAAACAGAATGGAAAGGACGTGGCAGCTTGTGACAGGTGGCAGGAGCCGGCTGGTTCTGATCTCTCCAGATGCTGTGTAATGACTGGCCAGGAGCAAGTGCAGCACATTTATCCCATATTTTCATCATACAGAAAATCCCCCACGGGCTGGGAAGTGGCACCTGGCCCCAAGCAGCCCTCGAGCACCACGGTGCTGCCCATTCCCTGTCACAGCAGTGGTGGGAGCACCAGAGTGAGGCTTTTGGGGGCTGCCAAAGTCACACCCAGATGTCCCCAAGGGTCAGAGCAGCCAGCAGGTCACAGTGCCACCTGTGCTGATCACAGACGGGAGCCCTGGAGGGATCAGAGCAGGACAGGGAGCATCTCACTGCTGCTTTTCAGCAAAGCAGTGAGGGGAGCTTAGCTCGAATCTGGGTAACAGAGGGAGCAGCTGCAGCTCCTCCACACTGCAAACCCACAGCTGGAGCTCTGTGCTGCTCTGCCCCAGGGCAGGATGGACCTTGGACACAGGCTGGCTCCCTTCCCCTGCTCCCAGGAGAAGGCAGGATGGAAGCTGCACAGAGGGAACCAGATGCCTTTCCCCATTCCCTGCCCTGAGCCACTCTGAGTCTCCCCAAATGACACATGAGGAGAAGAGTGATTCTATTTCAGAGAAAAGGGGTTGGAAAAAAATGGTCCTGAAGTTTAGAGCATCCCAGTTGCTGCTCCCTGAATTTCCCATCCCTGCTGCTGACCTAGATGCTCCCTGATCCGAGCCAGGCTGTCACTGCTCACAATGTGGTCTCTGTCCTCTGGGGATGAGCCACGCTGCCAGGCACGAAGGCCACGAGGGTAGAGGTGCCCAGGGCTCCTGGAAACTGAGGAGCTATCCCAGAACCAGAAACTGCACACAGGCCACTTACCAGTGCTGCCAATGGCACTGAAGGGCAAGGAGGACTTGGCTAAACATGGAAAACAAAGGAGACAGGAGAGATATGCCTTGGGGTTTAGTTAAGCTTGGGAGGTGGAACTAAACGTTCCTGTTTACTGCTGTCTGGAGGAAATCGCTAAGAAAAATGACTTTGAGTCCAGTTTGGACCAAAGGTGCATGCAGTGCTGGAGGAGAAAACAGCCTCAGCAGGGAGCAAAACCAAAGAGTAGAACGGAGCAGAAACAGCCTGGAGACACCCACATCCCACACAGAGCCCAGAGGCAACACCAACACCCCAAACTCAACAGCTCCCACTCCCCCACAGCCAATTCAAGCAGGAGGCCATGCTGGAGCCCTTCACACAGAGCAACCAGTCAGCCCCTGGCACCCAGGGCACAGCTGGGGCCAAGATCGCCTGCAAGGCTCACACAGGCGGTTGTGTGTGGCTCAGGGGCACCGTGGCACAAGTTCCCCCAAACCACACTGACCTGCCCTAGGGCAGATCCCACCCCCTGCTCCCAGAGCCTGCACCAGGCAGAGTCCCAGGGCTGCTGAATAAAGCCCTGGGCACACCCAGGCACAGCAAACACGAGGCACAACCAGGCACTGGCACAGGAGGGACCTTGGGGCACTCAGTCAGCCCTGCCCGTGGGGAGAGAGCCCCAAACCCCAAAACCTGCTGTGGCAGCACCTGAGCTCCCTTCTCTGAGTATGACATGGTTTCAGGGAAGCACAAAGCAGCTCTGCTTGACCCAACAGAACAGGGAGGCAAAACCAGGGGACACATGGGGCAGAGAAACGCTCTGAGCGGCTACAGAGCACAACTGAGCGCTGTGTGCGAGGAACACAGGCAGCTTCAGTCCCAGGAACCAGCTAAAAACGAAAACCAAGAGCCCAGTCATGGCACAGACAACAGGTTTGCACAGCCAGCAGCGCCTTGCCAGACCACAGAGACTTTTATGGGAACACAAAAGGCAACAGGGGCCGTTTCTTTAGAAGAAAAGCGTGTCCCAGCAGAGCCAAGCTCGCTGGAGCCCAGCCAGAGGCCTCTGCTCAGCCCTGTCTCAGCACTGCTTCCCCTGTTTCTGCCCCAGCAGCAGCTGCCAGTTGTGGCAAGGAAGAATTTTGCACCCTTCAGCTGTGGATGTTTGCAGGGATTTGTCACTCTTTGCTCAGCTGGAGATTTCACCCACAGCTGTGTCACAAACCCAGCGTCCAACCCAAACCCATACATACACACACACACACATACATACATACATATATATATATGTAAATACTCTGCCCAGCAATCAGACACACTGGAAAGAGTAAAGCAGGCTTTTCAGGGAATATTGTGCTGTTCAACTGATAAGTTCTTGTTGCCATAGCAAAAATCATTTATTTATTTGCTAGGACTTGAACAGTAATGAGTAATAGAATATCCAGGAAAGAGAAGCCAGGGCAAACATTGCCCAACAAAGCGTAAATCTGAGCAGTCATGCAGAGCTCACTTAGAAAAGGGAAGTCAACCTTGCTTCAGGCTGTCAGGACTCAGGCTGCACCCAGATCAGCCACCAAAGAGCCCCCACATACAAAGATTTATTGAAAATAAACCAATTTATAGAACACAACCTACGATGTGAGCAATGACAGTCAGCAGCCACCTCACCTCCAAAAAGGAGGTGGGAAAGTCTGCAAGGCAGTTTTAATGACAGAGCAAAGACCCGATGGCTTCTCACGCACCAGGGACCTCTCTGGAAGTCTCTGGGGGTTAATCTGCATCCTCAGCTCCAGAAGCAATCTCCTTACTTTGGCTTTTCTCTTCTCCACCCATTATCACATTTGCTGCTTGGCTGATGAGCCAAAGCCAAAGTAGGGTGTTTACACCTTTTAAACTGAAACCTCTTTGGCAATCCAAATCCTCACCTTGTAACAGTCAGGAAAAAATAATTGTTTTAGGCATTAAAAGAATAAAATCATCCTGTAACTATATTCCAGCAGGGAGAGTCCGAGTCAGCGTTTGATCCCCATCACAGCAGCTCAGAACAGGGGGGCTGAGAAGGACTGAGCCCATCTCCCTTCCCTGTGAGTGGTTCCCATCTCCCAAACCCGGGGCTCCTGCAGGAGTTGCCATCCCTGCTCTGTCCTTGGAGAAGCAGGATGGGATGGCAAGTGGTGAAGCACAAGCTGGGCTCCATCCCTGCCCTGCTGCCATCCCACAGCACCTCCAGCATGTCCCAACCCGCCAAGTGCCTCACCAGATCCAAACAGCTGAGCAGCACCAGGGATCAAGACCTGTTCTCTTCAGGTACTAATTTTCCTCTAATCATCCTCTGTCCTCAATAATTCCCAAAAAACAGGGACTGCACTGACTCCCCAGGACATGCAGGGGCTGCCAGGTGCTGCTGGGTGTGATGTAAAGCAGCTTTTCACACCTGGTCCATCACAGGATCACAGAATAAACTGAGCTGGAAGGGGCCCACCAGGATTCCCAACCCCAGCCCTGCCCAGACCCCCCAACAGCCCCACCCTGGGCATCCCTGGCAGCGCTGTCCAAATGCTCCTGGAGCTCTGGCAGCCTCGGGGCCGTGCCCATTCCCTGGGGAGCCTGGGCAGTGCCCAGCACCCTCTGGGGGAAGAACCTTTCCTGATCTCCAACCTAAACCTCCCTGACACAGCTCCAGCCATTCCCTGCGTCGTGTCCCCAGTCACCACAGACAAGAGATCAGTGTCCGCCCCTCCTCTTCCCCTCACAAGGAAGTTGCCTCCTCTCTCAGCAGCACAGGAGGGTTTGGCTGGTATCTGCAGGAAGGGTGGACAATCCAGCATGAACACAAAGCAAGGGTCGACATCTCTGAGAGATCAAGCACACACAAAACGAGTGTTCTGAAGAACCTTGTGCTCCTGTGCCACCTCTCATCGAGGCACATTTGCTGCTGCACTGGTTGTCTAAAGATTGGGTCAACGAGATGAAAGCACGAGACATCACACCTGATACCTGAAACTGCAGCCAGCTGGGAGTGTCAGCCAGCCTGTGCACACAGAGCATCCCAGGGAGGGCTGCAAGCAGCCCCCGAGCTGGGGGGAAAAGCTGCTCCAGTTCCAAACCCATTGGGTTGGTGGATGGAGGCTCAGACCTGTATAAAGAGGAGGGTCTAACACAGAACAACCTCCCAGCTGCCATGGAGTGAGAGGGAAGCTCTCTGCACAGAAATAACTAACTGTTTGTGAGACTGGAAACAGGGTAGAAGCAGAGCCTTTACGGTGGACAAAGATCCCCAGAGATTTACCCTGCTCTTCCCATCTGACCAGTCCCACAGAGCAGCAGATTTAGTAAAAGGAAAAGTAGTTCATAAACTCCAAACCTCTGCAGGGACCTTCAGTTTTCCCACAGCAGCCTGCAGTCAACGATCTAGACAGTTCCCATGAAAAGAAACTTTAGATAAAGGATTTTTGGGAAAATGAGCCATTTTCTTGAAGTTAGCGATGAGCTTGACCATGTGTCTGTGCTTGTCCTGAAAACATGGTCATGTGTCAGCCCAAATTGTTGAACAACAGACAAAAACTATGTGGGCAGCCTGGAATAGTACCCTAGGGACTGCAGTAGCACCATCACCAAGGCATTTGCTATCACTGAGAAGATAAGGAGCTTTTGTGCCTCTAAAGCCTTTCCTTAACACAGAAAGAAAGGGTTTTTCCCTGACAAGTATCCTCAGGAACAGAGGGGACTTGAGGCTTGGTTCCTATACTGGATTAACCCTGTAACTGCTATGGCTGATGCATTCTAAGTATGCCCAGAAAACTGCAGATGGCACTTCAGAAATGGACTTTTCTGTCATTCTGTACAAAAAGAAGAGTTTTGGGGAACTGGAATTGGCTGTGACACCACAGAATCATTTGGTCATGCTTTTCCAAAAAGTGTTTCCGGAGAGTAACACTGACTTTTGCTCAACCATTAACTGCACCTCAGTGAGTTACTGAGTAGAGCTAAGAGCACTAAAGATTTACAGCAGGAGCACATCAGGGAAGCCCCGCGTGGCTGGCAAAGGACACGCTTCCTCCAGGATCACATCCCAGCTCCCAAGCCACGAGGCAAAACAAGAAAGTCTCCATTTACAAGGCAACCCACAAAGCCAGCTCTGTGTAATCAATATGCTGAAGCACATGGCAGATAGGAGCAATGCATGGAGATTCGAAATATTAAACTCCTTGAGCAAGACACGGGGAAGTTTCAAATTCCTGATGAGAGGTGACAGGGTAGGGACAGCCCCAAGAGTGTGTGGGGCAGGTGGCTTGGTTAACTCTTGCCTTCACTGTGCTGGACAAGGGGAGAGTCCAGTGCCCACACAAGCACAGCTGGAGCCCCAGTGTGCCAGGGCACAGAGCAGCCATTCACCCAGGGAGCCCTTTATTCCTCCTCACATCTGCAGGCAGAGGAGCCAGAGCCTTCCACAGCTTAACAAGCAATTCAAAAATTACTTATTTGGCCCCTAAGAACTGGACAAATCTCCCTACTTGTACAAAACAAACCTCATCTGAACACACTAAGGGAGCAGGATAAACAAGGTACAATTAGTGTCAAGACTCGGTGTCCTTATAAAAACCACGCAGAGCTCCCCAAGAGCAGAGGATTTCACAGGCAGCTCTGAGCAGCCCATCTGTAGCTACAACGAGGTGCAGTGCTGGGAGCTGCCACCCACAAACATTTCTGTGCAACCCAGACTGCCCAGAGCAGCTCAAACCCATACCTGGGTTTGATGCTGAAATGGGACCCATGGAGCATCATTCCATGGGAAATAGAGAGAGGCTGGGAACAGAATTACTTCCCACCCTGTCAAGTAGCTCATTCCAGACTTCAGGACCAAAAGGCTCCCATGATTTGAACAGTATAACCTGCACAACAGAGTTCATGTCTCTCTTGCCCTTTTTTCTCTCTTTTAACATGCAAAAGGAACTTCCTTGATGAGAAGCAAGTGCAGCAGGTTCACCAGGAGCCTCAGGGATGTGCCCTCAGAGCTGCATTTTCAGCAGCTGCAAGCGACACAACTTCCCTGTGCACACAAGTGTTTTGTCTGAGATATTTCCTACATTCCTTGCCATGCCCACAAAACAGCAGCTCCAAGTTCCATCCTGCCAAGTTCCCAAGATCATCCGAAGGGCACTTCTCGGAAAATATCAGCACCAAGTTCCTCCAGCCCAGATTTTCCCAGGATGTTAGTGAAGTCGCTCTGTGTGATACAGACACTTCGTGTGACTCTTCCTACACAGGCTGGCAAACAGGGACATCCTCCCAGCCCCACAGACTGCTGCAGTCACTGCAAGAGTCTGGGTTGTAAATAGGTTTTAAATTCAGGTTTCACTTGGGAAGGAGGTGAGCACAACCCCTGAGGTGAAGGAGATGCTGCTGCAGCAGCTCTCACCCAGATTTCCTTTACTGCCACTGCACCCAAAACCTAAGTACTTTCATTTTCCCTACTGTTCCCCACCCATAACACAGACCAGCAGGACTCCTGCCCCAGCCACCCCAGTGTCCTTCCTCTGCTCTTCTCAGAACACCATGACCACCAACTGGAAAAACCAGAGTGGGAAGGAAAACCCAAACCCGAGACAAACGGAGTCCTTGAGATGGAGGGAAATTATAAACCATCTCCGATCTGGTCCACAGATTAAGGAAACTGATTAAGAAAACGTTAACTGTAATCCTTGTGATTAGAGTTCAGAGCACAAAGTACTTCAAATCTCCTCTCTAGCTCTGGGGCAGGCTGAGCCCTGGGCATGTCCTAACCAGCTTCAAAGCCAGGCTCAGCTCTTATTTGCGTAAGAGTTTCTATTTTAGCCCTTCTGTCCCATTCCCTGCAGTGCTGACAGCAGCAGGCAGGACATGGGGGGAAGAGAACCAGGGGATGTTGGGACCAGCTCAGACTGTCACTGCAGCACGAGGAGAAGCATGGGAGCGGTGAGGCCATGGAGAGCCTCAGTCACAGAAAGTTTTCCACTACAGAGATGAGATAAATCTGACTCATCTGCTCTGCCAGGCTTTCATACAACAAAGTCCCAGCACTTCAAGGTACTGGCAAGGCAGTGGGGAAACAAAAAACCACCCAGTGCCCCACCGGCAGCCTCGGGGGCAGCTTGTGAAGTGGTTTAAAAGCTGTAACTGCAGCAAATTCTGATTTCTAGTTTTCAGCCATCAACATCACAGAAAAAAAAACCAGTGGAACTAGCAAAGGGCAGGGAAATGGCCCTGTCTGGGTGAAAGAGCCTGCTGCCATCTGACAGCTAATGGAGATCATCTCCGCAGGGGAGGGACCGCACTTCATCACCCAAGACACTTATTTCCTGAGCATGACTTATCACTGCTGACCTCATCTCCTAAAAATGCAATACATCCCTGTCAGATACTGCCATGGCCCCTCCTTAAAGGTGGCAGATGAATCTGCCCCAGCAGAGCACAGCCAGAGACGGAAAATAGAACAGGAACACGCAGTTCTCCAAGAGCTAAAGAACACAAATCTGCCCTGACCCCTCCAAAACACAGAGATGACATCATCAAAGGAATTTTTGCTGAGATTTTTTCTCCTACCACCAGATTAATTTACTTGTGTTATGGTTAATCTACTTGTGTTATACATTGCAAAAGAAATACTTCAGGCAGCCACGAGCATTTAGACTCCGCATTGCGCAGACTTGCTCCAAACAGGTCTGGGCAACAGCTGGAAATGTTGATCCCTGCCAACATCCCAAGCCTACACCTGGTTCTCACAGGACACCATCTCCAGCAGAACTGAACGGATGGAAAACTACAGAGCAAGAAGTTCAGCAGGTTAGACCAACAAAGCTCTGCCCATGATGAAAACTGAGGGGTATTTAGAATAATTTTTTTTAAAGACTTTAAAGTGGGAATTTGGAAGCCACATTCAGGCATGATGCAGCTCAAAAGATTAGGACATGGACTGTGGTAAAGTCCATGGAAGCTGGAACTTTTTGAAGTTCAGCTGAACATCTCTGAAGACAATTCAGCTTTAGACTCCAACTGTTTGGATCCCACCAGCCTTGTTCCCGTAATCCCTGCTCACACTGGGCTGTGACGCGCCTGCCAGCACACGGCAAACTGCCAGCTGTGACAAGCACAAAACATTAAATCCATCAACAACCTGATGGCTGTTGGCTCTCAGGTCCTGTTATTCACAGGGCTTTGGGTGGCCTGGCCAGAATTCACCTCCCCTGCAGGATGCCCAGGAGGTACCGGACCCTGGAGAGGACAAACACGCCGTGACTCGGGATGCACCGCAGGAGTGAAGGAGCAGGGGCAGGGCACGTTCTGCACACACAGGCAGAGTCCAGCCTCCAATGAGAGGAGAGCCTGAAGTCTAAAGCCAGCTCATGGGGAGCCTGGCTGGCTCTGCAGCGCTCTGTCCTTCCCCAGCTCTCGCTCCAACACGCCAACCACATGTTCTGCAGAAACCCAGATTTCTATCTCGCCGACAACTTTATTGTACGTTATTCTGGCAGGTAACCAAACCACCACTGACTCTTGTCAGCTCAGCCGAGCGAGATTTTATCCTCTGAGATCCCAAAGATCCACATCCTGCAGCAAAGCCTTCCCTTCCTCCTGGCACCGCTGTCGGGCTGAAATGCCTTTACTTCTCTGCAATAACAGAGTACAAAGAGGAGGCCCGAGCAGAGGTCACCAACAGTGTGCTGCATCCTCTGCCCCACTCCCAGTTTAGAATAAAGGTCAGTAGGTCTCCTTCCACCCCTGCAAACGTATCCTGTCCTCCCTGAGAGCTCAGCCAGCTCCTCCAGCAGCTGCCCTGCAGCTCCTGGCACATCCCTTCAGAGCTGCAAACCCACTTCTCAAACTGAGTCCAGACATGGGGATGGAAAAAGGAGGCTGAATTTCTGCATTTGAAGAAAAACACCATTTGCATCCCAGAGAACAAGGGGTCCAGGGCTGACATCCGCCTTCCTAATAAATTCTTAGCCCTGACTGCACAGACACCCATTGATCCACAGCATTTCCAGACTGTACTGACCTGCTGTTTATCTCCCCCAGATTCCTGCTGGGCATCACACTTTTCCAAGTCCTTGAAGTTTACTAAACACTACTTTCTTGAGTAAGGAGCATAATTAAAGACCTTTTAAAAGCAAGGTTTGGGAAGAAAGATGTATAGCACAAGAAGGGCTTGTTCACCCCAAAAGATGCAGGCAGCTGCTCACTAAAACCAGTATCAGGTTTTGACACCCCAAAAGAGAAAAGGGATTGGTTTTAACAAACCACTGCAGCTCCCAGCTCACAGGAATAGTCTGTTTCTGCCCAATTCAGGCCAAAATCAAGTTTGTGAAAACCCCGACACAGCTACAAAACAGAACTCTTGTTTTTGGCTGGTTGCCTTGGAGACACAGTGATCTCTTGGGAAGGAACCAAGGAATGCTCCTAATACGAGCGCCTTCCTTTTCAGGCATCAACACTCAGCCTTATTACCCAGAGTAAAAGCCACAAACATCCTCTAGGTCAAGAGTAAACAGAAATCTTTCCATTTGTCCACCATCAGCATCTTCTAGACCCTGGCTACAAAGTCAGACTCTGTGCTTGACTAAGCAGGAAGGGAACTGAAAGAAAAATGGCTGTTTCTCCCACACCACATTTCATTTCACCCAGAAACTTAAGTCTTTACTACTTTCCTTCAGCTGGATCTTATTTTCCAAAGGGTCCCTATTTGTTCAGCTTCCTGAGTTCTGCAAATGTAACAGGCAGTTTCTCCTTTGCCTTTTAATATCTCTCCTCTCAGAAACCAAATGTTTACACAAGTTCTCCTGTAGGATGACCCCCCCCATACAGTTCTTGGGAACAGCTGTGTGTGCACCTTGCAGTATTTAGCACCTCCTGTGCACAGCAGGGCAGTTAATGCTGTTAAGCTGATAAGAACAGGGGCAGAGAAGCTCCATGACCTGCTCAATGTCACACAAATCCACCACTGCCAGACAAAACAGTAGTTAACCAATATCATAAGATATTTTAGGCTGAGAAAGGTCCTCTGGAGGTCTCTAGCCCAAACTCCTACCTTAAACAAGACTGACCTGTCTGTTGCTCAAAGCTTTCCACGGGCAAGTTTCAGGCAGCTCCAGGCTGTGCCACAACTTCTCTGGGTTTGGCAAGCCAAAAAACAACTCAATCACTGCACTGGACTTGTGCTGTCTCCCTCCCTCCTTTCTGTACTGTTAAGGACACTTTCCACTGTGCACCATTTAACTGGTTTTACTTGAGGCTTTGTTCTTTGTGCCCCAACAGCATCCCCTGCTCAGAAAAATCAGCTCGGCTCCATCAGGAGCAGGGCTTACCCAAGTGTGGCCATCCCACAAGATTCCCTCTGTGTCCTCTGCTCCATCCTAAGAGCATCCACACTTGTAACATGTGGTATTAATACTTTCACCAGTCATACCACACACCTGATCTGGTGTAAATCCAATTAACACCCCAAACTGAACCTGAACACAGCCAAAACAACTGCAATGAGTGCAAGCCAGCAGGTGTTTAAGCAGCAGAACAACTCCAGTCTGACCAAGAATTTCCCTGTAGAAAAACAAAGGAAACTTCAGGAGCGCTGAGCAAGAATCAACACTCCTGCTCATTTGCTTGTTCTGGATCTCAAGGTGCTCGTGCTGCAGACCTGCTCCCTGCATTACACCATCAAATTACCACAGGCTGCGTGTGCTTAGGGAGGAATTTGACAGTACAGCCAGGGAAGCAGCACTCCCCGCCTCCCTTCAAATGAGATGCACCCTGCTCAAAGCATTTCCTCAAATTATAATGCTCAGCGCTTCAGGCACCCGAGTGCATTCAGTCCCTCAGTTCTCTACTTGGATTTGGGTAACGGAAATGTCCAACAACAACTCCCACCATGGGAAAACATGGCACATCACAGCCCTAAAAGTCGGGATCTGCCACCTCAGCGTGCTGCTTTCAGAGCCCAACAAAGCACGCCCACTCCTCTTATCATGTCCAGATGCATTTCACCAAGCCCTACAAAGATTAATTCTCAATTTAGGGCTCACAAGGATCTAGGCTACTCCCCAAGCAGTGAGAAAATCTGGCACTCGCTCACTCCAAAGGCATTTGGAGCAACCGGCATCTCTCGGATCTTCAGAGCTGTAGCTGCACATCCAGAACGAGCAGGTGGTAAAATCCTATCAAGGGGAGTTAAGTTCTTGCTGATCTCTTTCTGCCTAATTGAGACCTAATTCTTGAGCCTCTATCAATAGATCACTAATGCGGGGAAGACGCCAATGCCACGCTGCCCAAGTGGCCACGGGCAGCTCGACATGTCCAACCCCTCAGACACAGCGAGCAGAGCGGGAGGGCAAGCCCACAGCTGTTCAAACCACACAGCTCCCCCTGATTTCCTAAATTCCTGAAATACTTTACTTTCCATTATCGTATCTCCAAGAGGGGATGGGCTGGGAGAGGCCCTGCAGTTATCACAGGGCATATCCCACCCTCAGCTGCTTTGTGGGACAGCACCCAGTGCCCCCTCCCTGAGGGCAAATTCCGTTTAATACAAGTCTCATCTCCCAGCTGTGGTCCTCAGGTTCCTTTTTAAGTTCTAGGAGACAGTAAAAGCAAACAAGACACTGGGCTTGCAGAGAGCTGCAAACTCTCCTAATACTGGATACCATGAGAAATACTAATCCCTGCCTGCTTTCTCACCATTCTGAAACGGCCTTTGGATCAGTGTGGTGGAGTTCCACCTTCCCTCTCCTGTTTTCCACCAGCCCCAAGGCTTCACTTCTGGGTCCCTTTAACCCCCCGTTTCAGCCAGCTCTGAGGGCAGCCTCTGGCTCCCACGAGGACCAAACACACTGCCCGTGTTCCCACCAGTGCCTCGTGGAAAGCCAAACCCAAAGCAGCGTGGGGCCCGGCTGCTGAGCACAGGGGGGCCCGGTTACCTTCTTGCGGCGCGAGCCCGTCTTGCTGATGCAGGACCTCTCCAGGGACAGGTACCCCCCGATCACTTCGATCTCGTTCACCGTGGGGTAGCGCTTTTTATGGGATATCCCCACTTGGGGCCCATCAGCGTTCTCCACGGCTTTGCCTCTTCCTTTGCTGTCCTCCTCCTCCTCCTCTTCCTCCCGCTGTGGCCTTCCGCTGGCATCGGCGAGAGCCTGCAGCCCCGGGGCCACGGGCTTCCTTTTGGGCACAACAGTGAAGGTGCTGCCTCCCCTCTGCTGGGGGGCAGAGTGCGGTCTGTAGAGGGGCACAGAGGAAAACTCCATCTCCAAGTCAGGGCCAGCTCCTCCAGGCTGATCAGCCAAGCTCCCCGTCCTCGCAGCCGGGACAGCCCTGGGAGAAATCTCCCCGCTGTCCGGCTCCACAATATCATCGATGTAAGTCACAGGTACCAACGGATCCAGAGGCGCCGGTGGGGAAGTGATGGGCTCTTCCTGATCCGGGGCGGAAGCCCTCGGGGGCTCCTTGGGTGCCTTCTCCTCCGAGGGCGGTGGCGGTGGCCCTGGCCTGGCAATCTGGGCCGGCGGCTGAGCCGGGCTGCCCTCCCGGCGGGGCACGAAGATGAAGGAATTGCGCGAATTCAGGCGCAGCTTGGCCAGAGCCTGTGCCTGCAGGTCGTGGGCTGGGATGGCAGCCAAGTCAGGCTTGGGGGCCGGGTGGATTTCGAAGGAGCCCCCAGCCCGGGGGGCTGAGGCAGAGAGCGGACGAGTGGCGCCGGTGGCACTGGGGGCCGGACTGGCACTGGGCAGGGGCGACACGGCCACTTCGGCCTCCTCCGGCTTTGGCCTCCTGGCGTTGGCTCTGGCATGGGAAGGGCTGGTGGATGGCACTGGTGGCCCTTTGGGCGTTGCGGGGCGGCCGGCGGGGACAGCACCGGGCTCGGGGACGCGGATGCTGGGGATCTGCCCACGGGGGGTGACCGTGAAGGAGTTGGAGCTGATCTTGTGGACAAAGCAGTTGGCCTGAGGGGCCGCAGCCTTGGGGGCAGCTGGGACCGCCTGGGGGGCTGCAGCCCGGGGGGGAGCCGGGGCGGGG
>VXAD01014982.1:0-50449 GCA_013399195.1 Dicrurus megarhynchus | reverse complement strand
GGGCCGGGCTCAGCGCTCCGCCCCCGCTGCCCGGGGGAAGGGCTCCGGGGCCGCCGGGCAGCGGCAAGTCCCGGGCGCGGTGATGTGACCTGAGGTGGTGCCGCATCCCCGCGTCGGGGACCGGCCGGGCCCCGCCGCCCGCACCGCTCTCCCCTCACACACCGGGGACTCCTGGCCCGGAACACGAGCCGTGGTGACAGACCCAGAATCTCAAAACACACCAAACACCCTTATTTGCCCATTCCCCCATCCCGGACTGGTGTGCGTGGTGCCAATCGAGGGCAAAAAACGCCTTTCGGGGTCACCCGCGGAATGTCGGCCGCAGTCGCAGGCGGAGCAGGTGCCTGGGCCGGAGCAGCCCCGGCGGGCAGGGAAGCAGCCCCGGGCTCTGGAGCAATGTCTGTGCTACCCGGGCCGGCAGAGGAGTGTTTTAGGGAGAGCTGTGATCGACACGAGTGGAGCTTTCCATGGCACATGGCAGCAGAGCGGGAGAATATTTTCCCCTCTTTGCTTTTTGCTGCCCAGGGAGGTCGTGGAGTCTCCCTCTCTGGAGACATCCCAAACCCACCTGGACGCGTTCCTGTGTCACCTGCTCCGGGTGACCCTGTCTTGGCAGGGGGCTGGACTGGATGATCTCCAGGGGTCCCTTCCAACCCCAGATATTCTGTGATTCAGTGATTCATTGGCAACCACTTGTTGGACGCAGAAGTGCCGCCGCAGCGTTATTTCCAGTCAGCGCCTGTTATCAGCCGCCCGCAGGTGCCTTTGGGAAGTGTGTTCAATCAGGAAACGATCGCTCGGCAGCGCAGCTCTTCCCACACCTCCCGAATCCTCTCCTGGGAGACTCGGGGGACACGGCACGCCGTGACATAAAATAACCTTAGGGCAGGACTCGGAGCCGCACCCGGCACGGGCGGTTGCCCCCGCTGCCGAAAGCACAGGTGCGTTTACGGGAGCAGCTCCGAGCCCTGCTGATAAGGCTCCTACCTTTGCACTCCCGAGCCACAATAGAGCAATTGCACCCTCTTCAAACGAGACCTGGAAATTATACCACTGGAAACAGCTTTTATTGCCGAAGCTGCCCGTGCCCAGCTGTGCTGTGTGCCCCGCGGAGCTGCGCTGCTGCGAACCGGCGCTCTGGGGAGGAGGCAGCGCCTTGCCTTTCACCTTAAATAACTCCGGGGTGATGTGAGGTTCACACATGACCTGCCGTACTCCCTCAAGCACGGGTCCATCCCGCACCATCCCCCTCCAGCCCTCGCCGGGCCGCAGCGGGTGCCCGGGGCTGAGGATAAAGAGCGGGGCAAGCGGGTAGAGACATTTCCCCGCCTCTGGTGACTCATGGCTCAGGCACGTCCAGAGCCAACAATGTGCCTTTGTGCTCGGAGATCTCAATGGATTTCTCTTTCGTGGTCTTGTCTGGTTGGCTTTTGAGCCTGTGTAAAGCCCGTAAATCCTGAAATAATGAATCCCACACAGTTTTGCTGCACCTGGCGCAAAGAAAACGCCTCCTTTTGTGGGCATTGAACCTGACATCTGCTAGTTTCACTGCATGCCCGCCCGCCTTTAGAACAAAACAATAAATCCAGCCATTATTCATCCCCTCCCCTGCCAGTCAGGATTTGAGAGCCTTCTATCATTTCTGTCAACCGCTCCAGTCCTCGGCTGAGTCAGTGAAACAGTGTCAAGGGCTGGGCAGTGCGACTTGGCCGGCGAGCAGCGCTCTGGAGCTAATCCCCTGCTCCGCTGTGTTTACACCCGCGGGGAACCCCGGCGGAGTGCCCGGCTGCTGGTGCTAAGAGGCTCCCGGGAATCCCGCTCGGATTTTGGCACGAGAAGGAAAGGAATGCTCGGTTACAAAGCCCAGGTGTGCTGATGACAGGGGAGGCTGTGGGGGCAGAGTGCCGCCGCGGAGCACAGACAGAGCCGGGGCACGGCTGATGGGGCTGCGGAGCTGCAAGGGGACGTGGCACTGGGGGCTGGATCTGCTGGGACAGCCCCAAGTACGGCCAGGGGATGAGGGGAGAGGGAGAGGGCAGGGCCCAGCAGGAGTCTGTGTGATTTCCTTAAACTCAGGTCGCCTGCACAGCTCCCACTCCAGTTTGTGTCCATCACCCACTGTGTGTAACAGAGCACGAAGGGAGAGGGAAGAAGCAATAGGGAAAATAATCCCTTGTAACTGGGCTTCTCCAGCAGATTTGGCTTTGTACCCCATGGTGTACATGGCTGACTTCAAACCAGGACACATGGAATGGTTTCAGGATAAAGGATAAAGAATATCAAGACCATCTTTCTGGCTACCAGGCCCTCCGGGCACCAGTGGTGCCACAAGGCTGTGCAGTGGGTGGTAAGGGATTAAAAGTGATTTCTGTCATCTGTCACACAGCTGAGGTGGATATGGCAGGTCCCACCTCACTGTGGTGGTGGCACATGGAGAATGTCCCCAAATGGGGAGGATGGAGAAATGGCGGCTGAGAGATCCCAGGGCTGAAGAAAAATGGCTCAAATGACAGAGCTGTCCAGCCTGTTTCTGTTTCTCTTTGTGCTGAGGGGCTGCAGTTACCACATTTATCAGGAGATGGACATGCAGGTGACTGTCAGCATTGGCGATAAGGGGGAAATTGCAGCTGGGAGTTCAAGCCAGGGCTGCTCCCTTTGGCAATTCAGTCAGACAGGCCCGTGGGATAGAAAGTGGTTTATCAGAATTCATTCATTGCCTTCTGCCCTCCTGGGGCCGTGCTGTGTTTTGGAGCCGCTCTGTTTTCCCCAGGGGGCTTACCAGGTCTTTAACCTCCCTTGGATTTCTCCAGGGCTCTGTTTCTGTGTCGAGGAGGGTGCTCAGGGATCCGCCTTCCTCCCAGGAAGAGGCACAATCCCTAAAGCACTGTAAAATCCCTGAGCACCCCATGCTCACTAAGCCACAGATGCTGCTGGAACCTGACTCCCTCTGTGCTATCCCTGTCCTATCCCCGTGACTGGATTTGTGGCTCTCAGATGGTCCCTTGTTTAAATTATCAGGATTTTTTGCTTTCCTCCCCTCTTAGCTGCACCTGGGCCTCTCGGCCCTCTGGAGCTCTGCTCCTGTGTGTTCAGCTGCTGCCATTCACAGGTGCCCGGTGCCCGTAGGTCCCTCACCTGCACCCCAGGTTCATCACACATCATTTCCCTCACACAGCATCTGCCAAGTGCCATTTCCTGGATTTATAAATTCAGCCAGAGAACAACAACAACAAAAAAAACAAACAAGAAAAAACCTGCTTTCCCAGAAACGTCTCTTTTTATTAAATTGTGTCTTTAGGCCTAGAAACATTCGTGTACTCGAGGCCTGATTATCCCACCCAAAGCAGCAGAGCCCCAGAGAAACCCGAGGCAGCAGAGATGGCAGAGGGCTCCTGAGCCAGGCAGGGTTGGCCCCACGCCTGGACAGCAGCAGCAGCCAGAACCACAGCCACTCACTTTTCCAAGGAGCCAACCTGGTGCTCTGGGGCCCACCGAGACCCCGGAGATCACAGTCTTTGTTTTCAAAACTCTCCATTAGCCTCAAGACCATTTTGGCCCCAAACCAGCACGTTCCAAGTCGGACTCTCTAACCCCAGGGCTCTCTTGGGCTCAGCATTTCCAGCTCCTTATGCCCCTGCTGTGCCTTCAGCTTCCTGCTGAGATGGGAGAGCAAGGAGGGCTCCGAGTGCTCGGAGAGGTCTGTGTGCCCCCAGCACGGATGGCTGCAGCCACACTGCCCTGCACTCCAGCTGGGTTTGGGAAAGGAGCAGGACGCTGTCAGCTCTCTCTGAACTCCACAGAGAGCAGAGGCAGGATCAGCAGAGTGGTTTTTATCTTCACAAGGTTTTTATCTTCACAAGGTTTGTCAACTGATCAATTCCACTTCAGTGGTCTGGGGGTCCCCCCATTATTTTGATAACGTTGCTTCTTTTTCTCATTTGGGTGAAATAAACTTGCTCAGTCATCTCAGAGTTTAGGGGCACTACTGGACATAACCTCTCCTTCTCCACATTTACCAGACACATTTTCCCTGTTTCCTTTTCTGCTTGCTGCTCAGGCACTGAGTTTTCTTTTCAGAGAGCTGCTGATGTCCCCTCACTCTGCAGAAGCAAAGGCAGCTGGAAATGAAAACTGGTGCCTGAACTGCGAAGGGAAAAAGATCCCAGAAGGGCTCTGGCTCCAAGCCCTTGAGAGCTCAGGTTGTGTTGTTGCTTGGTATCACAACTGAAGTCACCCCAGTTCCAGGAATAGTGTTATTAAAGAACAACAGGAAATACACAGCAGAAAAGCTACAGCCCGTTCAGCACATTTGGGTACGGCTCCAGCCTGGTTCCCTGGGTGGGGAACACCAAACCTGCTCAGTTCCTTCAACCCCCACCTGAACCCCAGCAAAGTCAGGTCTGAGCACAGGGGCACAGCAGGGAGCAGGATCCTTGCTCAGGGGCCTCGCTTGGCTGTGTTTATCTGTGAGGCTTTTAGGGTATTTCCAAGGTAAGGGCAAAGATCCCTGTCCTCGAATTCCCAGCTCTGCACCAGCTCCACCTTTACAGCCACCTCGTAGGAGTGTCTGTACTACTACAATGGAGAATTAGCACTAAAAATACAAATTAAAAGCCAATTATCTCATAACCCCCCACTTTTCACTGAAGCTTTCTGAACCCCCTTGATGTGCATCTGAGCTGGTTCTGAGCCAGAGACCAGGGGACGGTGGCAGTGACCAGTCCCTGGTCCAGTGGCCAGTCCACAGCCTCAGCAGCAGCTGCAGCTCAATTCCCCAGGTGAGAAACATTCCCCAGGTACAACCCAACACATCCCTGCACGACCCTGGCAGGAGAGTGGGGAGCAGGGCAGGGGCTGTGCCCAAGGGCACAGGAGGGACCACCCTGGGACACGGGACCAGCACCTGGGGACACGGGACCAGCACGTGGTGGCTCCATCGGGTGCTTGGGGTCTCTCCCTCAGCTCAGCAGTGCGGAGAGGTTCCTCCTGCTAAAGGTTTATGGGCCACTCCTGCTGTGACTATCACCAGGCCACTGGAATGCTGAGATAAGGAAGGGAGATTGGAATGCCCAGTGAACTGAGTCCCCGTTCTCAGAATACAGGGCAAGAACCTGTGATGGGTCTTATCTGTCCTTATCTACGTCACTTTTATGGATACTCTAAAAGCAATACAATACTGGAAAAAATTATTAGGTTGCATTAGTTCTTTAATATTTACTAAACATTTATGGAAAGAAGCAATGTAGTTTCTCTTCAGACGGATTCTTTACATTTAATGTCCACAATGTTTATTCCTTTCAGTCTTTACATTTCTCACACCGACTGGCAGTAAATTGGGCTGAAGTTATTTCTGAACCAAAGCTGCTGCTGGTTCCTGGTGCTCTCTGATAGCTCAGGCACTGCCCAGCAAGAACTGTGAACTGTGCCGGTGACACAGCAGGATCACCTGGGAATAACAATGATCCCAATCAGGTTCATGGCCATTAAACCACCCATTTACTCCCCCAGCTCCCAGACAGAGATCATTAACAGGCTGACTCGCCAGTAACAGTTTCCAGTTGACTTTGGCTTGTGTTTCCAGAATGAGAATTAAAAAACACTTCCATGGAAGATGCAGAAAGCCAGGGATACGCTGTGGTCAGTGGGACAAAATACAGGATCACAAACAAGTCTTTACAGATGATGTGGAAAATGACATCACCACTCAAAATCCCTTGGGAGGACACTGGGATCCTCGGGAAGGGCTGTCCCCAGCTCCAGAAACTGGCACAGCAAAACCCAGAGCACAGAGCAACTCAGCTTGGCCTGAGCTGAGCTCTACCTGAGCCCACCCGGCAGCGGGGCCCAGTCCCCCGAGAAGGAGGACATGGCCCAGCACATCCCTGGTGGAGGGTTCTGAGAGCAGGTGCCAACTGCAAGGGCCCTGGAAGCATTATCTCACTCATAATTAATGTATCTTATCCTGGACTAACACATTAACAATATCCAAGTGTGACTCAAACTGGCTTGTGAGGGGCTGAATGTTTACCCTCAGCCCAAGAGAGCAGAGTGAGCCTGTCATCCCACCTCCAGTGGGATTAAGGACGCGCTCCCATTCCCAGATCCTGCCAGGCTGGCTGTTTAAAACCAGCATTTTCCATTCTTTCAGCCAACCCCGCTGGTGCTGCCGAGGGTGCTGAGCAGCCCTGCCAGCAGAGCCTGGGAACAGGAACTCCCAGGCAGGAGCAGCAGGAGCTGTTTGTGGGGTGGATCTGTGCCAGGCTCCGGAGCGCTGCTCACGCAGCCGGACACCACATCCCTGCCTCACGCTGCCCTGCACGCAGAGCATCCCCCAGAGCTCGGGACAGAGCACATGGACACAGCACAGGAAGCAGGAACCCTGTGCTGAGCTCCAGGCAGCAAATCCAGGCTGAGGAATGAAGAAGAAATTCCTTCCCAGAGTTTCCTGTACAGAGGTCAGGTGGGATCCCACAGCAGAGTCCTCACACAGGCAGGATGGGCTGGCTGGGTGCCTTTTGCAGTCAGAGGTTTTGCTGGAGCTACAAGGATTTTTCTGCTTTTGTTTTTTTTAACACAGGAAGGGATTATCTGGGAATTCGTGTTTCCCACCCCAGGCCTGGAGGTCAGCTGCAAAGGGAAGCTGGTGGCTGCAGCATGAGCAGAGGTGCAAAAAGCTTTATCTGTTTCTACCTATTTCTACATCCCATGGGTAACTCGAATTTTCTTCTTCCTTTTCCTTCCCAGCCAAACAAGAGGAAAAGAGAGAAGCCTCTCTGAAAAGTCCCGTGCAGGACAAGTGCCACATCCACAGAGCCAGTGATCCCTCGGGCCTCTCCAGCTGAGTGAACATTCCCTGCAGGCACCAGAGAACATCCTCAGAGCCACTCACTCCCAGCACTGAGCCAGGCTGAGGAGCAGGGCTGGGACAGCTGAGGCCCTTTCCTGCCACCCTCCTCTCCCCGAGGTGACACTGCCAGCCCGAGCCACAACACATTTATCACATTTAACAGCTGTGATAACACATTTACCCAGGCACGGGCTGGAGCTCACATCCAACACCGTCTCCAGCAAGGGCAGCACAAACCCCCACCCGTGGCTGGTGAACAGCCAGGGCTGGCACCAACTCAGCCATCTGGGTTTGATCTGCTTCTCTTCAAGTGAGCCAGGTGGCCCCAGTCTCCTGCCCCTGCTAAAGGCAACTCAGAGCACACAAGAGCAGCAGCAGCAGTTCCCTGGCGGGACAGGGCAGTGGGGATGGAGCTGCTCGCTGCTCACCCCTCACCCAGCCCAGGCACACGGGATTGCCGGCGGCACAGGACAGAACTGGTTTCAGACACACCCCGAGAGCAGGGTGGTGAGAGCTGAAGGAGCAGGCAGGAGTGGAATGACAGATTGTCCTTTGTGCCCAGCAGCCACAGCTGCCCCGGGCAGGGCACTGAGGGGAGCCCCAGAACCTCCGGGGGGATGCTGCAGGGGCACAGGGAGCTGAGCCCTGGCATTCCCAGGAGATGCTGCAGGGGCACAGGGAGCTGAGCCCATGGATGCTGCCCTGGCATTCCCAGGAGATGCTGCAGGGGCACAGGGAGCTGAGCCCATGGATGCTGCCCTGGCATTCCCAGGAGATGCTGCAGGGGCACAGGGGGTGAGGAACACACTGGGCCTCGGAGCTGTCCTGGCTGGGACCATGCCGGGCTCATCCTTTACAGGTTGGTTTGACTGAGGAAGTTTCAGGCTCTATTTTTACCTCCAAAGTTTAAATAATTACAATTTTTATTTTCCTCTGCTGACCCCTTCCTTTCCCAGCAGCCACCTGAGAAACTCCACCAGTGAAAAAGGGGAATAAAAGCGTTTTCCTCTGTCGCCAGTGGTTAACTGCAAGGACGCTGCCACACACAGGACATCAAACATCACAACTCTATTCCAGTCCCAGCTCTGAGAGAATTTCATCTCTTTAGGCAAATGAATGCTACAAAGGAAAAAATATGTTCATGTCATAAACATCACAAGCTATGAGGAATATAGATCTTTGGAGGGAAATGCATTCATCAGTTGTCATTATCCCATAAACTGCACCCGGAGAACAGTCCACAGTGTCCACTCCAACACACACCTTCCCACAGCAATTACTGTACAATCTACCTTCTACTTTGCACCCCAAGTACTACAAGTGCTCAGTGAGGATATACAATAGTTCTACAGAGAAATCACTCAAGTGGATACATAAACGGGCCCTTTGGGGGTTAAATAAGATTTTCAATAGTTCCACAATGCTACATTCATGCTACCAAGTTCACTGAATTGGGATTTGAGAAAGAGGAAGGAAGAACAGTTTGCCTGTCTCCAGTTAGGAGGTGAAAGGGTCAGAAAGGGAGAGAGTTTTGTGTCAGCATTTTAATCCTCCCACAACCATTTCCTTCTCCACATAACGTGACTTTGTGCTTTCACTGCACCTCTGGCTCCCACCTCTCACCGCAGAGCTGGTGGAAGCTCCAATGTTAAATAGTAATTGGCATAAATTTGGGGTTCTTTTTTTTTTTTCTAGCTGGCATTTTCTTCCAAAAGCTACAGACTGGTGCCTGTTCTCCCCTTCACTGTAAGTCTGGCAAACTTGACTGAGTCCAGGGATGAGACGTGGCTACCAAAGCTCCCAACCAGGGGGAGGCAACAGCCCACACCTGTCTGTGTGGCTTTCAGTGACTTCAAACCATCTCTCTCCACCTATTCCTCTCCTTACTGTATGTACATTATTTCTTCAAAAGTTTCGCTATGAAACTGCTCTAAATGTAAAGGGTTCAGCAGTTCTAGCCAGGGGCCTGCTCCCCAAAATTACAACCACAGGTATGGCACAGGGGAAGGAGGACTCTACAGATCAGAACACCTAGTTCTCTTTGTAAGTAGTTAAAAGAAGATTTGTACATATATTTTCCTTCACTTCACAATCAACAAATTTTAGATACCAGGAAATCAGGAAAATAAGGTAATCCTTCCCTGTTACTTCCTTTGCTTGTGAAAGAAATAACTTGTGTCACCTCCCAGAATTGCCAGTCACCTACACAGACTGTAAGTACTATTTGTCCTCTGAAAGGACAGCAGAACGTGAAAAAAGCCCCATTCCCAAAACCGGAACAGCACCCCCTTACCTAACCAAACAACAAATAAACAGATTCCAAAAGGTACCATCAAATACCAAGCACAGACCTGGGCCCTCAGGCTGCTCTGACAGAGCTCGGGGTTTTCTCTGTCCTACACAGGAAGGGGCTGAGCAGCTCAGACCAAGAACCAGGTCCTGTAGCGGGGGACAGGGCTGGGTTCTGCACAAACAACTGGCAATGAAGGGAACAGAGGGAAGAGTCAAACCCATGCTCCAAGCCTGTGCTGTGTCCCTCCAGAAGCATTTGTGCCAAATGCCTCAGTGCTCCCCACACGGGAAGAGAGCTCCTCTCCCAACACACAGCAAAACACTGGCATGAACAATTAATTACCATGGCTATTAATTTCTAATTCATTTTTATACCAAAGCGAGCCTGACCGAGGCTTCCCAGCCCGGTCCCGTGTTTCTAACCTAAAGTATTTCAGCAAAACTAAAGTCCCATAGTTTTGCAAGCAGCAAAATAGAAAGTAATGAAGTTGTGGCTAACTGGAGGAGAACTATACATTCGTGAGAGCAGGTACAGGTAGTGCAGCACAGCTACTCTGAAAGGAACGAACCAAACCAATGCAGCAGACATGCAGGGTCTGCTAACTTATGTTAAAATCATGTTTGCTGGTGATTAAATATGTCTACAGAAGATATATTACCATTCTGAATATATTTTCAAGCAGACTGAAAATACCTCATCTATTGGTTATGGTGTGTTAGTTTTAACTAATTAAATATCAGGAGGGATTTTACCCCCTCCCTCGCTATAAAAATTGCACTTATTTTCTATGAAACAAAACAAACAAACAAAAAAAGAAGATTTCAATTCTATATCCCAGTATATATTCACATGGAAACGGGATCATCTTGCTCTAAGCTTGCAGGAGTAGGTGTAGCAGTCCTTGCTCTCCAGGACTCCCAGCACAGAAGGTCCCACCAGGACAACCCCCTGCTCCCTCTGTGCTCTGGTGACTTCTTCACTGTAGTGCATGGGTTAATTGGGTTTGTGGTTTTTTTGTAAGAAAACCTGAGCTTCAAAAGTCTTTAAAAGGACCTGGAATCAAATCTGGCCCATTCTGACCCAAAACAGCTCAGTTCTGCCAGGAACTCCATCCTGTCCTCGTTTCACACAGCTCCTCCTGAGGCCCCACGGCTCGGACTGAGGCCAGCGAGGTGTCACTGTCACCCCCTTCCCTCCAGTCTCTCTTGGCCCAGGAGACTTTTCCTGCCGACACTTCCGAGGGCTCCTCCTTCCCTCCCTTTAGCGCTGCTGCCTCCCGTAGGGCTGTGAAGGGCTCCCTGTGCCAATAAAAAAGTCTCTCTGCAATAAAGCATGACTTCTTGGACACTGGTGATGAGCTTCCTCTCGCAAAGTCTTCTCCAGCTCATAAAATGTCATCGTAATCCAACAGCTTGGAGTGCTGGCGGGTCTTCCAGAGGCGGTAAAGGCGGAAGTCAAAGTAAGTCTCAATCATTTGCTTACCTAGGAGTGAAACAAGGCAGAGGGGTCACACCCTGGAGCACAAGGCAGAGGTGACAGAGCCCAGCAGCACAAACCCCCAGCCCAGCCGTGGGCAGGGCACAGGCACCCATCCACAGCACAGCGCCGGGCACGTGGAGGGGCCCGTGAGAACCAAACATCTTTTTAGATCTCCTCAACCATGAACAGCTCTCCCTGTAATCCCTTGGCAGGGCTTGTCCCCGGGGGCAGGAAGCGAGCACAAAGTCTGTCTCCAGACTTTGACCTCTCTGCTCTGAGTGCTGAGGGGGGCTGGGGGCTGGAGAGGATCAGCCACAGCCTGCATGAGGCACGGGGACTTCAGAGGTGACAAACCAAGAGTTAACTCCTTGTGAAGAAACACTAAAAATAATTAACATTGAAAATTCAAATTTAAAAATACATATTTTTTTAAATGACCAGGTCATGTCTGCCCTGCTCTTGTCTGTGCCCCCAGCAGGGAGCTCACAGGACACACCAGGGCCAGCTGTGCCCCCCAGCCCCTCTGACCAAAGGGGGTCTCACAGGCAGCCACAGAGCGAAGGCCGTGCTCAGGAGCTGCATTTGAAAACACAAGGGCAAACAACCCTGCACTCAGACAGGGCTCAAGGAGGGGATTTTCACTTGTAATCTGATTAAGATTAGTTTTAGATGACTTTGCAAAGGATTACGAGGGTACACTCTTAGTGCATGCCAGACTGATCAAGGGGATAAATTCAGACGTGTTCTTCAGCCCAGCCTCCTGAAAGCTCAGCTGCTTAATGCCTGCACACAGAACCCACTGCCTGGCCTGCTGAGCTGCCCACAAACCCGGGAATTTCCCTGCAAGCTGCTCCTGGACACATCTGAGCACTTTTGCTGTGGGATCTGTGCAGGCACCGTGTGCAGCTGAACCGATCGTGCACAGAGAACTGCACAGCCTGGGCTAGAGGGAGGTGTCCCTGCTCATGGAGGGGCTGGAAATGGGGGATCCTTAAGGTCCTTTCCAACCCAAACCTGTTTGGAACTCTGTGATTCTGTGAACTCTGCGATTCTGTGAACTCTGCACAGCACCAATGTGCTCAACTCCTGCACATTCCTGAGGAGGAAGGGAGGTAAGAAAAACCCAGCAGTGCTGGGGCCAGTGCTGTGGGCAGCAGAGAAGTGCCCACAGCTGAATCCTGCATGGTTTTACCTGCCAAGAACTACAGCAAAGGTAAAAGAACACAGGCAAATTCAGAATCTGTCGCTTGTGCAACTGCACTGCAAATTACTGACATTGAACAGGAAAAATCCTGTAGCTCCTTGAAACATCTTGAGCTACAGGGAAAAAAAAGGGAAGAGGGCCAGCAGACTGAGCTGCAGAATGGCTCTGATGGGCCATATCCCAGTTGCTTGTTGACACAATTCACTCGGTGCCAGTGGTTTGAGCTCTGGAGAAGAGAGCCCAGCACAGCTGCCCACAGAAAAGGTTCTGCTCCAAGTGCATTTCCCCCACAGACTCCTCATGCCCTAATAATGATGGATTCTCCTACACTCAGCCTGGAAAGCTCCTCTTTTGCACTGCCAGGATCCTGGGAGAGGCCCCTGCAGCCTCAGGTACAACAAGGAGGGCATCTGAAATGTGAACACATGCAGGAACTGCAAGGGGAAAACCAGGGGCAGCAGCTGAACTACTCAAGGTGGTTACAAGCAAAACAAAGACCATGGCAGGAATTAAGGGAGTCAAAACTGCTTTTTCAGGAAGATGCCCCCTGAAGGAGGCAGACTGGTTAGCAAGGAAATGAATTACCTTGAGCTGATAGTTCAAGTGGAGACTCAAAGGCAACCCTATAAGGATTCATTAAGTTTTTCAGATTCTGAAATAGCTGAAAGGAAAACAGATCAGAGTTAGCAGCTGAAAACAATGATGACTTCCTGAGCACCCAGAACTGCCCATCTTTGTTCAGGAAAACCTTCCACCCATGTCTCTTAGAACATCTATCTCACCAAGAAATAAATAAACCAAGTGCTTTGAACGACTCTTCTCCCCACAGGTTTCAGTTATTTGTCCTGCATGTCACTAATCCTTCCTCCCCTGCCCCCTGGGAAAAGCACAATCCAGAGGCAACCCACAAGCTCCTACCTTCTCCCCATTGGGGTTTCCAAGAACATAGCAGCCCATGATGTGGATGATATTTGGTTCAGGATTGACTTTACTCATCAGCCGGCTCAACCTCTTCCAGAAGCTGGAAAAAACAGAATACATAATTAAAAAAAAAATCTCTCTCTCTTCACAGGCATGATTAATGCCAAGGATGTGAGCACACGGCACTCAGACAGGGCCCAAGGTTTGTAGCCTGGGCAGGAAACTGCTCAGGAAGAGCCACTGGATCTCAGACAAGGAAGAACAGGGGCAGAGCCAGGGCCTGAGGAGCAGCTCCAAGTCATGTGGTAGAGAAGAAGGAGCAGCCCAAGGAGCCAAGGCAGCTCCAAGGTGAGGAGAAGGGAGCAAAGACCACCGAGAATGCTTCTGCACAGTTTTACCAAGCATCCCCTCCAGCTTCCTCTCTCCCATCTCTATCAACAGCTGCCCTTTGTGAACACGAGGGTTATCAGTGCACTGGTTCATTTCCAGGGCATGAAATCAGCAGGGAACAGCTGGGGAGATTGTTCTGAGTGAGACAACACAGCCCAGGCAGCTCCATGTCAGCCCGTGCTTGGTGCTGCTCACTGTCACACCCACCTGATGTGCAGTGACTGTGAGCAGGCGTTCGGTGCCTGGGGGGTGTGAAACACGACCCCCTCCCCTGGGCAGAGGGTTGGAGCAGACATTTGGGGGGCTCTAAAGCCCAGAAATTCCTCTGTGGGGGTTCCAAGCAGACTGCAGCCTCAGCTTTCCTCAGCACTGCCTTCTAGGGACACACAGGCTGCATGGAGACGTTCACTTCCAAGCTCCCCAACTTTCAGCTGTGTGTTCACAGCTTTCTGCAGATCCCTGATTTATCAGCTTGGGAGCAGCTATGCCTGGGATGTGTTCAGAATCGTGGATGTGCACACGTGCTGGAGAATTCCACAGCCACCGTTTGTGCCAGAGCATGAGATTGCTGAGCAGATGTTGATTTTAATGCTCAGTTCTCATGCCAACAAAAAGTTGTGTAGGAACAGGTTGGTGTACATCCTCTCCCCCACAGCCAGGCACTGTTAGCCAAGCAAGTTTGAGCCAGCACAAGTGAGTAGGCAGCAAAACAGGCAAAGCTTTACTCTCTGCAAGGAGCAGCAAAATTGCTCAGCACTCCCAGCTGAAGGCTGGCATGTTAGTTAAAAGCTTCCTCAGTAACAGGCTGGACTTTGAGCAGGCTTTGCAGAGACAAATTCCATTTCCCCCTGGCCAGAGCCAGCTGTGGGGGGAACACTCTGGATTTCTGCCATAGTCACCAGCTCAGCCATGGTATCACAGCCCCAGAGGCTCGAGGTGCATGTTCTGGTTTCTGGTCAGCAAAGCTGTTGTTAGTAGAAGAAATATGTATTTTTTTTCTCCTCTCTTGGCAGTCTCTATCCAGAGAGACACTAAACAGATAGGACTATAAATCTCCTGGTGACAGGGCTGCAGCACTCCAGGGACCAGCTCAGCCCTGCCACCTTTGCTGTCCCCCTGAACGAGCTGTGAGCTGCTATTCAGTGCCTCCTCAGTCTCCTCATCCCCTGACCAAGCCACCCCAGCTCCCTTCACTTCTCCTGCTCCACCGTGTGCTGCAAACATTGAGCAAACCAGCAGAAAAATGCCATGCAAGCCCAGAGCACAACACAGCCACTCACAGGATCAGATCTTCCTCCTTCTCCACTTTGGCAAAAGTGGCAACTTTGTTCTTTAACAAGTACAAGTGCCCGGGGCCTCCCTGCAAGAGACAGACAGACAGACAGATGGAAACCCCTCTGCACAAGCCGAGGAAACAAACCCTGGATGCGTTTCCTTGTCCTGCCCAGCCATTCCCAGAGGTGCCCCAAGGCTGCAGGGCAGCCCTGCACACTGGACAGGCTCCGGGAACATCCACACACGGGGGTTGGATTCTCTAGTTTTTGCTGTTCTGTGCCCACATCACTCTAGAAAGGCACAATAATAGATAAAAAACGCCTTTGTGGGTGGCTGGAGAGTAATAGGGAAGCCAAGAAAGTCCCTGTCACCTGGGGATGCTGGGGGTGGGCAGAGGAGGAGCTGAGCACAGCAGGGACAGCAGGCAAGGGATGGCCCTGCAGAGGAACTGAACTGGGCAGCAGGAGGCATGAACAGATTGACACAGCACCAGGAACATTGAGAGTCACAATCTCCAGGTCAGCGTGCAGCAAAGCTGCTCCTCTGCAGCACTGGGCACATGGAGGGAGCTAGGTCAGGTCACCTCCCTGGCTGCTCATGGCACAGCTGCTGGGGAATCCCACAGCTGACCACCACCAGGACCAGCAAACTCGGGAAGGGAATTCCCAGCAACCCCCAGATCCAGCAGGGCCTGGACTGTCCCAGCCACAGCTCCAGCCTGACCCTTCTGCATCCCCTGGCCTCCAGCTCCCAGCTCAGCCATCTGCCAGGCTGGCCCACCACACCCACCACTGTCACTGTCACACTGCAGCTGGATGGAAGCCATAACTATGACACTGCACGTGCTTGTTCCTGTCTCTGGAATCCTTTCTAGGTCTGTGCTGACGCTGCTTTGCCTGGGGCTCCTTGAGAGAATCAGCCCAGCTCTTGACTTGGCCCCACTAAATCAGATTTGACTTCCTGCTGTCACAGCAACTTGAGTCTGCTTGGTGTCTGGGAAATGGGAAGTGAAAGCTGTGCCTTGGCAGTGACTTTAATGGAAGCTGACTTTGGAATATTCGTTCCTCTATGTCACTTTCCTCACAGAAAAAGGCAAATTTCTAACAAATCACCCAAGTGTTTAACAATTTTCATGTACCTGGCAAAATATCAGCATCTTCCAGATCTTGCAGCCTTTCCGATAAATGTTAAGTTTCTTCTCTATTTCCTCTGCAAAAAAACCCCAAACATGTTGGAAAAGATGAACCATGGGAAAAGTTCAAAATTAATTAATTATTTCTTTACACTTTCATCCTGAGGGCAGGAAGCTGAGCTGGCAGGGGTGCTCAGTACATGCCATGGATGCTGGGGGGAGCAGGAAATCCCAGTGTGCCACAGGCCAGAGAAAGGATGGAGCAGCACCGGACACTGCTCTGCAGTGCCCACAGCCCTGGAGCAGCCCCAGCCCTCCAGGCCCCCTGTCCCTGCTCCCACTCCCCACCACAGGTACAATGAACAGGCACCTGCTGCCCCGTGCCTCAGTTTCCCTGCCACAAACCAGGAGTTTGGCATAGAAAAGAGGCCACAGAAGTGAAGGCTCATTGCAGCAGCACGTCCAAGGGCAGCTGACTGACGGCCAGGGGTCACTGGGGTGACAAAAACACCTCAGTGAGTGGCAGCTCAGGCACAGGGCAGCTGAGTGACTGAAATATTGATGGTTACATTTGCAATGGGCAGGAGATAATAAAAAGGAGGTAACACTCACGTACCCAGGATGTCATCAAAGGTGGCGTGTTCGTGGTCCTGGAAACCAAGACAGAAGACATCAAAGTTCACTGTCACTACACCAGCTCCCCAATATTCACACAATCCCATTCCCAGGTGAAGGGATGCTCTAAGAGCACAATTGCACCAACTGATGGCTGCTGGTCACAGCAGCAGTAACCCTCACCCTAAATCACATTTCAGCACAGAAGCTGAAGACAGAACAGTCCATGAAGACCAAACCCACCTGAAGGCTCGAAGCTGAAGCCTGCAGACACACCCAAAGCACAGACTGTCCCTCAGATGCAGTCAACATCAGCAATGCCTCTGACCCTCCTGGCCCATGTTTTGCAGCCAGCCTCTGGCTCTACCCTGTCCCAGCTGCCTCTGGCACAGCAGGGTCATAGGAAAAGTGCACAACCCTCCAAGGAAGAGATGCAGCAACCCCATCAGCACCGCCTGCTGCACACTGACACTGGCCTGACTGGGCTCTCAGTCCCACCTTCCCTTGCAAATTAAGTGATTAGGATAAAGAAACCCGTAACTCCTCACTGCTGTTTCAGACAGCTGCTCAGGCCAGACTCCCAGCGAAAAGCCACAGTTAAATTAATGACTGCACGCAGGGTGATGGGGGTGGTGGTTCACTGGCGAGCTCTGAGGCCGTGCTTATCCCAAGGATGGGGATCCTTAGGAGCCCTAAGCCTGGCAATGCCTGCCCGGCCTTCCCTTGATAATCCTCCCACGCAGCTTGGCTGAGCCCACGTGTGCCGTTTCTACCCCACCCGACTGTTCCACCTAGACATGAGCCCCCACAAAGCTACCCCAGACCCCAAAAATGGGTTCAACACACCCCCAGCCCCTTCCTGACAGCTTTTCCAAATCACATCAATGTTTTGGGGTCACCCTAACAGGAACCAAGGAAATAAAACAGTCTCTATGTGACTCCTCAGCCACAGCAGAATTTATTTACTTACGTAGAGGATGGGGATGATGGAGGGGTCGTCCCTGCGGATAATTGTTGGGACATACTCTGCTTTGGGCACCTTGGAAGAAATGAGCTGCAAAAGGGAAAAAAGGAGCAACAGCATGAGGAGAAGGCGGTAGAGTCTGGACAGAAGCATAAAACAGTGCCCTGTTCAGCTGTTCTCAGGTGTTACTCGAGGTAGCAGCTAACCCCGTCTATCCACAACCCACTGGAAGGTGTTCCAGCCCAGAGCACCCCCAGGCCTGCCAAGTACCCTTGAGTGTCACATTTTCTTGACCCCCAAGACACGAGCACACAGCTCTGCCCCCAGCAGAACAGCCTGGAAAGGGGAGGCTGGGGTGCACAGAGGATGAAGCAGCTTGTGCACCACCATGGATGGCTGTATCCCAGTGAGGATCACTCCTGCAAAGCCTCCTCCTGGCTGCAGGGAGTGTTCAGTGTCTGGTGGGACCTGCACAGGGTCCAGCCAAGGGCTGGCACCGCACCAGGCACAGCAGGCACAGGGCTGCAGGTGTCAGACAGTGCCTGATAACTCTGGCTGAAGCCTCAGCTGGCTCCAGCAGCACCAGAGCCTGAACTCTGTTGTGATCCCAGGCCCCTCAGTTCCTCGCTGTGGGAGCAGAGCTGACAGTGGTGCTCAGATCTCTGTTTTCAGGGTTAACAAGCCTCAGGCTGACTTGATTCTGTGCTGGTGTCAGTCCTGCTCTGATTTGGACGACAGACCCCTCCTTCTAGTTTTCTTTCAACGCATTATCCCCAGCAACAACAGATCTGAACCCATGTCATGTCTTGGTTCATCTCCGAGTGACCCTCACAGACACCTGACGCAGTGCCTGTAAAACAGACTTCCCATGAGATCCTGAACTTAGCAGCACTGAAAGGACAGGCAGAGCCTGAGCTGGAAATGCTCACCATTATTTTTGGTGGAATAAAGTCTTCTCCGTCACATGCCATGGCTTCAAGTTCCTTTTCTGCTTCCCAGTTCAAGTCAAAGTCACCATCCAGAGTCCCGCAGGAATCCTGAAGGTCATGGCCTGCCAGAACACAGGGAGCATTACAAGGGCAGAACAGCCTTCCCCACTCCATCCTGCCTTGGCAGCTTCCTCACAAGAGATGCCACGACACTCGTGCCCTCTTGTCACCCACAGAGTGACAGACACCACTTTGGCGCTGGTGTCTTCAAACAGACAAACACGTAACAAATGGAAGAGTGCACAGAGAGCTCACACCATGTGTCACAGAACTTCATCACTCTCGCAGTCACCAAGCTCGGTTTTCAAATGCTAAGTCACAACAGTCACCCTGTCACTCCAGAAATGGGGAAGGAGACAGAACGCAGACAGACTCTCTACACTTCAGCACTGCCAGGCTGATAAGCAAAAAAAGTCCAAAGACTTCAAAGCTGGTCTCCTTGTAGTAATTACTGCTCTGACTACATCTTTTGAGGGATTACAAAGAAAATCTGCCTTGTTGGTCAGACTGATCCTGGCAGAGAAGTCTTAGAGCGTGCGTGAGGACAGCTGCAACAAACACAGTCATATTGCAACAGTAGACTCGAACTTGCTCTCCAAATTGACCTTACCTGGTGGCCTTCAATGCCTCCTGGGGAAAAAAACATCTGGAAGGAATATAATTGACCATTAAAGGTTAAAAATAGAGATGGTTGCTGGACTGAGGAAAGAGAACCGAGGTGCCACTGTTTGTGCCTTTGGGGATGTCCGAGTGGCGCTGGGCAGTGCCTGGAGCCTGTCTGAACCACGGCTTTTCCATCCGCCTCTGGGCAGCTGAGGGAGCAGGGAGGAGCCAGACTGCCAAACACCACGGTCATGTTTTGAACCTGGCCTTTCATACTCCTCCCCCTGCAACCTGGGTCTTCTACACCTAGCAGGGCCAGATCTCGTGCTTACCTGGTAGATAAGGTCATTTCATTAGTGAAATTCACTTCAACATGGGCAAACTCATATCCACCAAGCTCCTGCCTACAGGCTTGCAATAAAATCTGTGTAAAACAGCCATTCCCTTTATAAGAATACAGTGGGAAGATGCTGGCATTCCTTCCTGTAAATGAACACAACAGCATCTCAGTCCCCTCAAGCAGAACATGGCAGCATTACTGGGGATTCCCAGAGGGATTCCTGGCAGCCCAAATGAAGATCAGATTGCCCCAAGCTATCACCTGTGCAGGAAATCAAAGCTCCATCTCATCAGCTGTGTTCTTGAGCTATTCCAGGCTAGGAAGAGCTCAGAAGGGGCTCCTGCATGGGAAGCCACATTAGCCCCACTACAGTGAAGGTAGCCTTGGACTGGTGAGCTTCCAGAGAGGTTGTTTTGGTGCCAAGAGGATAAGGGATGATGGGAACAGAGGGCTGTAAGAGAGCTGTACCACTGGGTACCCTTTGGCAAAATAACCTGAGGTTGGATGAGCTGTGCTCTACAAATAAATACAGGTACACACAGATGAACAGGTACATACACCTGGAGCGTTACCTGCTCCGATCTCTGGAAACTAAAAAAGGATCACAGACAGGACAGAAGGGCACAGAGCAGTTACTCCAGTGGGACTCCAGTCAACAACTGCTGGAGGGTTTGCCCACAGGAGGAAGCTCAAAGGACTCAGAACTCACTTTCTCGAGAGTCATGGAAGGAATCAGCTTTGATGGGAGTCGGGTCACTCCAGGACCTGCTGAAGCTCCTCTCACGCCGTTCGGCAAATGCTAAAGGATAAAACCAGAGCACGACATTAACAGATCCCAAAGCACCTCTGCTGCTGCCAGCAAACAAATCATCCAGCAGATTGCCACCAAAGCCACACATCACAGACTCCCCTGGGCTGCTCCTTCCACTTGCCAAATGTGAGTCCTTTCCACACAGCAGAGACAAAGTGCCCCACTTGTGCACAGGATGGAACATGGAACACAGAAAAAGGACAACACTTGATGGTCTCTCCTTAAATGCACACAGCTCAAACCTCAATTAAACCAAGGCCATTCCAGTGTCCCAGTGTAAGTGCTCGGACTCCAAGGCCTCACAGAAACATGCACTGCACAGCTAATGACACCTGCATGGCCAGAAGAAGGCTGTAGCTCTCCAGTCAGTTCTCCCTTCATGTTCTACATCCCAGTCGGAGTTGGACCAAACAGCAGGGAGGGGATGTCTCTGGAAAGCTCATGCTTTCTACATTTTGTTGCAAAAGAGGAAATCCTTCAGCCTCTGCTTGCCTGCACTCTTGTGAGCACTACTCACAGCTTTGTTTTCCTCCCAAGGAGTGTTGTGTTGTTTGCACCGGCATTTCCCAAGCACAGTCCAGGGAGCTTGGCTCAGACGGCTGCACCACAGGCAAATTCCTGGGAACTGGCAACCACCACGTCTGACTTGGCAAGCCCACGTGAGAGCCATTATGCCGGGATTAACAGCCACTTAATGGGCACTAATACCTATTTCTGGTGGCAGACAGAGTCTGCAGCAGGGAATTGAGTAACAGCAGCACAGGAATTCACTGTGGATCAGCATCACAAGAGCAGCCTGTCCCCTGCTGAAGTGTGCCCAGGGTGGGTGTCTGGGGAGACAAACCACCTCTTCAGTTCTTCAGGTGATCTCCATCCTCAGCTTTTAGTTAAACCCAGGCATTTTGCTACTGTGCACAGGAAGAAAGCTTTGAAAACATGACCCAAGAGCTCCCGAGGCAGAGACACGCCTGAGCTTCCTGGAGGTGAGCCCTGTCCACGTCAGGCAGTGCTGATTCAGATGCCAATGAAGACTCTGGAAAGGGCAAAGCTCTTTGCCCATCACTTCCCACAGCACATGAGAAAGGAAAGAATGCAAATTGAACTCAGCAGCGCTTTGCTGTGGGCACTCTGTAGATGATGCCCAGCCAGGGGATGGGAAGAACAAGCTGTTTTCTCTTCTGGAGCAATCCTCAGCTCTCAGGAGCAGATTACACCACTTTCACAGCTCTAAGGGAGTTGCCCAACCAAGTTATGGAGGATTGTTGCCTTCTCCAGGGAAAGGGAACTGCCATTTTGCAGGCCTAAGAGGTGATTTCTTCCCCAGCGAGATGTAACGCTCCCCGATTTCCCCCTTGCTCCAATCTCTTCCCTGATCCTCTTCTTTCTTCCTTCCACCATCCTCTCAGTTCCCACCAGGCAGCTTTCCCCCAGGTCCTGCTGTGGAGATGGCAGTGGGACAGGGGAGGAGGGGACAGCCAGCAGTCTGTGTGGCACATGGAGCCACAGCTGGTCACAGCTGCAGAGAGAGGCCAGGCAGCTCTGCTGGACTCCCAGCTCGGGTTCTCCTCACTGGCCTCCACAGCAGTGATCACCAAAACCCACCCAGGGGACAAGGCTGCTGTGGTGTTCCTTCCATGCCTTGCACCAGAGATGTCCCACAGCCACAGCGGAGGGTCCTTGGGAACAGCCTCCAGGCTGCTGCAGGCATCCACGTGTCCTGGACACTTGCAACCACCCGGCCTTCTCGTTTGTAGGGTAAAATGGCACCAGCAGGTCAAATCCTCTCTCCAGCCCAAAGCCAGGTCCTCTCAACCCACATCTGCACGTGACAGAATTCCCACAAACCCCAGCTCCTCACAGCCACGCTTCCAGGTGCTCACTTACTTTGTGCTTTAACCCTTCGGCTCCCCACCATGCGGAGGTGCTTCCGAAAATTCCTGCAAGAAAGGCCAAACACAACCTTTGAGAAGGGTGACACCAAGCAACACCCGGGCCCAGGACTGTGAGAACAGGGAGGAAGAAAATAAAATGGGGATGATGGTGTATTTCCTTCTGGGCATTCCAAAGCTGGAGAGCAGGTCCCCAGGCTGCAGGGACTCGGTGCTGGGGACGGTGATGTTTGGTGAGTGGGGCTGCTCTGAGCTGCCTGGGCTGCTGCTACAGGGCAAGTGGGGTCCCACAGGGCAGCCCCCTGCTCATGGCTGCTTTCCCTTTTCTGTGGTGAAGGTTTACCTGTGCTGTATTTGCTGAGGACACCCACTGCCCGTGCTGGCAGTGCTCCCTCTGTTCAGGAACTGCTCCCCTCTCTCCAGCAGGAACGTGGGGTGCCCAGGCTCTGCACACACCGTGCTTGTGGCTGTGCTCATTCCCAAACACAGCAGCCCCTAAATCCCCTCCCGTGCTGTTGGTAACCATGCAGCCCGTGCTGCCCTCCAGGCAGAGCTGGGGGAGACCAAAGCAGGTTCTCCCTTCCTGTACAGCAGAGTTCAGTGATGCTGCCTGTCCCCACGGGCCTGCTCTCTCCATGTGCTGCCCTGCCCTGGCCTCACAGGCAGCTCCAGAGGGGCTGCAGAGCACACAGCTCCGAGGGAAAGCCCTGGCGAGCAGCTACACCCCAGAGTCAGGTCTGTGTAAAACAATGTCCTGGCCACTCCTGAGAGGCCACAGCAAAGGGACTCTGTCCTCCAAGTGCAAGGGACCGGTTTCTTTTCGTTTCTCATCACTCGCTAGGCAGGAACAGGACAGGAAGAAACAGGACAGCAGAAGAGACAGGGAGAAGCAGCATCAAGTGTCACCTCTCCACGAACCCTATTTAGTGACTGTGGCTTCACCCCGCAGTGCAGCCCCAGGATGATGGAGAACCCAGGCACTGGGCACCCTACATGGAGTGGGGGAGCCTTCCTGGATTCCTCGTGTCCCCCAACACACAGGGCAAACACCAGGCAACAGAGACCACAGCTGGTGAAAGGGTAAGTCACAGGTTGTCTGGCTCACACACAGGTTAGTGGGACGAGTAAGGACATGGTACAACCATGCAGATGCTTTAGCAAACTGATTGGACCAGAAGACACTTCCAGCACCAACATGAGATTGTCCAGAGCAACTCGGGTGCATGTGCTCCTGTGCAGAGATCCACACACACACCCCCCACGTCACCTCCTGCACTTCCTCACGCTGGCCTGGGATCCCTTGCTGTCATCAGGCTCCAAATTCAGCACGAAGGAAAACCAGCAGCTGGGAGCAGCATCATTCCATGCCAAATTTCCATCTGTGCTCCGGCTATTAATGTTTCCCAAAGATTTATCTCTACTCGGGTACATGAAGATTCACTGCTGTGGATCAGACAAGTGCCCCTTCAGACACATCACTGGCCTGGCTCTCTGTACAAAGCCTTCTGGGGTGCACCATCACTGACAACTGGGTCTGTCTTACAGTGCATTAGATTAAAATCCAAATAAATACAATATTTGAAAGGAACCAGGGCTGTTCTTTACACATAAAGGTCACAGACATATGTCATACAGAAATCTTTATGGTCTGTTGTGAGCCTGAGATCATACCAGACACTGAGAACTTGTCAATTGCCAAGGCCACTGTCACATCCTGTGGGCTTTTGGCATTTTGGAGTAAAATCTGCTTTTCTGTTAAATGCTCAGCTGTCCTCTCCACGGAGGAGCTTCTTCAGACCCTGGGGGCAGAGGGGTAAAGCAGGGCACAGGGGTTAAGCAGCCTTTGCCATGGAAAAAGGTTGCTCCCAGCTGCCTGGCGAGCTTGGGCTCTCCCATGAGAGACCTAAATACCGTCTCCTAAACACTGCTGAGGGCAGCTCCAAGAAAATTCCAGCTGTCCAAGGTTAACCACTGCACCAAACAACAGAGAATGGGACAAAGGCCTTTTGCTCCACCTCTTTTCTTCTAGAAAAACCAGCACTTTGGAAAGGAGGTGCAAGTCTGGGACTGCCTCTTAAAGTGGGCATGTTGTGAACATCTAGATCCTTCTGAGGGCTTCTTGCAGCGGCCTGGCTCCTCAGGCTCCTCTGTACCTGCCTATCACTGTGACAGGACTGGCCCTGGGGAAGCTGCTCTGTGGGCACTGGGGCTCCCCAAACCTGCCCAGCCTTCCTGCTCGGTTCCTGCAACCGCACCCAGGAGCCCTGTGGCATTTGATCCCTTGCAAGATCCCTTCCCCCATCATGACACAATCAGAATCCCTCAAGTTTCAGCGATGAAATCTCCTTATCACTCCCTTTTCTGAACAGCTCTCCTCCAGTGTGCCTCATGGTCTGCACGACCCCATGGAACCTCCAGAGCATCCATGCCAGGCATGCACCCCAGCCAGAGGGGCTCCAAGACACGGCAGCCCCACTCCACACCCCGCAGCTCTGCCTGCAGTGGGTCACCACACCCTGCCCAGCAGTTTTTTCACTACTCAAACTCCTGGCAGCACCTCCCACATTCTCCTCCCTGGCTGCTCCTGCAGCTCTGGGCATCCCTCAGTCCATAGGCAGCATCCCTGTGGCCACAGCACACAATCCCCAGCCTCCCTGGACACCAGCACTCAGCACTGAAGGGGCTGTGTGAGAACACCTGAAGCCTGAACACCCACCAAGGGCTGCACAACAAACACCCAAACCCACAGCGGGGTTCTCCTCTCTCCCTGGAGGAGGGAGCTGAGCTGAGCTGAGCTGAGCTGAGCTGAGCTGAGCCAGCAATCCCTGCAGCCAGAGCCCCAGCACTGCTGTCCCAGCTCCTCTCTGGGACACAACAGACACAGACAGGCTCCTGCTGGGCAGGTACACAACTGCTCCTGCACTCACAGCCCACATGAACAACCCATTTTCTAACCAAGACTTGCCTCTGCCTAACAAATTCTCAGAAATCTTTTTAAAGATACACTGTCTATCTGTTTGGAGTGTCTTTAGTTTGGATTTTTATTTCTCTTTGTTATTGATGAAAAAACACTCACCACCCTGAAGTTGCTAAAAAAAAAATATTGCCTGGCAATTTCTCAGTTAAGAAAACCTGATGTTTTTCTCCCACTTGGTTTTGAACAGTGCTGAAGTGATCATGGCAGTTTTTAGCCAATGACACAGATGCTGTGTTATCCTTTTTAGTAGGCTGCCACGAGCCTTGGCTCATTTCAGAAACCAAACCAGTTCTGATTCCTCCTGTGAGTAAGTGATGTGCCATAGGAAGCCTGCAGAAGGAAACCAGGTCCTTCTGTAATAACTGGAGAAGGAGTCAGTCCCCATCCACTTTTATTTCCTTTCTATTATTGAAAGAAAAAAGATTTAAAAGTAGACTTCTGGTCACTAGAGATGTCAATTTTGCCTAGGTCTTAGATTTTTGAGGTGCATTTGTAGATGCAGCAACAGCACATAACAGTATTCATCTAACCTCAAACAAATTCCTGCCTGTGGCAGGGGAGCTGGAACAAGATCATATTCTAGGCTTCTTCCAATCCAAGCCATTCTGTGACGATATGAAATTCCAAGCTGGAATGGGGAAAATTGCATCTTTCATTTTTAAAGTATGTATTTTTCTGCCTGAGACACACATCGTGTACATTACATACAAGGCTAAAAGCACCTTGACAGTGTTCTTTAAGAAGATGGAGATCAGCTATCCTGAGCATCATTCACCTCCACAGCTCCAGCAGAGCCACTGCCAGTGTCCCCAGGACAGCACAGAGACAGGGACAGCCACGGTCAACGCCACCAGGCTTCAGTACTGACCCCAAGGGCCCATGCAACAGCAGGCACAGCTACGGGAGGGAAGGGGCCCTACCTCTGGATAAGAGCTGCAGAATCATTCTCTCGTTTCCGTCTCTTCCTCTCTGCGTAGCCCCTGAACGCCCTGGGAAACCATTTCAAGCCATTAACCAAGTCCACAGCGTGGAGGTGGAGAGGACACGGGACACACAGAGGGAAGCTCCCAACAGCAGAGGCTGCGCTGCCCAGGGGCCGGGCAGCACCGCGTGCGGGGCAGGGCTGGCCAGGGCACTCCAGCCACAGCTCCTCACTCCCTAGGGCTGCTCCTCAACCATCAGAACATGGCCCAAAGGAGCAACCACCATCCCTGCTCTGGAGAATGCACCTGGGAGCTGCAGGCACACCCCCTCTGCACAGCAGGATCGAGGGGGACAAAGTGTGCCAGGAACTGAGGGCTGCACTCGGAGGATGAGGATGGTTTGGTGGGATCCATCTAGGCCTTCCAGGTGTAGCCACCTAACCTCCTGCCAGCTGACAGACAGCCCTAGCACAGGGAAAGCACGAGTGAATATGATGGACAGGAGAGGAAAGTTTATCCAGGACACCAAGAGACAAGGAAGTAAAAAAAATAAGATTATACTTACGAGATGCTAGAGATTCCAGGAGACGCAGGGAAAAAGAGAGAGAAGAAGAATTCATTAGTGCTCAGCCCCAGCCAGCCTTCTGAGGGAATTCTCACTCCAGAAGGAATATTTCTTGTTAGGTGGAAGGAAATTGCTTTTTAAATTAAACATTTCTCAGTGGTGAGACTCCTCCTTGACTGAGCTCAATCCTCCCTGGGGCAGGGCTGACACGTGGCTTGGATGCAAATTGAGCTCCACGTAGACCCAGAGGATGTGCAGATGTACAAGAGCTGAGTGTGGCCTGCCAGCCTGCACCACCACGAGCTCCTGGAGCAGGGAGAGCTGCTCCCACCGTGACAAACACTGCTGAAGCTGGCTCATGCTGCCTGCTCCATGAAGGGAGCGAGCACAGCGGGTTGAAAACGCTGGAGCAGAGGCCAGGGGCACCTGGGGAGTCATCCCAGCACCTTGGGGAGGTGCCCTGAACTTCTGGATGTGTTTCTGTGTCACTTCTAGAGGCAGCACAGAAGCTCCAGAAACATTAACCAAGGAGCCACATCAACCAAGGGAGTTGTGCTCCTCAAGGGCTCCCTCAGGGCACCATTTCCCAAACCAACCCCACGATGGCCTTCAAGCCCTGTAAGCTCTGCCACGGGCCACCCTCTGCAACAAATCCACCCAGGAAATATGAATTCAGACAGCAAAGGCTGTGTCCAAATGTGCTGATTTTGCACATGGTTTGTGGGTCAGATCAGAGCTGTGCAATACCACTGACTGTTATCAGCCAGTATTTTTAAAATGGTTTTTTCTGGGGGATGCAGCTACCCCACTCCACAACTCCAGATTCAGCCCTCCCTGCACCAATCCTTCCAGGTCTGATCCAGTCTGGGTTATGCCAAGAGAAATAATCAGCCTCTTTTCAGGGTCTGGGGAGGGAAAAGTGCAAGGGAAAGAAGAAATGTCAGAGAAGCAAGAGTACAAAAAGGACACCAGATCACCCAAGGAAAAAACAGAGAGAGTCAGAGAGCTGAGGGTGTCCCAGACATTGGAAGAAGCACACATGAAAAAGGTGACAAGGCTGGAGAAGGGCCTTGGAAAGCAGAACACTCTCTCATTTTCCTCACTGCTTGCCTTGGTTTTCCAGTCAGGTAGGAAATACTTGAAAGCAGGAAGGCAGCACTCCCTGGCAAGCTGGGTACAACCTGGAAATGAGGCTTCCCTTACTCTGTTGAGCCCTTTGAGAGCTGCCTCCTCCCAAAACAGCACCCAGGAACCTGCAGGGAGTGTGGAGGGAAAGGCTCCTCCTAACTCACCTCCCTCCATACTTTGCAGGGATTTTACTGACACTTTCACACGTGCAGAGCTGCAGGGCTACGCCTTATCCCAGAGGAAGGCACCTCTCTGGAGTGAGGGATGCAGGGCAAACCTGGAAAACCTTCCCTTGGGAAGTGGGTGCAGCAGAAGCAGTTGGTGGAGGGTCTCAGCTGGTGATCCCACAGGACCCTTGCTCTGCAGAGGCAGCCAGGCCACAGTGTCACAGACAAAACCAGGGAAGCAGAGAAGAGCTGGGCAGTCCAAGCAGTTAAAGAAGGTAAAACCAAACAAATGAGAGCAGCAGGAAAGAACTAATAAGTGGGAAAGAAAATTAACAAGAGACAAGTTTCTCTCTTTCTTTCTCATCTCTGAACAGTGATGCCAAACACACAACTCCTGCTCCAGGCTCTCAGCTTTGAGCAGGTCATGGACTCAGATACAGAACAAAAGCCACAGCTGTGGTTTCACTTACGCTTGCATAGTTGTAGTAGCAGTGTGAAAACTGAAGAGGTTCTCTTTTGGGAACCAGGTTCGTATGGGGACATCATCTGCAAGAGAGAGAGAGAGCAAAGCCTGAGCACCCAGCAGGCACAGACATCCTTCAGCCAGCCAGATTTCCTTCCCAAGCTCTTCCTCTCAGGACTTTCCTTCAGCATCCTGCCTTGACTGAACAGCAGTTCAGGAGTCTCATCCTCCTCATATAAATGCACACTGCCACCGAGTGCTCTGTAAATTCGTGCTAAGCCTGTCTATCAGGCCACTAAGTGAAGAATAAAAGCTCTATCTTAAGCATGGAAGATTAGAATAATCCAGGAATTACAGAAGTGACATTTGAACTAGGGAAAAAAAAAACAGGGAAAAGAAACATTTTTCATTAAAAGCATTTTCCAGTCTCTGCCTTTTCCTTTATAGCATTGATTTAAACTGTCCCATTCCTCCAGTTCTTTCTGATACAGCCTAGTAGAAGATGAAAAGTGTTTACCTTCCACTCAGAACAGTAAGCCTGAAATATCCTCTTTTTCTGCCATGGAACTTTCAATAAACCCCTCACACACCTGCTCCTGCTGACTTGGCCTTCACCTCTGGTTTGGAAGTCAAAGCACCCCTCAGCTCCAACAACCTGCAGGTAACTGAGCTGATTTAGCCCCCTCTGTTTGTAAAGTGCCCTGCCCAAACCAGTTGTGGAATTTTTCCTGATTCCAGGGCATTAGGATGCTGTATCACCTTCACTGAATGACCACCAAGACAAAAAGGACAATAAGTCAGCACTTATGTGTGTGGTGACCAGGAGGAGGAACCTGCCCAAGCTGAGGCTGCAGGCAGGGAATCAGAGGGGTGTTGAAATCCACTGGCACAACACTTGTGAGATCTCAGTGGGCTGGATTCCTGGGGTTTGGGGCTACTTGATTTTTCATCTTGCTTCACACCCAGTTTGTGGCTCCCTTGCCTAATGCCTTGCCCCATGTCGCTGATTGTGTCTTGCTTCAGTCATTCAAGTCTTCAGATCTGACAATATTTAATATTCTGGTATTATCAAGCTATTTTTAAATTCACAATTTCACTTGGCCCAAGCCCAGTCAAGCTCCACATGCCCTCTGCAGGCATAATTACTACAGACCAGCTATCTTACCAAATGTTTTGTACAGATCATCATATCCTACAGGTTATTCCCTGAAAGTACAGAAAGTGGCTGCAATTACAGATGCAAAAAATGCTAACTGCAGCTGAGGAGCCTTCCTTTGAAGCGCAGCTTCCAAGAAATCTATAGAAAGCTGTACCAGACACTCCTTCTCAGCTCACAGTTTATGTCAAGTCTTGTTTAAAGGCACTCCAAGGAAATATACATGTTAAATGAAACTGCATTCTGGTATGCTAAAGACTTCTGATACAGTCCCAAAGTCTGCTCTCCTCCAAAACACAGAGACAGAAGCAAAGCACAACAACTCAGGCTGTAAATGAATTACTTGTTTGAAGCCTCCAACCCACAGAAGTGGTGAAGGAGAAGTTGTACAAATTCCTTTTTAGCCAACAATTCTGTGCAGGCTTCTCAGGGACTACTCATCTCAAAGCACTGACAGCCTTTAATGTGTTTTACAGCTTTTAAGCCACTAGCTTTGGTTCAAAGCAGAGCTTATGAACAACAGCTAATATCCTTAGGAGGCTTTGCCTGCACCATCGCTGGGAGCTTTCTCTCCTTTTCACATAGACTGGAGTTACCTTAGGAAAAATATCCCTGCCCTCCACACAGCACTCAGTGGACAATAAAGGATTTGGGACCCTTCAGAGGGTAGAACATCAGCAGAGGAGCTCACAGGTGGGGACTGGGCAGCACAGCTCAGCTCCAGAGCTCACTCACTGAATTAAAATTCCGATTACGGGTATGGCTGTTGCTGCCAGGAGCAGGCAGCACATTCTTTCTGGCCAGGCAGAGCAGCTTGTTCTCCTTTCTTGTCACCATCAACTGTGAGGAAACTGTGGAGGAGCCACGGGCCTGCTAAGACTGGAGGGACACCACCACCCCATCCAGCATCTCCAGCCACTTCCCACTGCACCCAAATCCCAGCACCTCCGTCCAGGAGTGGCTGTGTCTGTATCAGATGCTGGGAGCAGCCCAGGAAATGACAGCTCCTACTTCCCTGGAACTGTGTCAGGCATCATAAACTCAGCATCAAAATCCCTATTCAGGGACGCCAGAGGGGCCTGGCTGCCATAAGTGTTGGTTTGCAGCAGCAACTTGCCATGTAAATGCAAACAGAAGCAGCACTGTCAGGTGAACCCCTGGGGAAATGAGCCTCTCCTGCCTCCACTCCTCTCTGCTCCCTTTTCCCTGCTAGCCAGGCAGGAAGGACATGCCAGGGAATTCTTCTTGCAAGCCCTATTCCCTGAGAACACTGAGCAGGGAAGAAAGGAGGGAATAAAGTCCAACACTGTGTTATTTGCTAGTATTTATGGGAAGCCCATGAGGTGGCACTACATGAGTGGCTTCCAGCACTGCAAACAAGCATTTTGGGAACACACCAAAGTACAGACCACCGCAACCTGAGCTGAGGCTCCCACAGAGCAGTTCACAAAGATTTCCACTGCCCAGCAAGAGTCAGAGAGAGGATGCTGCTCTGAACTGCCTCTGGGAGGAGCATGGATGTAGGGCTTTGACAGAGTCCTTCCTCTCTTGCTCTTCCTCCACAGAAAAGGAGCTCATTGAGGTGCATGAAGGAGTCATGAAAACCACCCAGAGCAGCCGCTGATGACCAGGAACTTGGATGAGCTGGCCTTCAACTGAGCCCAGCTTATTCCAAACTCCTCCTTTGACAATCCCTTTCCAGGAATGCTGGCCCAAGGTACCAGAAGGGCCCAGGATCAAAACCGCTGCGCTGGGACGAGACGGGTGTCACCCAGCACTCACTCACCAGACACTCGATCGACACTGTACATCCTCTCCAGCCTTTTCCTGTGCCACCCAGCCTCGCCGGGTGGGTGCTGCTCCAGCTCAATGGACTGCTGGGAAGGGGCAGCCAGCCTGGTGCAGTTGGGGCACTCCTTGGAGCCCTGGCGGCCGCCCGGCCAGGCCTTGCAGTGCCGGACGCCGTGCGCGCCGCCGGCGCCGTGCGCGTGGTGGCCGTGGTGACACTCCTCGTGGGCAGCCCCCTTCATCACCACCAGTTCCATGCTGTCGTTCTCGTGCTCCGACAGCATCGGCCTCTCGCCGGAGATGGTGTAGACTCGTGGCTTCGGGCCCTCGCTCGGCATCTTCTCCGCCTGCTCCTCGGTGAAGCTCCTCTCGAATTTGCCGTCCGAGATGACCGAGAGCCTGCGCTTGTTCTGGGCCGCCTGCTGCATCTCAGGGGAGTCCTCCTGCCCGATGTAGGAGTCTGCTAGCAGGTGATCTGAAACAAAAGGCACATCTTCCTTAAAGCAAAGCCCCACAGACACTGGCGAACTCAGGAGGCTCTTTGCTACTGCTGTGTAAGGGAGACAGACACAGGAGGTCCCTGCAGGAACCGTTTCAGATGTGCCCGTGCCCACTGCCACCTTCTAAACCTCCAGAGCAGGCACTGAAACGAGAGACATTTCTCACAAAGAGGCCCAATATTTTAAGCAAGTGTGGCCACCAAACAAGGCTAGAAGCAAAAGCAGGTCTCATTGCAAAGCCTGAAAATGCTGCCATGCAAGACAGCCCTGGTTCAGCTGCAGCCCTGCTCAGCCACGCGAGGCCTACGGAGCTGGTCACAGTCTGCAGGACAAGGACCAACACCAACTTCTCCAAGTGCCAAACTCTGAGTGTTTGGCGCATTCAGCTCTTTCAGAACACTGGCAAAGGGGCAAACCAACAAGGTTTGTTTTTTTTTTTTTACTCCTGATTTTCTGCCAGGTGGTTTGACATGAGAGAAATGCAGCAAGATTTCAGCTGCCAGCTGCAGCACAGCACCCCGCTGCCGGCACGCCCCGGTCTCACAGATGGCCACGGCACGGCCCGTGGGAGCTGTCCTGAAGGAAAACACAGCCACTGCCTTTGTAGGGTAGGAAGATCGAAAGGAGAGAGGCCCATGAGTGCAACTATCTTTGGAGCCCACACACTGGATGAAGTGCCAGGAAATCTCAGCATTTCCATGGCAATTCCATGCATGAACCCAACGGTAGCTCCCACCCACCTGCTAATCCTTTTTCAAGTGGCTGTTAATTACCTCTTACACTTCCCTTCAGATGGGAAGCAGCTCGGGGACTGGCAAAAAGGCTCGGCAGGGAACACGTTATGTGACTACTGCCCAAAAAATGAAATCATTAGTGTCCAGCACAGACAGAAGCACCTAAAACAGAGGCAGAAAGCAAACCCAAGCCTTTACTTCAGTAGATATTTAAGGAACAGAATTTCTTTAGCTACTGAGTCATGACCTGGAAGAATTTGTCCACAATTTGAAGGCTTGGCTACCTTGCAACTGGTCATGAAGTGAAGGAGGAAGAGGAGACCCACCTCTGGACAAGAGTGGCGGTGTATGTGTGTAACATGGACCTTTCACTGCTGCCTAGGAAGTGCTCCAGTGCCCCTCTGAGAGGAGCCCTCCCAAGCTGAGGCCATACACTGTCAGTCATTCACTGCTTTTGAATCTGAAATCCATCCTGGAACATGCTCATGTTGCCTAGGGCCTCTCTCCTTGCTCAGTCTGCAACCAGAACGGAGCTGGTACTGGTACAGGGTGTCACCCTTGTCTCATTTTTCTGCTTGAGATACAACTTCCTCCAGCACCACTAGGAAACAAATCCATCTCTGGCCACTCTCCTCAAGGAGTGATGGCCAGGGCTGTTCAGGGTGACACAAGTCAGGTTTCCTTTCATTTGTCTCCTCACAGTCTCTGGATACTGGAGCTGGCACTTCTGTGACTCCTGGAGCTGGTCAGGAGGAGACACTGTAGGAGTCCTGAAGAAAGAGCTGTGCCTTTTGAACCTGCAGCTGATGCTCTGTCCAGGCTGCACACAAAGTCAAAAATCTATGCCCAGGTGTAGTGAGGGGTAGTGCCCCTCAGATACTGCCCAGGTAATGCGAAAGGCTGGCAGGGCTCTACTTGCCCCATGGTCAGTGTGGACATCTGCACCTGCTCCAGGAGGAGCCTGATGGACAACAAGGACCATTCCAGGGGAAGAAGGTGCTCCACAGGCTGTCATCCAAAAGCCTGTACCCACCTGCAGGGTACAGTGTCACAGAGCAAACAGTGCAGAGAGCAGTCACAGGCTCCAAAGTCTCTCCAACCACGTGTCAGCCCTCAAGAGGCAGCAGGTCCCCTGCCTCTGCTCTCCAGCAGCTCAGATCCTCCCCAGCTCCAGGATTAACTGTGCTCTAGAGTGGGCATGTCTTGGGAAAACACCACCAAACGACTCCTTGAGATTTGCCAAGAACTGTGCTCGCTAATAGTGCCAAGCAAACCATTTTTAAAATTAAAAACAAAGGCCAGCTCTAAGTACTCGTCTCAACTTGTCAAATTTACTAATCTGTGTGGGCACAGTGACGCTACAGATTTCTTAAGACACCACAAAATCGTGGCTGACAGCTGCCCCTGTTCCTCCTGAAACTGATACTTGTATGGAAGATGCACAGCCTCCTCAGAGGGAACACACAGGAGTGCCACCTTCACTCACACACTGACAGCCTGGAATTCAGAGATCCAGGAACTCCTGAGCTCTGCGATCTGTGGCTAAATGGAAAAACAAAGTCCCCAAAGCATAATAGGCCTGAAAATGCTCATGATCACAAGAGCAAAGAGATCAATTCCAGTCTCTGCTTTATAAGCACTGAGGTCTGTTCAGCTCCATAAAATTTACAGACATGTAAGTGGGCCACGACTGGTTTCAAGTAAGAGTCAATCTTTTACTGAAATCCTGGCAGGACTGACCAGATATATTTGACATAAACTACCTCCCTGATCTAGTGTAAAAAATGTGAGGATAATTCTTTCTTCCTACCTTACCTGTCCCCTCAAGGTGTTTTCACTTGTACTTATGTAGGAGTTTTCATGATCTACACTACAAAGGGCTGTCAGCACACCAATGTGCTTTCTTTTTGTAAAACAATTGGGTAATTCTTCATTTTCATTCAATTTAGCACCTTCAGTAATTACACACTGGAGAAGCAACTTCATATGCAAAGGGAATATGAAGCTTTATTCAAGAGTAGTCATTAATAAAGAATTTATCTACAGAAAAAAAATAGCGTGGAAGGAAAAGAGATTCGAACATCCATCATAATGAATTATTGGCCTCTAAAACAGAATCCACACCACTTCAGGAGCCTGTGCATTCACACACATGAGGTCACACACACCAGCAGCCCCAAGATGTGACCAGTGACCCTTGTCTGTGCTTGCACTGAACAGGATTCAGGTGCCAAAGCACTGCACCCGTTGCCACGATGGCATTTGAGGTTAACAGTTTGCTTCTGCTAGGAAAGAAGTCAGGCTGCTTCAGGAATCAGTGCTGAATTAGAGCTGAGCCACAGGGATGTTGGGCGAGGAGAACCAGGGGACACTAACGGGAGCTCAGCAGTGACTGGAGCTGCCTTCTGGAGTCAGCTGCGGCAGGCTGCTGTTACCACCCTCGCCTCTTACTGCTGCTCCCTTCTTTTCATTCCCACATCGCTCTCGCCATCTCTCCCACTCCCAGCTGCTCCATCAGCCTGCCACGGCAGCCCTGGCCAGCGTGACTGGGCAGCCTGGCACTGCTCCCTCCTCTCCAGCTGCTCCGGCAGAGCTGACCTGGGAACGCCTCTGCTCCCCCACCTGCCTCCAGCAGCAACACCTTTGTCTCACACAGCTGCAAAGCTACTCAGGACCAGATAAATCAGGCTCCTCAGGCTCTTGATTCCTGCTCTATGTGGATTTGTTGTGCACGAGGGACTGAGCAGCAAGATGAAGGGAAGAAGACCAACGTGCTTGATTTATAGATCATGTGTCCATCGGTACCAGAAACATCCAGATGGCATTTTTAACACTTCCCTGCCTACCTGGGCCAAGTCCAGCAGGGCTTGACGTCCACTCCTGAGGGCCAAACCACTTCTCACTCCCCTTGTTAGTACTTGAACACACATCTTTTTGTCTTTTTGACTTCACTTGCTCCTGTCTGACATTTCTTTCTTCACCTTCCACGCAGCACTGCCCAACACAGGGCACATGCACAACCAAAGACTGACAGCAGTGATAATCTGTGCTGGGCAGCTGGCGGTGTCTTGGGAAAAAAAGAATCCACATTCTCAGTACATGTAGTTCCTGATAATTAGGCATTTATTAGTATTAGACACTTACAATACATCCTTTCTCATTCAGTAACTCTAGCTTGAGCACTCACTCTGACTTAGGGAACTGAGAAAGGACTTGCACATTTCTCCTTTCACTGCCACCACGTTTCTCCAGAGCAGGGAACGTGCTGGGACCAGCCCCAGCTGCCTGATGCCCATCCACAACTGTGGAGCCAAACTCCTATCTGCTGCAGACTGCCCTGTGACCCCGTGGGATGAGGAGTTTATAAATCAAGGCAGAATACAGCCACAAGGCATAGACAGAAGCTCCAAATTTATTCCTGTGTTTAGCAGCTAAACTGATGATTAAAGTACCTTAGATTTAAAGCCTCCGCTCCAGCATCAGAGGCAAAGTGGCAAAGGCGAATCCAGACAAACCCTATTAAAAGAACATCTGTCATCTCAGCAAAAAAAATTTCAGAGAGACAGTTCTCTCTTCCTTGTTCCTCCTCAGCTGGAACTCTCTGGACCTGATGTTTATGACAATTAAGTTCCAACTTTAAATGAAAGAACTGCTGTAGTCACTGAAGATGAATGGAAAGTTTTGGGGTGTACAGCACATGGCCTTGCTCATACAAGTAGGAATGAAGTTAATGATGTTTTTACCTTGCACCAGGAGGAATCCAGGTGATTCCCTCAGTGAGGGGAGCAGAGAGGTGCTCTGGCCAGAGCCCAGGGCACTGCAAAACCCATAATAACCATTCAAACAGCACAGCTGGGCAGTTTCTCTTGCAACCCCAACTCCAAGAGCTCCCACGCGCCTGTCACTGCCCCTCAGGTGCGCTGGCAGGTCCTGGTCCCCTCTGCTCCCTCTCAGAGACATAATGCAGAGCTTCTCCCCACGCCAGCTCTGTCCTCCCAACACTGTGACCCCGGCACAGGACAGGCAGCCCACCCTGCTGGGCTCAGGGCTGAAACGTGATCAAGAAACAGTCATGGGAAAAAAATGGGAATTTTGTTCAAGTTACTGAAGCATGAGGCAGAGATATAAAGATGAGAGATACAACAATAAAAAAAGGTCACAGTGGCATTTCAGCCATGCAGTAGCTTCAGAGCCAAGTGAGTAGATGGAATCACACAATAGCTGGGCTTGGAAGGGATCTCTGGAGATCATCCAGTCCAACCCCCTGCCAAGGCAGGGTCACCCTGAACAGGTGACACAGGAACCTGTCCAGGTGGGTTTGGAACATCTCCAGAGAGGGAGGCTCCACAGTCTCCCCGGGCACCTGTTCTAGGGCTCTTTTTACCTTCCTCATGCTGAGGTGGAACTTCTTGCGGTTTAGTTTATGGCCACTGCTCCTCGTCCTGTCACTGGCACCACTGAACAGAGTCTGGCAGCCTCCTCTGACACCCCCAGGAGATATTTATGCGCATTAATCAGATCCCCTCGGAGGCTTCTCTGCTCCAGACTAACCTGACCCAGCTCCTGCAGTCTCCCCTCATATGAAGGAGACTCTCCAGACCCCTCATCACCTTTGTAGCCTCCACTGGACCCTCTCCAGCAGCTCCTTGTCTTTCTTGAGCTGTGCACAAGGACATGCACAGTGTTCACTATGGGTTCCCTGAGGTCTGACCAAGCCAGCCCCACCACGGGCACTCCGACCCCGCTGCTCCCGAGGAGGGAACGTCACACATTTCCCTGCAAAGCCACAGGGAACAGGCAAAGGCTGCTTCTGCAAAGGAGCTGCTCTGAGAAACCAGAAGGTCACTTAACTATGACAAAATGGTTCCAATTAGTCTCCTCTGCTCAAATGGGCTTTGAGAACAAACAAACTCAAGATAGCATTGACCTGGCATCTCGTAGGTGAGCAACCTTTTAGTCTGGCCTGTAACATTAATGTGAATAGATGAAATTGCTACTGAGAGACAGGACCCAAAGGAGCAAGTGGCAGCTCCATCACCGGCCTCAGCATCTCCATGGTAACACCGTGACCTACGTCTTTGTTCCCTTTGTAATCCAACAGCATATTCCCCAGCAAGTTCCAGGACACACCCACACCACGCTCGCACTGGCTGATGCTGGAAGCGGCCTGAAGCCCTTGGAGATGAGATTTCACATCCCTGCTCTGTCCGGAGCTCAGGCCACCTACAACTCCCTCCAGAGCACGGGCTCTTCCTAAAAAGGCCACATCTGCCTCATCAGCACAGGGATACACCGAGAGCAGGGCCAGGTGCACTGTTGGGTCTGACCCTGTCTGGGTCCCAGTAACCCCTCCAAGCAAAACAGACCCAAAGAGTAACAGGAAAAAAAACCCACAGCTCCCTCCTGGTCCTTGTGTCTGAATCCCAGCTCACCAGGATGGATCCCTACTGCCCCAGACAGGAGGGAATTTCTCAAAGGCTCTGCTTGCTGTCCTTTCCAATGTCACTGCCCCATGCCCTGGTAGCTTTTCCTCCCACAGTTCCAGAACATCTAAAATCTAATGCATTATCTCAGTGTGGGGCCTGTGACACCTAGGCTAGAGAATGTCCAAAATTCCTGTGAGACTCTGAGAGATTATTTCTTCCATGCTTTATTCTCTGCAGCCTTTTTACACTTGCCTTTCACAACATTTCAATCCCTTTCTGCATCTTTCTTCTGAGCCTGTCCCAAGGGACACCCGCTTCCACATTAAAAGGTACCAGAAAGCTACAAAAGTCAGCAAAGACTCTGGCCACAGCCTTGGAGGCAGAATGAATGCTGAACATGGCAGAGTGCTCTTTGCAGGAACTTTCCCAGACCTTCAGCCTGCATGAATAACCCAGCAATTAATACAGGCAGGAAGAGAGCAGGAGATGCATCACCACCCTGGCACCAGCTCCCTCAACACATCCATATCCTGTCACCTGCAGCAGAGTCCAACCTTCCCTTTCCTTCTGATTCCTCAAAATATCTTAAAGATCAGGGGAAAAAAATCTGAGTGATCCCAAAGGGACAATTCCTCCATCCTCTGCATTCATAGCCCATCACCAGGCAAGTGCCCTGTTCCAAAAGGGAAACAAAGGGAAGAAAACTCTGTATTGTCATAATCCCTGACATAACCTCTGAGAAACAGGAGAGGTAAATTCCCCTCCCCAGTCACCTGGAAAGAAACTCTTCCAGAGTAAGGCACTCAAGAGTTGCATAGGTATAGTCACACAACATTTCTGAGCCACGAAGTTCTTGGGCCTCACGTCAGGAAGAATCAGAAGTTGTAACCAACAACAAATGCTCCCCCTCCCCTTTTCTCCCTCCAGGTACACCCTGCAGCACCTGCAAGCCTCTCCACCTCGTGCAGCTGTGCAACTCCACACCCACTGCCCAAGCAAGCAGAGCATGAACACAACGCACTTTTACTGAAAACAGGAGGTAAACACAGCCCTGCACACAACTCAGCCCTCGTTCCAATGCTCACACAAGGCAGCTGGCCCGTCCTGCTGATCTACAATCCCTCTGCAGCTCTTCATTACCGCTCCCCAATTTCTCCAAGACATTCTGCCACGCACAAGCTCTCCAGAGGAGCCACCACAAATAGAAGTTAGGACTGAAGAAGCAGCTCTTTGATTGGCTGTGGAATGTGAAATTATGAGGGACGCAAAAGCCATTGTATCTTTTCCTTTCCTTGGAGTCAAGGGACTAAGAAGATAAAAAAAGGCAAAGCAAAATGGACAAACCTCAGAGAACAAAGTGCAGCAGAAATGGAGCAAGTTGGGGCAGTGTCTGCACACGTGGCATCTCCCTACACGTCTCCATGGGTATCCTGGGGCTGCCTGGGGTGTCAGAGCTTCACCCCTCTGCCGAGGAGCTGAACCAGCAGATAAAGCAGCAAAGAACTGACATCCCAGATTCACACCTGCCTCATTTTCTGCATGAAGATTGCAGACAGAGAGGAGGGTTCTGGCTCTTGGGTCCAGAAAAGGAGGATCCTGCCCTTCCCCCCTCTATTTATCACTGTCCCACTGATGGCTCTACCATCTTCCTGCTCCTCAAAACCCACAACTCTTTTCCCTCACTGCATTCATCAGTGACTTTAAACCTTTCTTAAACCATTTTTTTCTGGACTGAATCAAGGCCTGCCTCCTTCCAGTTGTATTTAGGCCAGAGCCTTCATCCCAGCTCAGTCTGCCAGCAGTGCAGGGAGCACCTGGGTGCACAGCTGGGGTTATGACAGCAGAAACAGGGCCTGTCCCACCTGCTACAACACTCAAGGAGAAAGCTCAGAGTAAGAGACACACACAGGCACTGAGGACTCAATTCTTTGGAGCACTGAGCTTTCAGGACCTAAGCCACCAAGACATGCGAGTGGGAATTCAACCACAGGATGCTCCCTGCTCACATTGCCTCTGCCTGCTCTCTGAGGAGCTGGAGCAGATTCACCTCTGCATCTGTGCTATGTCTTCAGCTTCTGTAGCAGAGGCCCTTCCTTTGCTTCGCTGGAGTCACTGGGTGACACCAATCCTGCAGCTCCAGCACCCTGCCCAGCCAAAGGTGAAGCCTCTGCAACTTGCACAAGTGATCCTGAGATGGAATTTCTGCAGGAAGGGAAGACGTGACTTCCCTGGGATCGGGCTGCTGGGATGAACTAAAAGAAGCCAAATTTTCTACTCGCAGTGTTTTTTATTGGATAGCAACCTTCCTACTGGGGTTATTTATAAAGAAGTGTTACAGGCTGTGTTAAGTTATACATTGCAGAATTTCAAAAGATGACTTAAAAATGACGATTCTTTCTTTTTCCTCCCCTCTTCCTCAGAATTCTAGGGAATTTTATTTCTTTCCAAGTGAACACTTAAGGATCTCGTAAGTATCGTGGTATTTCCAAGTGTCTCTCACTGCTTGATTCTTGCCTGTGGCAACTCAACTCACTTGGATTCAAAAACGATCTCAAGGCTGATACACCAAGGGGCAGCGGGTGAAAAGGCTGCCCTGGGGAGCTCATGGATGTCACAAGCACAGAGAGGGCTGAAATGCTGCTCTGGGGAGCCTGGCTGTGGCACATGATCCAGGAGTCACTGGATCAGCTCCATCTCCATGCCCTCCTTACCTACAGTCAGAGAGCAACCAGGAGCACCCCAAGGATGAGTTAAACAGCAGCTTTTTAAGTGCACATCAGAGAGGCTCCCACTCCTTGGATCTGACCAGGGCTCTCCAGGCCTCGGGCACCTGAATGGATCTGAGATTTCCTCTTATCTCCATCAGAGATTCTCTGCCTGGCCCCAGCATGACCCCAGAGGTACTACAAGGGCCCTATAAAGTGAGCAGGAGCCAACACTTCTCCCTGTTGGAAACTGGGGTGGGGAGGCTGCAAAAAGGACTGGCAAAGAGTCCAGGTGACAGAAGCAGCTGCAGAAATGGCCACGATGGAAGGAACAAAAAAAAAAGGTTTTGCCATTCTGGGAAGCTCCTGCCAGCCTGTCTCTGCACAGCCTGTCCAGCCCTCCCTTCACGCTGCCCCACAGACACCTCAACTCAGCTGCACCAAACCCCAGCCTTTCTCTACCTTCCCTTCCTACCTCCACGTGCTGTTCTTAGACCAAATATTGTATGTAAAGTGTGTCACTGGAGTTCTTCATGAAAAGAATCCAAGAAAACTGCAGTATATTGCCTTAGAGCCTTTCCATTCACAACATTAGCACAATTCAGCCAAGGACAACTTGAAGGTCATTAGAATAGATCCAAGAAAAAAGGCAAGGACTCAGCTGGCTGCCAAAGATTGTGTGACTGCTCTTATAGCAAGAGGCATCTCCTGTACAGGCTTAAACACACACAGCTTACCTAAAATGATAACATTACATTCTATTTAACAACTTAATCCCGTGCACAACATTCAACAGCACAGAGCAATTTGTTATGTGTTCACACAGTATTTTCTGTGGATTCCACAGAATTTTCTATAGGTTTTATAATGAATTTATTGTCTGCAAAATATTTTCTTTCATCACAGAGAAAAGACAGCCCTGTTAGAAGTCAGGTGAGTTTATCTTGTAGTCTCCTGCCCATCAAGCAGAACTCTTGATAAGCTGCTGGGGACAATATCTGCATGGAAAATACTGACAAATTAGCCAGCACATGTGGTGCCCTCATCTAGGCAAATCTCAGTTTAACCCGTTAAAGTGAACACTGGGAATAAACCCAGATGTCACCTCTGCCAGCAAGGATTCACACCAGTGAAAAGAATGTAACTCACCTGTTTCCTATACCCCAGTGAAAGCAAGACCTAGGAGTGCCAAACCAGGCACTCCCTGTGCAGGGCTGTCACTTCCCAGCTGAAACTTCTCCTAGGGACATCAGCTGCAGGGCTGAATTTATGCCAGGGCATTTGTCCACTCACTGAACTCATCCCCACAGCCCACCCAAGCCTTGGGCCACCAAACTGCCTTTTCTCCTCGAGGGCGACTCCTCCTGCCCCTCTGCTGCTGAGATCTCGCTCTGTTTACGACAGATAAATAAATGCACTTTCATTTTAAGGCTATCAACCACAGGTGCAGGCACACACGGACATAACCAAGGCACATCAGTTCTCTTACCTGAGCCGTTTCTGCCTTCAGGATGGTTTTGTGAAAGGTATTCTCCAAAAGCCCTCGCCGCTCTGTGTCCCAGCATCACGAGGCAGCCAAGGAGAGAAAGAGAGAGATGGGTGATGCTTAAAGGCCAAGGAAAGAAGAGCAGTTCAATACCAATGCACTGCTGTGCTCCTGCAGCTGCCACTCCCTCAGCCTCAGGGGACACCCACGTAAATGCACTGCCAGAGCATTTACACTCCTTACACACCAGGATTCCAGTGGTTCCGGTGGAACCTCAGTGTTCCCCTGGCCAAAGGGGGAAACAGAGCTGCACTAGAAGTCCAGGACTAGTTCAGGCTTTAGCTTCCCTGTTATAAAAACAAAAAATAAAACTGAAATGCACCTGCATTAAATCTGTGATGCACATAGGAACTGGCTCACCGCCTCCAGCCCCTCTGAGTTAAGCCCCTCCTGGCAGCCCCAGGAAGGAGGCACCTCCACCCCAGAGCCAGCCACTACTCCAAGCTCCTGCAGGTCCTGAGTGCTCCCACCTGGGAGCCATCTCAGCTCCGATGTGGATGCTAATGCCCATTTTACCTACCTGAACCCTAAGTTCTCAAGCCCCAGTTATGTCAGTATTTAGATTACTGGACAAGCTTATTTGGGAGACACCCACAACCTCCCACAAAAGCAGTTCCTGCTTCTCTGATGGATTCTGGTCCTGTGGATGACCGAGATTTTACTGGAATATATTAAGAATCAAGCAAGCAGGGTGAGCTCAACCCTTATCACACATCCAGGCCTACGTAAGAGAGCAAACCTATGAATATTCCAACCAGGGAAGAGCTTTCTGCTTGCAACCCACAAGAAGGAAAGGAATTCTTGGTCAAGGCATGCATCCCTGGAATACAGCAACCTCCAGACTCCAACGGCCAGGGCATTTGTGATGTCCTGGTGCTGTGATTGTTCTCCTGTACCCAACAGACCTGTGACTCAAGAGAGCCAATACCAGAGCCAGCTTTTCCCCAGCCATCCATCTCCCCAGGTTTGGAGAACAATCTCTCCAAGGTCTGCAGCATCCCCATCGGGCTGAGCTGCCACTGGGCAGCCCAGGGGGGATATTTGCAAAAAGGGAGGTGAAACAGCCACCCATCTCCTTGGCAAGCCAAGACAAACCAAGAAACCCAGAGCTGAGCACCCTCAGCCCTCAAGCACATCAGCATCTCCTGGGGAAGGACAAGTTTGCTGCAACAGGGAAGACTCTCCATACTGAGGCATCACATCCCCTGTCCTCCTCCTTCAGAGGTGCTCAGCCTCAGAACATCCTCCCCAGTTCAAGCTGCTGCCAAAGGCTCATAATGGCCGAAAATGGCTTTGACCTCCAAAACCACCTTCTGCTGTAGCCAGGATCTTCCCCACTGCTTTTATGTACCACCTCCCAGAGGAGAAAAGGTTAACAAGGCTCCAATGCATTTCCCAGAGTGACTCGGGCTGGAAGGAGTGGGAAGTCCATTTGTCATCCACAGCCAGCAACACAGGATCAATATGAACGATGAAGAAAGAGTAATTTAATCTCCCCGGGACTAAATTTTAGCACAGTCAAATGCAAAATGCTCTGGAGCAGCACAGCTGGAGCTGTGCAAAAAGAAAGATTTAAGCTTCTACATCTTTGCAGACTAACAGACAGCGCTGAGGTTTTCCCTGTTCCCAGATTCTTACGTGCCCAGTCCTAGGCTGTACCTTTAAACACTGGCTTGTGGTGGCAGCTGTCCAAACTGTCCTGCTCAGTGCTTAACACCCCCTGAGATGGTCACACAGAGGCTGTCACATGAGGAGCTCTACAATCAGCCCACAAACCCCACTCTGAAGAGCAAAGGGGTGACCATCGTGGTTCACCCACCCAGGAGGACAAGCACCTCAAGTTCCTGGCACCCTCAACCTTTCTGTCCAGGCAAAAAGCAGGACTTGATCCTGGAGCAACACACAAATGTAAAGTTGGGAACTGCTACTTCAGGCAAGCAGTTGAGTCACCATCCCTGGAAGTGTGGATGTGGCACCTGGGGACATGGTTTAGTGGTGGATGTGGCAGGGTTTGGTTTGCAGTTGGACTCGCTGACCTTGGAGGTCTTTTCTAACCTAAACAATTCTATGATTTTAACATCAGGCTACTCAGCTGCAAGAGAATTCCTGAGCTGCTCCTGCGCTCCATCTCAGAGGTGGTTAAAGCTCAGCCAAAGCCACGGCTGATCTCGCACGCCACCGGCAACAGCACAGCTTTGATAAGATGGCCGGGCATGAGATTCCAAGATCTCTTCCACCAAAACTACTGGGACTCCAAGGCTTCCCATGGAAATGTCTGTCTTTGCGAGGCATCATCAACACCATTCACAAAGAGGGAACACACACCCTTGGGAAAGACTTTGAAGCTTCTCTTTTGCATCAGCAGTCATTCCATGTAGAAAAAAGTAACAGCAAGTTCTCAGGTAAATTATCAGTGAGAGAACATGGTGATTTACACAAAAAGTGATGAAATATGATGATAGTCTGTAACCAGTTCAAAAGCTCCACGAGCTCCAAATCCATCTGTCATTCTCTCCATTCATCTCTTCACCAGTGCCTGAAGCTGTTTTGTCTGTCTGAAAATCTGAACCAATGCTCCACCTTTAGCTTGCAAACCACAGGCTCAGAAAACCAGTACAAAACATTTCCTAAGATCCAAACTGCAAACTGGCTAAGACAGTGCCAGAGAAGCACTGCTGCCCTCCAGCCCACCTTATTCCATGGTAAAAACAGTGTCACTCAGAGTAAGAGCCCAAGCTGGAAGGTGCTGCAGTGTCTCTAACCTCACTCTTGTTTCCCCAAGCAGAGGAGGGAGGAGGGTACAATCCCAAGTGCCAGAGCTCCCAGAGAACAGGCCATACCCAGAGAACAGGCCATACCCAGAGCTCTCGTGCAGGTCAGCAGCACAGCTGAGGAGCACGGAGCTGCTCAAAAGCCCTGCTCCCTGCCCAGGCTGAACCTGCAGTTCTCCCCCACGGCTCTCAGACCCTTCAGGCCAACCCAAGAGCAAACAAACGTGGACACGTGGGCGCAGCTCCCCAGCCACGGCGAACACAGCAACACTGCCTGCACAGCACAGTGTGCAACGGGGGGTTTCCAGCCAATTACACTGGAAACTTCACACTAATTATTCTGCCTATTATCTCAGTGGTTCCCTTCTACAGTCCCGCTTTCTGAGTGCTATCGGCTTCTCCTTGGCTGTGCCTCAGCGGATCTCCCGCAGATGTCTGCACGTGCCCTTTGCCAAGGGGACTCTGATGGCCACACTTGCTCCTTATGGCCACACTTGCTCCCTTATGGCTACTTCCCCCTTGCCAAGCCTATTTTGTTCCCTCCCTGCCCTCACCGTGCTCACAGTCACCCCAGTTCACCAGCACTTGCTCGGATCATTAACGTGCCATTTCCCTGCTCTCCTTGGCTACCCCGTTGGCTTGATCAAAATAAAGTCAGAGCACAATTCAAACAGATGGTAGCTGTTCTATTCATCCCATTCTTTTCTCTCTCTTTTATCTGTTACCACAAGTCACACAATCAGACTTTTCTCTCAGCTCAGCTTTGTCTCCACTATCACCGCCAATGGAGTTCAAGTCCCCTCATGCCATCTGACGGCCCTGGACATAAACCCCTTCAACTGGGCTCTGAGCAGAGACACCTTGGGATAATTTAACTGGCAAGAGATGAAAAAGAAAACTTGTTTCACATAAATGAGATGAAGTACAAGGTGCCTTACAGCTCCACGGGCCGGTGAGCTACAACCCTGAGTGTGTGACACTGCAAAAGCTGCATACAAATGAGCAGGTAGCACTGAGAGGTGATCAGCTGATGACACCATAAGTTTAGCCCTGACTCATCTGGAGAGAGGTTTTCATTTTAGTGGCAGACCAGACCTGCATGTCACACAGTCAGCACAGCTTGATTTAACAAAAGGACATCAAGCAGGGACCGGGGCTCTAGCACGCTGTGCTGCTCAGTCTAAGCAGCACAGACAAGCCTCAGAAAACACCAGCATTTCCTCCAGCATTCCATCAGAACGGCTCCAGGGAGGGAAGGAGGGATGGGGCAGCACAACACAGGCAGCAAAGGCAGCTGCCCTTCTGGGGGCATTTTCCAGTACTCACTGTGCCTCAGATGTCAAGAGCTGGACTCGAGTCTGGAAGAAAACTGTGAAGAAGCACAGACAGTCTAGACAGAGATTTGCTTGAAGGAGCAAAGCCACCAAATAACAAAGATCTCAATTACAATGTAATAAGCACAGAATGGCCTTCATGTCTCTGAAATAATCACATCAACGGGATAAAAGGGGCCTTGATGCACAGGAGCAGCTATGAGAAATTGATGCACATAAATTTGTCCACCCAACTGACACTTACAGAGTGAAGAAATGCGGATTGAAACACTCAGAGATACAGGAAAGACCTCAGATAACTCCATTTAGAGCACAGCAGCAAAGCTAAGCAAAACCTGGACTATTCAGGAGAATTACATGGAAAAATAAAGAACACCCACCACCTTCTCGTGCTCCTTCAGAAGTAATGCCCAGAGGAGTTGCAGCAGGAATCTGTTGTGACAGCATCTGACAGTGCTGCATCTCAGGCACACAGGAGAGAAGAGACCTGCATCATCAGGACCTACGTCCTCCTACAGCAGCAATCCTGCTCTTGTCACCAAGCAGAGAAGGGAACACCTCCAGCACATCCACAGTTAACAGCTCAGTCATTAAAGACTGTTGACACCTACGATATTTAAGCCTAATAGTAACAATAACCTGACAAAGCTTAGTTTTCTAAAATATCTATGTAGAGAAATGGTAGCTGGAAAATTTTAATTTTAAAATGCTCGCTCTCAATAAAGGGAGACTGGATATCAGCAATGGATCTCAGAGACCCCACAGTCTTGGAGCAATTTATGATCACGAAGTTTGGACAGGAGGAGAGAGGAAGTGCAGGAAGAAGTTAAAAGAAAAGGGCAATCAAAGACACAGTTCATACCATCCATTAGAAAATTCACAAGCAGAAAAGAAGAATCTAGACTCCATGAAGAACCCCAAGATAAGCCAAAAATTACTCACGCAGCATGAAACCTGGGATAAGGTACATGTTCACTTACCTCTGCATTTCCTCAATGAAAAATTTACCCTTTCACAACAACTAACGCCGTGTTCAAAGCCACTCCTCATCCCTCTCTAGGCAGGAGAGAGGGAGTGAGACCAAATTCTTATCTCCCTGTGGCTACTTTGGACAAGATGCCAAGGTCATGTAACTGGACAAGATGAACCACACTCTCAACTCAAATATTTCCTGTGCTAACAACAGCAAGAAGAGATGGTTCTGGAACACGCAGCAGAAGCCTCATGTCTGTTTGCTCTCACCGTCACGCTCTCCCAAAGAACAGCTGTAGGCCAGCACAATACAAAGCAGAGCTGCAGGAAAACATCTGCCTTATTGCCACATTTGGGGTGCCAGGGTTTTCCTGCAGGTGTCAAGGCAGCAAGGGCAACAAAAGCCCATTTCTGAAGGGCTTTGGGTCATCTGCACCCTCGGGAAAGTTCTAAGGAAGCCAAGGAGCACAGGTCAGACACCCAGAGCCAGGGCCTGGAGAGGCGCTGTCAGCAGAGGGGCAGCACCAAGGTCACCGCTCAAGGACAACTGCGTCAGCCCTGCCTTCAGCACTGGGGCCCAGGAGCTGCAGGGCAATAAAAGCACAGGCAGGGAGGGAACAATCCCTCCTGGCGGGGAGATCTTGCATGCAAGCCCTTCAGAGGCGATCAGCGCAGCAGCACCGAGCACAGCCCCTTCCCAGGCGTGCAGGGCACTGCAACTCCCCCAGGAGAAGACGACCACAGAGACCAAAGTCAGCAGCATCTTGGGTGCTCTCCACAGTGTTGGCACAGGGCAATTGTGTCGTTAGTTTGTAAGGAGCTATTTAAAAGACCTAGCACACAACAAACTGCATGGAGCTTAATTAATGCTCCTGGGACAGGAGACTCCCCCGAGTTGCTCTGCAGAGATTTTAGTTTAAGAATCTAGGTAGCCTGCACCTCCTGCTTGGATCCCATTACTCACGCCAGTAAACAAGCCCTGCTCCTTGCTCAGTAAGACAGTCAAGTGTGCACACACACTCCAGCCACACATAAGAAATACACACTGTGGCCACTTGGACTTGCAGCGGAATTCCAGGAGATGATTTTTCTCTCTAAAGAGAGGTCATGAGAAATACGAACAGGGCAGAGCCCAGAGGATGCAGAGAAGCAGTCCCAGGGCATCTCTTCCCGCAGCACAAGAACAGGATCCCCCAGCTGCCTACACCCACAGGGCACATGATCATTGCAGCAGCGCTACCCACACAAGTGACCCAAGTGCCCAGCCCTTGTGGGGTGGACAGAACAGTCTCTCTGTAGCCTTATCCAGCATCCTGCAGAATCCTTGCTGTAGATAAGGGCACGGGGGATACATGGAGGAGCATCCAGGGCAGAGCAGAGGAGCTGTGCGTGATGTGCTCCAGGAAACCTTTCAGCAGGTGGGTCACTGCCACTGTAGGAATTCTAAGCATGACAGAGCGCATGGGAGCAGGGCTGAGCCGTGCCTGGAGCGGCAGGATGGAGGCACATGGACAGCACCGGCACCTTCTCCGTGCAAAGAGGCTCCGCAGGGAGCCCCTCGGCAGGTTCGCTGACCTCCTCAAACCAATTCTGGATCAGGAATTTCTAGCACGGGCATCAACAGGGAGACACATCAAAGCACCTGTCCTGTGCCATGGTCTACTTGACCAGACACTCTTCAAGGGCGTTATGTCTCCTAGCCCAAATCCATTCATAACTTTTCTGGTCAAACCATCTAAATTCACACCATCCAGAGACACCTCAGAGCTCCCACGAACCTGTACCTGCAGCTTGTCAGTAGTTACAGCAGGTATGGAGCAAACCAGAACCCCCGAGGCACCTCCTGGACTCCACACGGTTGATACAACCCGAGCAGCATCTGCCCACCCTGGTGTAGGCTAACAAGTCATTACGTTCAAAACACATTAGTCGCTCCCAAACACCCACACTAGCATTTGAAATCCTACCAGTTACTGAGTGTGTTGTTTGTGTGACTGCCTAATCCCACTCCCAGAACCTCATCACAGCACTTATGGTGCTTTACGTGTCATTTCTGTATATGCACCTGGCTGACATCACCACAAAGAATCCCACTTCCAAATCTCTGAATGCCATGGAAAGCATCAATGTTTTCAGTACTGGTTATGGACAGGGTGCAACAAAACGTGGGGAAAAGTTGCAGTCTCTGCCTGGAGAGCTGTCCCTGGAGATACTCCAGAGTTTGAAGGACGGATTTCTTTACAACTCAAACAGATGGCAAGATACAGACACCTTTGCATCTCTTCACTTCAAGCCGTAAGACTTCTCTTTCCTCCCAGCACAGCAGAGATGCCGTAATGCCGAGTTACAGAGAGAGGTGACTGAGATCTCTCAGCAACACGGATTGAGCCCTACACACAACTCCAGGTTATTCTAATGCAATTTTGTCTAACAAGACAAAGGTGTTATATAATGCAGCTGAAAAGTTTATTTCTCCCAATTTTTCCCCAGCAACAAAGAGCCAGTCTAGCTGTAGCAGAGACAGTGAGAGACCTACCCCCTGGCACAGCTGTGCTGAAGGAGCAGCTACAAAGCTGCGCCAGTGCCCCCAGACAGTCTCCGGATGACTGCTGTGACACTTGCACTGCAGCGAGGGAGAAGGGTCCTTTTATCTGGGAAAGGGCACTAAAGCAAAGCTCATCTGTGACAGCTTTTTAAACCTAAGTACAATTAAGCAACAAATATATTTTCTCCGATCTCTCATGTTTGATACTGAAAAGCACTGGGACCAGGCAGCGAGCGAAATGCTACACTGTAGGACAAGCAATATAAAACCAGAACAGGCACGATATAGAACCGAAATCCCTTAACTGGTCCATGTAGCTTGGGACGCTGCTGGAGAGGGCAGATGTGGTGGGTGCAGGTTTTCACAGAGCAGTTTTGCCATTCAAAGGAGCGAGACCCCTTGAAGGAGGCTGCTGACTTTGCCCTCGGACACGCACCCGGCATTTCAGCCGAGGAGAAACCACCGGGCAAACTGACCGCGCTTCCGAATTCCCGAAGATCAGAAAGATCCATCCCTGACAAACCCACTTCTGACACGCTCCTTGCCAACCCAGCAAATAACCCCCTGCGGGTGCTGTGGCCGGCGGCGGGGACGCCTCTGGAGACAAGTCACCTCTCCAGAGGCCGAGGGTGCGCGGCGTGGCACGGCCGCCCGCTGCCACCAGCAAGCGTGCGGCTGGTTTGGGGGGATCGGGGCCAGCAACGAGAGGGACCCACCGGCAGGTGCCATTCCCCAGCCCCGGGATGGCCCTGGGGGACAAACCCAGGTCGTGCCCGCACCGGTGCCTGCGCTCGTCCCGATGGTCTCGGGGCTCCCCCCAGCCCGGCACGGTCCCCGAGGCGGCCGGGAGCGAGCAGGGTCCCGGCACCGCGGGTTCCCCCCCGAGGCACCGCCCGCCGCGCCCCCGGCACCCACCTCACTTTGGCCGCCACGGACGACATGGCCTCGTTCCTGAGCGTCTTCCTTTTGGACACGGCTGTGCCCATATTCGCGCGGG